>CAJQUN010000092.1:887481-1487481 GCA_907163345.1 Haberlea rhodopensis
TCCTGATCCTGGGGTACCTCCAATCAACAGCCCGAGCTCAACTCCCAAGCTGCTGCTACACCTGTATCACCTGCCCCAACAGAGACAGCCCCCACACGGGGTGAGCATACCAATACCACCAATCCCATATCATAATATCGCAGTTCATAATTTACAAAATGTAAATGCCATGAATTTAATGATACTCCCTGGATGGTATCATCCTCATCCGGATCCCCTGTATTGTCCCTGTTCTCAAAATACCAAACCATTAAATTCTCAAAGCCAGTTGATCATTTCATTGATCAACTAAAACCACTCTTACCATACCAATTCCACAACCAAAATATTGTTTAAATCATCAAATAAAGTACCATAGATATCACACATATCTAGCCAAAGATTCCATAATTCCATTTCATAGCTCACTCTACAATAGTGGCATTCCAACCCCGCGCACGCTCGAACACAGCGCGTCATAATCGATGTCGCTCAACGGCGACAACATCCCCAAATATTGCTCGCTCAAGAGCGGCCCCATATAGTTCCCGATATATGTCCCATTTATCACAATTACCATGTACCAGCATTTCACTAACCATTTATTGCAAGTGCCATACACCTATGCGTTCAACATTCATTTACTTGCAAGTAACACGTACCATGCATTCACAAATTTCATATTATAATAGGCTATGCTCGTACGTTATACATACCTTAATTTTCCGTAGTTCGATTTCAACCTTGCCTGAGTCCCACGACCCGATGAATTATGTGCTAACACATAAATAGTTCACAATTAAACACAAGCATGCAACCACGTGCCCAAGCACGTTCAAAACCCCCAATCATACCGTCAATCCATGACGATTACCAAAATAAAAGCCCCCCGGCTAAGTATGCATAATACCCAAAAATATTCCATTTTATATGTTAAAAGGATAGCCAAAAACTCAACCGAGAGTTCCGTTAATTTTAACTTGGCTCCAAACCAAACCATTTTAAAAGTATAACATTCCCATTGGAATGTAGACATTACCCCGGAAACGGCCCCTTAATACCTCGATTCCAAATCCCGACATTTTTCCAAAATTTGAAAAAACAAAATCCTTCTGGTGGCGATCGATCGCCACCTTTATCGCGATCGATCGCCACACTCCAGTGGCCAACCAGTGCTTTCTTCGCGATCGATCGCCACCTCTCGCGATCATTGCCAACCCGCTCGCGATCGATCGCCTCAACTACGCTGATCGATCGCCGCTACTATTCATCGTCATCGATTTTAGCAGCTGCTCGTCGCGATCGATCGCCCCTCCTCGGCGATCGATCGCCACCTGCAGTATTCCGAAAATTCGAGCTTCCATGGTGTTTTCAACCCCTAAGCTCAAACCAACACCCCAAACTTCCTCAACAACCACAAATACAACCTTTAAAACTCCATAAAAACACTAAAAACTCAAATTGGATTTTAACAAAAATCCCCAAATTCTATAAACCAACCCAAAACCCAAACCATACAACACAAAACCACAATCAAAATGAAGCCAAAAGAGAGGAGAAGAAGATTACCTATCAATCTTCAAGAAATCCGGCCCCTAATCGAGTTCCAATCGATTTTTTTGGCTCCAAAGGGGAAAAGGGGAAGGGGTTGGGATGAGGGTGGCCGTGAGAGGGAGAGGAGAGGAGAAATGGGTTCCAAATGACGGACTCCCGAGTCCAACTGGTATATATAGCAAAAATGCTCCGAAATACCAATACCTCCACAAACACATCATGATTCATTAAAATCATCTGTTTTCAAAAACTCACTCTCCAACATCAAATCCCCAGACTGGCCCCAACGTAAAAGCACACCCCGGACTCTAAGTCCCACCGAAAACCCAACTCATAGGTTTTCCACAGAAATGAGAACACAATCTCAACCTTTGGATCCAGCGATCTCAAAATGTCCGATTATACAAACCTCGGGAGACCCAAAACCGCAATTAATTCCTAATTGCCACGATTAAAAATCCATCAAGGATTATTACCATACCGGGATTAACACCATTAATCCCCGGACATCACATATTGTTTTTGGCATGTAATCCTTAAAGCTCAAAGCCTCAATACGGATTTTATACTCTGATTTATATATATGCTTAGTCCTAATTGTACCTAAATTCTAACTTAAGGCCTTAGGGTCCTTACATAAAAATTTCGAAAAAACTCCTAATTGTTACTTTCTTACTTAGTTTTTTCGTTTAAACACAAGAGAATACCCTTTGTTCGTGGGATCGATCCCTACTTTTACTACTACATTAAGTTTATAAAAAGTGGGGTTAATTTAGGCGTACACGATAAACACACAACCAAATTTTGGCGCCGTTGTCGGGGAAGGCGTTTACTTTGTGTTAACTTTATTTTGTATTTTATTTATTTATTTTTATGCTCGTGTCGTTTGTTCATGAGTACATGTGATCCATCAGATCAAGAAGATAATATTCACTATGATCCATAGATCGAGAGGACGCTACATCGGAGAAGGAGAGCAAATCGAAGGCAAGAAGAGGAAGATATGAACAACATGGCCGCGAATCAAAGTTTTCGACAACTGGCCAATCCAGATTTGAACCAACAACCTCTTTGCATTACTTTTACTGCTCTCGCAACAAATGTCACTTTTGAATTGAAAGCTGGACTAATACATTTGTTGCCTTCTTTTCATGGACTTGTAGGCAAAGATCCTCATCAGCACTTGATGGAGTTCCATGTGGTTTGCACCACCATGAAACCGACTGGTATTACCGAGGAGAAAATCAAGCTGAGAGCCTTCCCTTTCCCTCTAAAGGATGCTGCGAATGACTGGTTATTCTACCTACCATCAGGCTCGATCACAACATGAAATGAACTGAAGAGGATGTTTCCTTAGAAATACTTCTCAGCATCGAGGGCGGCTAATATACGAAAGGAGATCTACTCTATTATGCAATACACTGGAGAGACACTACATGAGTACTGGGAACGCTTCAAGAAGTTGTGTGCAAGCTGCCCACAACATCAGATAAGTGAACATTTACTCATTCAGTACTTTTATGAGGGTTTGTTATCCAGTGACAGGAACTTGGTTGATGTTGCGAGCGGTGGAGCTATTGTGGATAAGATGATGTGACTAGAAATAGACACATCTATTGCGCTTAATTGTCTACAATTTGGAATATTTTGATGGATAAATTGATACATATGCTACCTAATCGTATATTTGTGTAAATGTAGGGAAAGGTGAAGAAATCAAGCTAAAATGATGAAAGAAGCAATAAAGTTGAAGAAAAGAGGAAAAAATCGGTGTAAGGACCCCCGTGCCCTTAACCCGTTATTAGTGTATTAATCCATGCCATTTGAGCATACAGTCAAACATGTAGGGGAAAAACCACTTCATCATAACAAATCATGCATATAATAAAATTCCTTTGCATTATTCACTATAATGTCCAGTTTCCCCAACCATGACCACATAGACCTCATGCACCAATATAATACACTAACATGTTCTCAATTCATTTAGCAATTCAATAAATAATGGCATGCTACTTATAAATGAAGAGAGAAAGGCCCTCGCCTTTTTATACATACCATATACACATAATAGTGCTCACATGCGAGCATCGAATAAGCCTATGTGTATCAAATGTATAAAACGTCGTGCTCAATACCGTCACTGGTTCTTCGATCCATGGAATCACCTCCATTCTATAGCTCGAGCTCAAATCCAAAGCCATCGATGTACCTAATTACCTACCCCAACAGAGACAAAGCCCCCACACGGGGTGAGCATACCAATATCCCAAATCCAATAATCACAATAATACAATTCTTAATTTACAACAATGTAAATGCTATGAAATACAAAATATACTCCCTGGATGGTATCATCCTCATCCGGGGTTTCCTGTACTGTCCCTGTTCTCAAAACACTGAAACCATCAAATTCCCAAATGCCAGTTAATCATTACATTGATTAACATATCCATTAGCCATATACCGATATCATAATCAATAGCATCAAATCATTAAACAATGATTACAGACATTCCATATATCTCACTTATGGTTCCATAGTTCTATTCCATTGCTCGCTCTACAATAGCGGCATTTCATTCCCACGCATGCTCAACAGCATTGGCGTCATAACCGATGTTCGCTCATAGGCGACGACATCCTAAATCATTGTTCGCTCAAAAGCGGCACCATATGATTCCCAATGCATATATATATATTGTAGCAATTACCATAAACCATGCATTTTCCTATGCATTTATTGATAATACCATATATCATGCATTCCCATACACATTCATTGCAATACAGTGTACCAAGCACTCAACAAATGCAATTATATAAAGGGCTATGCTCGTACGTCATACGTACCTTATAATTCCATAGTTTGAGTCCAACCTTGCCTAAGTCCCACGACCCGATGAGTTAAGTGCTAACACACAAATAACTCTCAATTAAACATAGGCATGAAATCACGTACACAAGCACGTTCACAAGTTCCAAACCTATCGTCCATCCATGACGGTTACCAAAAATAAAAGCCCCCCAGCTAAGCATGCATTATACCCAAAATATTCCATTTTATATGTTCAAAAGATAGCCAAACACCCAACCGGGAATTCCGTTTTATGAAACTTTGGCTCCAACCAATCCATATGAAAAGTATAGCATTCCCATTGGAGTGTAGACATTGCCCCGGAAATGGGCCACTTAAACCTCGATTTCAAAATCCCGACAATTTTCCAAAATTTCAAAAAATAAAACCTTACGGGCGGCGATCGATCGCCTCATTTAGCGCGATCGATCGCCCCTGTCCAATGGGCAAAATCGCCTACACGCGATCGATCGCCACCCCTCGCGATCGATCGCCACCCCTCGCGATCGATCGCCAACATGCTCGCGATCGATCGCCTAGACCATGCGATCGATCGCCTGCACTGTTCATCGTCAACAATTTTTACAGCTGCACGCCGCGATCGATCGCCCCACCTCGGCGATCGATCGCCACCCTGCGATTTTCCAAAAAAATTGAGCTTCCATGGTGTTTTTCACACCCAAACTCAAATCCAACACCCCATACACCTTCAACACCTCAAAAACTCCATTCAAAGCCAATAAAAACTCCAAAAACTCAATATTGGATTTTAAGCAAAAATCCCAAAACCCATAACTAACCAAAACCTCAACCAAAAACTACCATACCACAACCAAATCGAAGATAATGGTGAGGGGAAGATGAATACATGATTATCTTCAAGAAATCGGGCTCCCAAAACGAGCCCCCAACGATTTGCTTCCAAGAGCAAAAGAGGGGAAATGGGGGGAAAGGGTTTGAGCGAGGGGAGAGGGGGGAGAGAGAAGGGTTTCGTGCCAAATGACGGAATACCGAGTCCATTTGGTATATATAGTACCAAAACTCGAAAATACCAATCCCATCACAAATACATCATGATTCATTAAAAATCATCTGTTTTCAAAAATCATCTCTCTAACCTCAATTCCCATTACCAGCCCCGTACAAAGTACTCCGGACCCCAAATCCCACGAAAGACCAAATTCCAAGGTTATCACCACGATGAGAATACAATATCATCCCTTGGATCCAATGACTCCAAAAGTCGGATTTAAAATCCCCGAGAGTCTCGAAAACGCAATTAATTTATAATTGCACAATAAAATCCATTAAGGATTATTACCACACCGGGATTAACACCATTAATCCCTGGGTATCACAATTATCCCCCACTAACAAAATTTCATCCCCGAAATTTGCACGGCGTACTCCATGTAACGCTGAAAATACGCAATCCAAACGGATCCACGATGTCGAATCATGAACATAACATGAACGACACACCAACCGCGAGGATACCGACCTCGCACCAAACCTGGAATGGAGTAACCTCTCCAACCGACATAAATCCACGAAAAGCATCAGCATTCCCCAATGCTAGCCGTCTCAAACGCAGTCAACCAAACATAACTGCAACCCAAACGAATCATTCATGATTCTAAAATAGATATCGCCACAATGACATCTCCAAGACCTAGTCACCGATGTTAAACATACATCGTTACCAAAGTGACTATTAGTACACCACAGTGTACCTGAACTACATCTGGTTCCCAATTCCAAATCCATCTCCAACAGGGGAGTAGTTGCACCACATTGCAACACGAATCGGACAACTCACGTCACCAATAGACATAAAACACATCTCCAAAGATGTCTACATCCGGGTGTTCCAAGAAGATCACATCTTGGTCCAAACACACTATCGAGACTCCACAAGGTCTCAAGTTCTCGAAAGGACATGCAAGAATAATCAATTGCATTCCTGCCACACGTGTCAATCACGACACCTAGCAAATCCGAATCCTGGCCATCCCTCGTTCATCCTGGGATTCAACAATCCTAAAACAGGGAGGCTATCGAGTTGACCAGCAAGAATTACAACGGTCCCAAAACACGGCAATCCCTCCTCAGGGGAAGTCAACGCCTCACGATCATTCCTCAGAATACATCGTGTCATCGAGATTTACCAATCTAAAGATACCACAATCTCTCACCAGAGATTGCCAAACCAAGGGTACTAGTCCGATGCTCGACGAGCATTAACAAAAGTTGGCAGTCTTATACTCACACCGGCATACACGCCCAAGTACCGACACCACATGCATACTCGATGCAACAGACTCGGGTATCTCCAATCATACCCAAAATCCCAAAACAAACTGGCAATCCCCAGCTATTCTCACCTCGCGGAGAATAATGATTGACAGACCAACGACCAATGGTGTGATTCCAACATCAACACCACACAAACCGACTCATTGAATCTCCCAAAGATTCCCAATATGTAGGTATATCAATACCGCCTTCCTCACAAAGAAAGTGTCATGAATCCATGACCCTCCAACCTCGAACCACTGTTCGGAAAACCTGGATATATTTATACCAAAATATATTCCAGAACTCAGAAATACACAACCGGTTAGGATAGTGTACCAACACCACTATTAACCCAAACGGAACCCGTATACGCCATGTATACCTAAACTAATGATGCTCTGTACTAATGCCATAGTACTCCACAATCTCGAGCATTATCCCGGAGACGTCTCCTCTAACGTCTCACTGAAAGTACGAAGCCAACACCTAGTCCAACACTAGTAAGGGCTTCCCCCCGGTTGATTCACAATCAACCCCTAATCAATACCAGCTGTCTCCATGACAGTACAATCCAAATCTCTCCAAGAGATAAAATCAATATAGTAGTGTCACCCCACTAACTATATCTCACAATTCCAATTGTGTCTGCCGTTGTATTCCATATGCAAGGATGCTCAACTAGAGCTAACAACGACATGTTGACACTCATGTTGGTACAACCAACAAAATTGAGTTGTCCAAGTACTAGTCCCTGATAAGTGTGATTTTTACACTTAATTTGATATATGATTATGGACGTTTTTATAGTGATTCCTGGAAAATATTACGCGTTTTGGTATATAATTGTATATTTCAGGAATCCAGGTACAAATGCTAAAAGATGATGAGAAATGCATAAATGTGACAATAATTCAAATTGGGTCTCAAGAGTTGAAAAATCGTGCACCGGGATAGAATACATGCTGCACCCTAACGCCATTTATGCAACACGATTTTATTAAAGATTTTACACGTCACATGCATGATAAGGAAGGGAGAGAAGAGAAGATTGTATATGAGCATTAGTAGGGAATAAATATTCTCTAATATTTTACCAAGGGATTAACCAACTAAAAGGAAGATATTTACGTAGAGATTGGCGGTGAGGAGGCAGACTTCAACAAGGAAAAGATACGTACAGATTGTGGGAGGATATTCATTGGACAAAAGAAACGTGTATAAAGAGATATATACGCAAAGATATTGGGAGGACTTCAGGGAAGGAAACCACGTGAGAGACTTTCGAAGGAGATATCAGGGAAGAAGCGTAGCGACAGGAGAAGAAAGACGGGAGCAATACAGAGAAGAAGGGAGAGTTACGTGAGTTCAGAGGAGAGGATGACTGAATTCAGAAGCAACAAGATTACTAAGAAGAGATTCGGTAGAGCTGATAGACGTGAGGAAGAAGAGAGTGACGTGCTCCAGAAATACAGAGAGAAGGAGGAGTTACGGGAGGAGAAAAGGGAGAGCAGCAGGAGTTACGTGAGTGGACGAGAAAACAGATTAAGAGAGGGTGAACAGCAACGATATCAGATTACGTGAAGAAAAAGAGGCAGCAAAGATATTGATGTTGTTGAGAGACGCAGAGACAGACGGACGAAGAGTGAAGGCAGAGGAGAGTTACGTACGTGCTTCAGTGGATAACCTTCACGGACGAGAACACAGCGAAGGATTTGCGTGAGTGAAGAGAAGGAGACGGGAGGATCAGATAAAAGAAGAGAAGAGGAGATCCAAGTTCTGATTGGCCTGGAGACGTGAACAGAATTACGACAGTCAGGGAAAAGAGTGACTTGAGAGGAGGAGATTGAACAGACGATAATTTCTCAAAAGTCTCAGTCTGAGCACGTAACTTGGCTTCTGGACGCATTCCACGGATTCATTTGGAAGGAACAGAGCAGAAGAACTCACGTGAAGAGGAAGAAGACTCACGTACAACACTACAAAGGGAGAGACGGAGTTACGAATCGACAACGCGATTCAATATCGCTAGTTTATACGTATTTCTAAACTTTGTTTGATTCTATTTAATTTTCTTATGCTTTTGATGTTGAAAAACATGATATTGCATTTGATTTTGAATATGTTGCTAGGCTAAGTTTGTTATCAAGATTTAGGGGATCCTTTGTATGAACCCATGATTTAATTTTAATGTTTTGATTGATTCTTATTTATCTAAGTGCATAGATCATTGTTCTTCATGCTTTTAAGGGCTTGGCCATCCTTGAATGATATTAAATTACAATTGAGATCGAGAGATAAAATTGGAATTCGATATAGTGATTTATGCCGTGGATTTCAGACTGAGATCGAGAGATGAAGTCAAATACACGTGTGATAGCTATAGATATCTAGTAATCGAAGGCTAGAAGTTTTCATAGATCGATTTACAATATTAATTGTTCAATAAGGATACGGGAGTAGCTTATTGTTACTTTAGTATTAGATTTGTTATAGCCGGACCAAGGTATAACAAGTGAATTAGGAAAACTCGTCACCTTAGATTGTTTGAATTATTTCTTAACTAATAGGCGAATTGTGGGGGATTACATAGGTGAACCGAAAGTCTTGATAATTGTCTCTATTTATTTTATTCTCATTCTCTATTGTTTGTTGGGATTTATTATTGAGTTAATTAGTTAATTTAGTTAATTAGTCATAACCAATTTTCGTAGGCTAAATATAGTTAAACTAGTGGAGTTTGGTGCTTATTTCCTAGTCCTTGTGGGATCGACAATCCGTACTTATATTATCATTATACTAAAACTTGACACCGTGCACTTGCGGTATAGAATCGCTACACTGAAAAATATTGTTTAAAATAAAAGCGATCAAGTTTTTGGCGCCGTTGCCGGGGACTAGTTTTAAAATATCAAACGAGATTAGTTGACTGTAGTTGTCATTTGTTTGTTTTATTTTCGTTTTTTTTCTTCTCTTCTACTGTTTCTTTTTGTTTTGGTTGATTGTTACAGGGTACTATCTCTTGGTGCATGCTAAGGAGTAGCAACCCTACACTTGAGTCCTTTGATCCCGAGATTGAACGCACTTGTCAAAGGAGGCTAAGGCAAGCAAGAGCACATATGTCTAATACCGACGAGATTCCGGTACCACCAGTTGCAAGATCACTCATGGACTATGCCCACCGTACATTCCATGGATCACTGTCGAGTATCACGAGACCAACCATACAGGCTAACAATTTTGAGATCAAGCCTGCTATCATACAGATGATCCAACATTCGGTCCAGTTTGGGGGAGCTGCTACAGATGATCCAAATGATCACATATCCAACTTCTTGGAGATTTGTGATACATTCAAGCATAATGGCGTTACTGACGACGCCATCAGGTTACGTTTGTTTCCCTTTTCTTTAAAAGATAAAGCTAAATCCTGGTTACAATCGTTGTCTGCAGGATCTATTACCACGTGGGATGGAATGGCGCGGTTGTTCTTGTCAAAATTCTTTCCACCATCCAAGACGGCCAAGATGCTCAATGACATCACTACTTTCGCCCAATGTGATCCAGAGACACGATATGAGGCTTGGGAGCGCTTCAAAGATCTACTGAGGAGATGCCCACATCACGGCCTCCCTATCTGGCTGCAGGTACAAACATTTTATAACAGTTTATTTTCTGATAATCGTTCTATGATTGATGCAGCGTCAGGAGGAACAGTGATGAGGAAGACGCCCGAGGAAGCTTATACACTGTTGGAGGAGATGGCTGCTAATAGCTGTCAATGGCAGTCCGAGAGGAACGTGCCAAAGAAGCAAGTCGGATTGCATCAAGTGAGTGAAGTCACTGCCCTAGCTGCCCAGTTGGAAGCGCTGAACAAGAAGATCGATAGTTTGAGCATGCATGCAATGCAAGTCCAAACTGTTACATGCGAGCTTTGCCATAGAGGACATCCGAGCACTGAATGCCAGGTTGGTAACCCATTCATTACTACTAATGAAGCTGTTAATTTCGTAGGGAACCGACCACCACAGACCTACCCCTACCCAAATACGTACAATACTTGGCCGAGGAACTATCCCCAACCACCACCGAGGTATGCACCAAAGCCAAGCATGGAGGAGCTGCTAACTAAGTTCATATCATCGGCTGAAACAAGGATGAGCAATCATGAGGCATCGATAAAGAACTTGGAAGTCCAAGTGGGACAGTTAGCAAAGATCGTAGCCGAACGAGCACCAGGATCACTATCTAGTGACACTGAGACGAAACCTAGGGAGCAAGTCCATGCTATCACGTTGATGAGTGGAAAGGAGGTCGCTGAGAAGAAGGATGTGCACGTAGAGTTAAGAGGCGAGGCGGACATCAAGCAAGAAGAGGGACAAACACGCGACAAAGGTAAGTCTGCTAAGACCTCTACACCCATCACACATACTAAGGTAGAGATCCCACTCCCATTCCCCGCTGCGTATAAGAGAGCAAAGATTGATGCTAAATTTGCTAAATTTTTAGAATTGATTAAGAATCTTCATATTGAGATTCCTTTCATTGATACTATCCGGCACATGCCGAATTACGCTATGTTTTTAAAGGAGATTCTGAGAAAAAAGCAGAAACTGGGAGAGCATGAGATGATAAACTTAACTGATGAGTGTTCTGCTGTCATTCAACATGATTCACCTCCAAAGTTAAAGGATCCAGGGAGTTTCACTATACCTTGCAAAATAAATTCTAAATCTTTTAATAAATCTTTATGTGATTTGGGGTCAAGTGTTAATTTAATGCCTTTGTCTGTGTACAGGAAGCTGGGCTTGGGAGAGCTAAAAGCAATCAATGTCTCATTGCAGATGGCAGACAAGTCCATCAAGTGCCCTCATGGGATAGTGGAGGATGTACCGGTAAAGGTTGACAAATTCACAATTCCAGTGGATTTCATGGTGCTAGACATAAAGGAGGAGGCGGACATGCCATTGATATTAGGAAGATCGTTCCTAGCTACTGGAAGGGCATTGATAGATGTCCAAGAAGGGAAGTTGATCCTCCGAGTAGGGGGATCAAGTTACTTATGATATGTTCAAAGTTGTGAACACTACACGCACTGAGCACCGATGTTTTAGTGTCAGTATAATTGATACACTATCTGTTGATGCGATGCAGGGTAAGAGTGAGGAGAAGGTGGAGGTGACATCGAATGGCCAACAAAGAAGAGGTAAATTTGGTGTAGGAGACTCGGTATTAATGAATAGGAAAAAGATGAGATTTTTTCCATGGGAGTCTGACGCACCATGGGCTGGACCATTCAAAATTGTCGATGTTCTACAATTCAACACCTTCAAACTGAGAGATGACCATGGGGGACTATTCACTGTGAAAGAGAAGTGGTTACGACATTACCACATGGAGGATGTGAAATCACCCCCTACTGGCCATATCGGCACTTGAGCTTAAACGGTAAAAAGTCCAGCTTGAGACTATAAATCAAGAACTCTTTCCTATCCCTTTTGCTTTGTTTTAGTTTATTTTGGTTTGTTTTTGTTTTTGTTTTTGTTTTTTGATTTTGAGAGACTCCATGCGTGCTGTGACGTGTTCCAACAATATGCCCCACGAGCTGATGAGGAATTGGACAACGATCACTGACGGTCGTTGTCAACGGTAAATGCTTTGTCGTACTTTCCATGCTTATTACATTGAGGACAATGCATGAATTAAGTTTGGGGGAGTGCATCACTGTGCCATGCTTCTTATTTGAAAATTGATCGTTTTTTGAGCACCAACAAAAAAAAAATTCCTTGAAAATGAGTTCAATTAGTAAGATAAGAATGAATCTTAGTAGTGGTCTCTATTCCATGATGATATTAATCTCACTCTGCATGTCTACTTGAGTTTTGATGATTGTAAAACTTGTTTGTGAATATCTTGTTTTGAGTAGCATGTCAAAGATGAGGAATATTTTGAGCACATTTGAGTCATAATCTTGTGAATTGCACTTGTAGTAGTGAAAGTTTTTGTGAACTTGATGAATTGTTTTTGAGCATCTTAGAGTACCTTAGAAACTATTTGATGATTACACTTTGAGGCGAATTTAAAGTTATAAACTCGACTTGGAAATGATCTAGGCGATCTTTGAACCGTTTGAGCCTTTCAAGCTTACCATGATATATATCAATCTCTAGTGTCCCATTTTGAGCCTAATTGAAAAAGAATGGTGTATGTTTAACATGCTATTAGCCCCATTCAACATTTTTTTGGCAACTCATTATACCCACCTTTATGAGCCTAAATTGAAAGAATTCATCATTACCTAAAGGGAGTATAATGAAACTCATTAGATGCACATAATTTGTTATATGTTGATGAGCTTATTGTTGAAAAAAATGATGAATGAGTAAAGAAAAAGATAGATAAAGCCTTGAGAAAAAAGTGACTAAATAAGACCCAAAGTGGCCAAGGCTAAAATAGAAAAAGAAGAGAAGCTCAAGTTGTGCTAAAAATTTGAATTTTACATGATTATACTCTCTTCTTTGTGCTATCCTATCTATTCTTTGAAGCCAAACACCTAGGCCTAATGCTACAAGCTTAAAAAGACCTATTGATCCAAGTCTAGGGAGTGACTACATTAGTGGAGAAGCTGTTTGAGAATAGGACTATAGGGTGCTCAATGATAATCTTAACTTTCATTACCTAGCATTATTTGATCTATGAAAATTTCATGAAACTTGAAAGTGCCAATAGCACACACGCACGTTCTGATTCAGAGACATGTTGCTTGATCTAGGAGAAAACACAGCGTGTTGAACTTTCTGATTAACTGTTATTTGGCTGTAAGTGAGATGTCTGAGTTACTTGATTGACTGCGAATTTGTTTATTTGAATCTTCAATATTGAACTCTACTTTGTGATCTTATTTCTTGCTCGAGACGATCAAGTTTAAGTTTGGGGGAGTTGATAAGTGTGATTTTTACAATTAATTTGATATATGATTAGGGACGTTTTTATAGTGATTCCTGGAAAATATTACGCGTTTTGGTATATAATTGTATATTTCAGGAATCCAGGTACAAATGCTAAAAGATGATGAGAAATGCATAAATGTGACAATAATTCAAATTGGGTCTCAAGAGTTGAAAAATCGTGCACCGGGATAGAATACATGCTGCACCCTAACGCCATTTATGCAACACGATTTTATTAAAGATTTTACACGTCACATGCATGATAAGGAAGGGAGAGAAGAGAAGATTGTATATGAGCATTAGTAGGGAATAAAATATCTCTAATATTTTACCAAGGGATTAACCAATTAAAATGAAGATATTTACGTAGAGATTGGCGGTGAGGAGGCAGACTTCAACAAGGAAAAGATACGTACAGATTGTGGGAGGATATTCATTGGACAAAAGAAACGTGTATAAAGAGATATATACGCAAAGATATTGGGAGGACTTCAGGGAAGGAAACCACGTGAGAGACTTTCGAAGGAGATATCAGGGAAGAAGCGGAGCGACAGGAGAAGAAAGACGGGAGCAATACAGAGAAGAAGGGAGAGTTACGTGAGTTCAGAGGAGAGGAAGACTGAATTCAGAAGCAACAAGATTACTAAGAAGAGATTCGGTAGAGCTGATAGACGTGAGGAAGAAGAGAGTGACGTGCTCCAGAAATACAGAGAGAAGGAGGAGTTACGGGAGGAGAAAAGGGAGAGCAGCTGTAATACCCCCAAAATGTTATATGATTATGTGCTATGATGATGATTTATGTTATGTTTAAGGGTGGTGGTGTAATTAATTTGGGGGAATATAATTACGATATGATGATATGATTTAGGGGGCATGATAGGTGTTTTAAAGGATGTATTAATTTAAATGAAGTTATAAAATATCGAGTGAGGATATTTTAATACATCGTACTAAATACCGGGTCACAATTAAACACCACATGGCACCCCAACCCACACCACCCCCCTCAACCCATACCCATTCCAGCAAGCTGCTGCTGCTGCCCATACCTCCACTTGCCTTCCAATCATTCAATGCCCATCACTCCTTCTCCCCCAGCTTTCCTCCCAAATTTTCGTCCAGCATTCAGTAGCCAAGAAGGAGGAGAAGATCAGCCATTTCAAGGCTTGGAACTTTGCCAAATATTGGAGCAAAAGAGGGTGAGGAACCATATTTTGCTTGGGTGAATTTCTGGGTTAAGTTTGATTTTGTTGTGATGATTATGTTACATGCTAACTTGAGTTTTGTTAAACCTTGAGTTTAAATGCTTATATAGAAGTTTTATGAAGCTCCTAGCATATTTGTTTGAGCATGTTGCATGTTTTATATGCTAGGTTTCTTGTTATGAAAAGTGGTGCTCGAAAATCTGGGCAAGGAAGTGACCTGTTTTTATGTTGAGTAGGGCTTTTATTATGAAGAATTGAAGCATGCTAGCTTAGGTTATGGGTAAACCTTTGACGTGAATACATACACGAAAGTTTGGTGAACATGCCAACATATTTGTTTAAGCATGAACTATGGGCTATGTGGTAGTTTCATTGCTATAAAGATGTATGTTCAAGAATTCTGGGTTGTGTAATTATGCCCTGTTTTTCGGAAAATGTGGATGAGCACTGATAAAGATGGGTTATTTTAATGCATGTCGGTTTAAGTTATGAGTGAACCTTTAATTTTAATACATGAATGGAAGTATGGTGAAGCTATTGATATGCTTGTTTAGGCATTATATGTATGTTATGAAGTAGTTTAAAGGGTGTGATTTTAGGTGTTCGAGATTTCTCGAAAATCTCGCATGAATGGGAACGACCGATCGATCGGTGATGAACACCGATCGATCGGCAAATGCCGTAGCTAAAAAGAGAAAATGATGAACAGTTAACGATCGATCGGTAAGAGAGACCGATCGATCGGTAGTTACTGTTCATATGTTATAAAATTTTATGTTCTTTTTCTTTGAAATTTGATTTCGATTCTCGTATCGGTGCCTAATATTATATTATGTGGTTGTGTAGAGCCATCCCAGGTACCAGCACAATCAAGGAGATAAGTCTGTTGACTCCTCCTCCTTTTGAAAAGGTACGTAGGAGACGTACGGGCATCGGACGGTAAAACACATCTTTACACTATGACTATGCTTTTATTGCATGAGTATACATGATGAGTTGATGATGTTTATAAGATGTTTATAAGATGTTTATGGTGTTTATAAGATGTCTATGATGTTATATGTGGTAAGATGCCACGGGGTAAGATGCCCCACATGGTAAGAGGCCATGCGATGTTAATTGTGGTAAGATGCCACGGGGTAAGATGCCCCACATGGTAAGAGGCCATGCGATACTATTTGTGGTAAGACGCCACAGGGTAAGATGCCCCACATGGTAAGAGGCCATGCGATGTTTATAATGCGGTAAGATGCCACAGGGTAAGATGCCCATATGCATGATTATGAATCAGGACAACAACAAGAAGTTAATAAATAACCAGCATATTTACTTAACCAATGTTTCATGCATTTACTATGATGTTTTATGATGTTAAATGAGATTGTATATGCTTATGATGTGTTGTCCCTGTAGGTACGCTTTTGGACTAAAGGACTAAGGGGTCGGGTTGAGCAGTGAGCTACGAGGAACACATGAATGTATAGGAATCAAGTCTCGAATTAGTATCTACTCTAGGAGTAGTATAAATCTAAACATGAACATTCTTTTGGAAGTGTAATGAATTTATTTTTGAAGTCCTTTATTTTGGCCTGTAATTCTGATAGCTCATGTAACAACCAGAACCTTAGAATGTTATTAATGTATGATTAGTCCTTCTTATATCTATTGATCACTGTTAAGGTGGGAAGACCCCACAGCAGCAGGAGTTACGTGAGTGGACGAGAAAACAGATTAAGAGAGGGTGAACAGCAACGATATCAGATTACGTGAAGAATTTTACGTGAAGAAAAAGAGGCAGCAAAGATATTGACGTTGTTGAGAGACGCAGAGACAGACGGACGAAGAGTGAAGGCAGAGGAGAGTTACGTACGTGCTTCAGTGGATAACCTTCACGGACGAGAACACAGTGAAGGATTTGCGTGAGTGAAGAGAAGGAGACGGGAGGATCAGATAAAAGAAGAAAAGAGGAGATCCAAGTTCTGATTGGCCTGGAGACGTGAACAGAATTACGACAGTCAGGGAAAAGAGTGACTTGAGAGGAGGAGATTGAACAGACGATAATTTCTCAAAAGTCTCAGTCTGCGCACGTAACTTGGCTTCTGGACGCATTCCACGGATTCATTTGGAAGGAACAGAGCAGAAGAACTCACGTGAAGAGGAAGAAGACTCACGTACAACACTACAAAGGGAGAGACGGAGTTACGAATCGACAACGCGATTCAATATCGCTAGTTTATACGTATTTCTAAACTTTGTTTGATTCTATTTAATTTTCTTATGCTTTTGATGTTGAAAAACATGATATTGCATTTGATTTTGAATATGTTCCTAGGCTAAGTTTGTTATCAAGATTTAGGGGATCCTTTTTATGAACCCATGATTTAATTTTAATGTTTTGATTGATTCTTATTTATCTAAGTGCATAGATCATTGTTCTTCATGCTTTTAAGGGCTTGGCCATCCTTGAATGATATTAAATTACAATTGAGATCGAGAGATAAAATTGGAATTCGATATAGTGATTTATGTCATGGATTTCAGACTGAGATCGAGAGATGAAGTCAAATACACGTGTGATAGCTATAGATATCTAGTAATCGAAGGCTAGAAGTTTTCATAGATCGATTTACAATATTAATTGTTCAATAAGGATACGGGAGTAGCTTATTGTTACTTTAGTATTAGATTTGTTATAGCCGGACCAAGGTATAACAAGTGAATTAGGAAAACTCGTCACCTTAGATTGTTTGAATTATTTCTTAACTAATAGGCGAATTGTGGGGGATTACATAGGTGAACCGAAAGTCTTGATAATTGTCTCTATTTATTTTATTCTCATTCTCTATTGTTTGTTTGGATTTATTATTGAGTTAATTAGTTAATTTAGTTAATTAGTCATAACCAATTTTCGTAGGCTAAATATAGTTAAACTAGTGGAGTTTGGTGCTTATTTCCTAGTCCTTGTGGGATTAACAATCCGTACTTCTATTATCATTATACTAAAACTTGACACCGTGCACTTGCGGTATAGAATCGCTACACTGAAAAATATTGTTTAAAATAAAAGCGATCAGCCCCTCAAAACGATAAACGTAAAAACGTTCCCGTGAGGTATTCCCTACCTCAAACATCATGCCACATAGAGACTACAAGAGTTTACTATAACTCCTCATCGTATCATCATACGATTCACTGAACTCGGCCTCAACGTGCAGTATAATTGCCATAACAAGCACACTATAACACTGCTACAATACCTGGCTAGCAATTAGCTTCCCCCATAGTCTCATATCAACCTATCAATGTGACCCACGTCCCATCCCTGTATACCATACCGTTCAAACCATTAGAATAGCGGGTCATTACCCAATATTCCTCTACGACCAATATACAAATGACATTTCGGTGTCCTTGCTTAACCACAAAGCAATCCTAATCCGGCAGGATTTATTTCCACACCCTCAGGGGTGGTGTGATCATGTCCACCACATGTCACATTGGTATAAGCAGTAGTTTCCTCGATAACTACTCATATTACCAGTCACATGGCCAAAGCCATTCCAACGAGTTACCCGAAGGTACCAGTACTCGACAATTATTTATATCTATTGCATGATGCGATACACTCACCGGTACAATGTATCCAATAATCCATCGAGCAAACCTGCTCGGCGCAACAGTCTCGTCAACCAGTGACGTAGACACCACTTTGTGCTCATCAATGGCACTCAAACCATATGACTAAATACGTACACCCAGACGTATTATTCGTCAAAACGACGCTACACGTCTACATTGAACATTCACTATGTCATCGTCATCCCGTGATGGTATTTGTCAACATATGACATCCAAATAACATCGTCAAACACATGACGGTACATGTCGATACACGAAATCCATAATCTCGTCGTCAAACACATGACGATACATAACAATACATGGTATTCACAATAATGCTAACAAAGCAGTAATATACCATACCTCATCGCTAACAAGATAGTGGCATACCAGTCTCCGTCATCCAACAGTGGTACGGAATCAGCACCCGTCGCTCGTAGGCGGCAGAATCCAGTGCTACGTACATAGCGTTATAACCCATTGCTATAGAATCCGTGGCATGATCTCTCACCATAGAGTCAGCGGCATAAAACATCGCTATAGGTAACCGGCGGTATGAACCATCGCCATAGATGTAGCGGAATGCACCGTCGCTATATAATACCCGGCGGCATGAACCATCACCAATAGAATAGCGGAATGAACCATCGCTATATAATACCCTGCGGCATGAACCATCGCCAATAGAATAGCGGAAGGAACCATCGCTATGAATACCTGGAGGCATGAACCATCGCCAATAGAATAGCGGAATGAACCATCGCTACATAATACCCGGCGGCATGAACCATCGCCAATAGAATAGAGGAATGAACCATCGCTATGAATACTCGGCGGCATGAACCATCACCAATAGAATAGCGGAATGAACCATCGCTATGAATACCCGGCGGCATGAACCATCGCCAATAGAATACCGGAATGAACCATCGCTATATAATACCCGGCGGCATAAACCATCACCAATAGAATAGCAGATCCCTAGTCTTGTTACGGTTGTGTATTTTAATGCACCTCGCTTGTCATGACTGCGGCACCAATAGCCCTCGCTTCGACATATCAGCGGCATAGAATAACCTCGCTCAAATGCGACATGCGGCAATACCATCGCTTCAACATTTGGTGGCAAATATTCTTTCCTCGCTACGATATGACAGCGGCAAGTATTCTATCATCGCATCAAGTGCACTCATCCATAACAACGACTCATGGGATATTCACCAAGCATTCCATCTATACCTGCAATACAATGCATATTCCATATCCCAACGTACGTCATCATGAGTGTATTTTAATGCACCTCACTCAAATGCGACATGCGGCAACACCCTCGCTTCAACATTTGGCGGCAAAGCATGTAAAATCATCACTCCAATATATATATAACCACAATGAGTGTATTTTAATGCACCTTGCTTGTCATGACAGCGGTAAGTACTCTATCATCGCTTCAACTGACAGCGGCAAAGCATTTAAAATCATCACTCCAATATACGGGCAACCACAATGCATAATCCACGATTTATATAAAATGCAGGTTACCGTTTCGTGTCTTTCAACCCTGGCCTAAGCCCTTCGTGTCATAGCGTCCCTACAGGAACAATCCCAAACCATGAGCATATGATAATCCATATTCACCACAATATGATTATAATGAGTAAATGCCTAAACTATGAGTACAAAGTACTTCCCATATCCCGATGCATTTCAAAATGCTCTCTTTGGTTGTCCCTGTGCCACAACTCACAATCATAATCAACATGTTATATTATGATTCCATAGAAGTCATGACATTTAATTATTCTACTATGATCACATATCATAAACGCACATAAGCAAAATAGTTGTGTCACGCAACACTAACTACTATCATGCATAAATATGTGCTACCCATTGCTATCAGCATGTTCCAGGCCCTCGACAGTCCCAAAGAGCAAATCACTGCTCTGATACCACTAATGTAAGGATCCCCGTGCCCTTAACCCGTTATTAGTATATTAATCCATGCCATTAGTGCATACAGTCAAACATGAAGGTGAAAAACCACTTATCATCATAACAAATCATGCATATAATAAAATTCCTTTGCATTATTCAATATAATGTCTAGTTTCCCCAACCATGACCACATAGACCTCATGCACCAATATAATACACTAACATGTTCTCAATTCATTTAGCAATTCAATAAATAATGGCATGCTACTTATAAATGAAGAGAGAAAGGCCCTCGCCTTTTTATACATACCATATACACATAATAGTGCTCACATGCGAGCATCAAATAAGCCTATGCGTATCAAATGTATAAAACATTGATAGGGTTGATTATTAAGCATATTTAGGTCTTGATTTGTATATATATTCGTGTAGATTCCGTGAAGATGTTATGATTTTTGGTATTTATTTGCTTGTTTCAAGAATCTAGGTGGAATATGGAAGAATTTAGCTACAAGAAAGAAAACGGATAAAATCAAACCAATAAATGAGGAATTTTGAGTTCTGGAACTCTCGATCGATCGGAACAAGCTTCCCGATCGATCGAGCGAGGCAGAAGAATGTCCAACAAAGAATTTGGATTCTCGATCGATCGGAACATCCGTCTCGATTGATCGAATCGGGCAGAAAGTTGAAAAAGAATTTGAGAAGAAGTCTCGATCGATCGGAAGATTCATCTCGATCTATCGAGAGAGGCAGAGAATTGAAGACTCGGATGCTGAAGACGCTCAATCAATCGAGACGTAAGGCTCGATCGATCGAGACGGAGATTTTTCAGAAAATAAAATTCTTGATTTGGTCTGATTTTATGGAAACAATTCCATATCTCCCCTCCTCTATAAATAAGGAAAAGAGGCACGAAAATTGGACCCCATATTCTGAAGAATAATCAGACCTAAATTATTCTTAGCCGCCTTTCATCCTCCCGGAACAAGAGAAGGTCGAAGAATCCTTTGAAGTGCAAGGAAGGAAGCGAGAGAAGAAAGATCGTTCAACGCACGGAGTCCTCCTATGTTTATCGTATTTCTAAACTCTAGATTAATTTGATTTTCATATTTAGTTGATGTTTTTGAGGTTGAGATACGATTGAACATCAATTTGAATTTTATTTGAATTTAATCTGGTTTATTCTATCAATTTTAAGTGATTTTGTGTTTGATTCTTTGATTTGGTTGTGTTTAAGTAAATCAATATCATTTGTTCATGAATTATATGGTCCATGCTAACAATGAAGCATTGAATCCCAGATCGATGATGGATTATGCCCAACCGGCTTTTCATGGATCACTGTCCAGCATTACAAGGCCAACCATTCAAGCGAACAACTTTGAAATAAAGCCGATGATAATACAGATGATCCAACATTCAGTGATGTTTGGAGGAGTAGCCACAGATGATCTGAACGCTCACATCTCCAACTTCTTGGAGATCTGTGACACATTTAAACATAATGGCGTTTCTGACGACGCCATCAGGTTAAGGTTATTTCCTTTCTCACTAAAGGATAAAGCTAAAGCATGGTTGAACTCTTTACCTGCAGGTTCAATAACAACTTGGGAGGGGATGACGCAAGCGTTTCTGTCCAAATACTTTCCCCCTTCCAAAACGGCAAAGATGAGGAACGATATCACCACGTTCGGGCAATACGACCCTGAAACACTATATGAGGCGTGGGATCGTTTCAAAGATTTGCTGAGGAGATGCCCACACCATGGACTTCCTATATGGCTTCAGGTACAGGCTTTTTACAACGGTTTGTTTTCATCTAACCGTTCTATGATAGATGCAGCCTCAGAAGGTTCCATAATGCGCAAAACACAGGAAGCAACATATGAACTCTTAGAAGAGATGGCTTCTAATAGCTATCAATGGCAATCGGAGAGGAACGTGCCAAAGAAACTAGCTGGAGTTCATCAAGTGGACGACATCACTGCTCTTTCGGCACAGTTGGATGCGCTGAACAAGAAGATAGATGGCATGAGCATGACAGCAATGCAGGCTCAAGTTATCACTTGCGAGCTATGTGGAAGCAATCATCCGAGCACTGAGTGCCAAGCAGGTAACACATTCATACAATCTAACGAGTCTGTGAAGTATGTAGGGAACAGGCAGCCCAACAACACATACTCCAACACGTACAACCCGGGGTGGAGAAATCATCCGAACTTGCAATGGTCCAACCAAAGCAATGTGTTGAACCCACAACAACCACCGGGATATGCACAAAAGCCGAGTATGGAGGAGCTAATGACCAAGTTCATATCATCAACTGAAACTAGGATGCAAAATCAGGAGGCATCTATCAAGAACATGGAAAGACAAGTGGGGCAACTTGCAACTTTGATTTGCGGACGAACTCAAGGTACACTACCAAGTGATATGGTGATAAATCCAAAGGAGCAAGCGAATGTCATAGCACTAAGGAGTGGAAAAGAGCTAAGGCCACAGACTGGAGCACAAGAAAGTTGTGAGACTACCATTGACGAAAAGAGTAAGATCGAGGAAAAGGCAATCGGAAAAGGTAAACATTCCAACACCACACCAATCACACACACTGATAAGGTAGTAATTCCTCCCCCATTTCCCGCTGCGCTGAAAAAAGCTAAGATGGACGCTGAATTGGTAAATTTCTTGAAGTATTTAAGAAATTGCATATTAATATACCATTTGCTGATGCTCTACTTCAAATGCCTAGTTATGCTAAGTTTTTAAAGGAAATTCTCTCTAACAAGCGAAAGTTGGGCGAATACGAAACGGTAAGCTTAACAGAGGAGTGCTCAGCAATTGTGCAAAACAAGATGCCTCCAAAGTTAAAAGACCCAGGGAGTTTTACTAGACCTTGCACTATAGGATCAGTTTCATTTGCTAAATCATTGTGTGATTTGGGTGTGAGTATAAATTTGATGCCTTTTTCCATTTTCAGAAGGTTGGGACTGGGAGAGCCGAAACCCACCAAAGTTTCACTACAAATGGCGGATAGATCTATCACATATCCTCGAGGAATCATTGAAGACGTGTTAGTCAAAGTGGACAAATTCATATTCCCAGTTGATTTTCTCGTGCTAGATATGGAAGAGGACAGGGAGACACCACTGATTTTGGGCCGACCATTCCGAGCAACGGGAAAGGCAATCATAGATGTCCAACAAGGGAAGTTGATCCTCCGTGTAGGGGAGGATCAAGTTGTGTTTAATGTCTTTAAAGCACTTAAACACCCGCACGACGAGCCCATGTGTTTTAGTGTTGATATTATTGATGCCCTGACTGTTGATTTGTTGCAAGTTACTTACAAAGAAAAATTGGAAACATACCTTGTGGAAGCCGATAAACAACATGACAAAGAGGAAGTTGAGATCCTAGCTCAATTGAACAACATCGTTCCCTATATGAAACGAGCCATTAAAAATCTTGGAGAGTTGGGAAAAAGAGACATTAAGCCTCAACGGCCATCCATTGAAGAATCACCCAAGCTTGAACTAAAGCCCCTCCCATCTCATCTCAAGTATGTATTCCTTGATGCTGGAAATTCGTTACCTATCATTATCTCTTCATCTTTGACATATGAAAACGAGGGGAAGCTTCTTAAAGTCCTTAGGGAGCACAAGAAGGTATTTGGATGGAAGATAGCAGATATCAAAGGAATTAGCCCATCAGTGTGCATGCATAAAATTCTGATGGAAGAAAATTTCAAGCCCGTGGTACAACCAAAACGCCGTCTCAATCAAAAAATGCAAGAGGTAGTAAAAGCCGATGTCCTTAAGCTCATGGATGCAGGTATTATCTACCCTATCTCTGATAGCTCATGGGTAAGTCCTATTCAATGTGTACCAAAGAAAGGTGGCATTACTGTTGTCCCTAATGAAAACAATGAATTGATACCTACTAGGACGGTCACGGGGTGGAGAGTGTGCATTGACTATATGAGATTAAATGAATCCACTCGTAAAGGTCACTTCCCCCTTCCCTTCATTGATCAAATGATAGAAAGATTAGCAGGTTATTTTTATTGCTTTCTAGATGGGTATTCAGGGTATTACCAAATCGCTATTACACCAGAGGACCAAGAGAAAACTATTTTCACTTGCCCTTATGGTACATTTGCCTTTAGACGAATGCCATTTGGATTATGTAATGCCCCTGCCACTTTTCAAAGATGCATGTTAGCCATATTCCATGACATGATAGAGAAATTTTGAGAAGTTTTCATGGATGATTTCTCTATTTTTGGATCCTCATTTGATATATGTTTATATAACTTGGATTTGGTACTGACACGATGTGAGGGGACAAATCTTGTATTGAATTGGGAGAAGTGTCACTTCATGGTCAAAGAAGGTATAGTCTTGGGACATAAGATATCCAAAAAGGGTATTGAAGTAGACCGAGCAAAAATCCAAGTGATACAACAATTGCCGCCTCCAACAACAGTGAAAGGAATCCGAAGCTTTTGGGCCATGCAGGATTTTATCGTCGATTCATTAAGGATTTCGCAAAAATTTCTAAACCTTTATCTCATTTATTAACTAAAGATACACCTTATGAATTTAATGCTGATTGTGTGCAGGCATTCGAAATTCTCAAGGAGAAACTGGTAACAGCACCGGTCTTGGTAGCACCTGACTGGGAGTTACCCTTTGAATTGATGTGCGATGCGAGTGACACAGCCGTAGGAGCAGTCTTAGGTCAAAGGAGGAACAAGGTATTTCATACCATATACTATGCTAGTCGCACTTTGAATGAAGCACAAATGAATTATGCCACTACTGAAAAAGAGCTACTAGCCATAGTTTTTGCATTCGATAAGTTTCACTCCTGTCTATGTCTTGCCAAAGTTATTGTTTACATCGATCATGCTGCACTTAAATACTTACTTGCAAAGAAAGATGCCAAACCACGCTTAATTAGGTGGATATTTGTGATGCCCCCGAAATGATTAATTGCAATTAAAGCATTAATTATGTTTATATGATGAATTATTACGATGATTAAGTTGTACGTGGAAAAATGAAGTGTTAGCATGATTTAATTGTGTTGATTTTAATTATGAGGAAGGTATGGATTTAATGAAGTTGGTTGCATTTTTGTAAAAATGCTTTTAAAATACCAAGTTGGGATGTTTTATACATCATGTTAAGTTTGGGGTATGATTTTAAATTAGTCCACAACCCCTTTTTAACCCATCACTCATCACTTAAACCCCCACTTTACCTTTACTCTTTTTAAAACCCCCCAACTCATCCTCAACCCTAAACCTTACCACATTTTCGAAATCCTTCAAAGGAGGAAGGAGGAAGCTCCACAAAACTTGAGTTTGTGTGATTTTTACCAAGATTTGGAGTCTTCAAGAGGTATGGAACTCTTCCTAAAGTTTTGATGATGTTTGGATTTGAAATGGGGTGATTTTTGAAGTGATTATGTGGGTTGTTTTGATGTATGTGTTGTATGGGTTTGGGGTATGGTTTTATGAGGTTTTTGTGGTGGTAAGTTGTTGGGATGTATTTGGTTTAAGATGTATTGGTTTATTTGGTAGTTTTGTACCAAAAAGATGGAGTTTACTCGAAAAATCGCAGCGACCGATCGATCGGTAGCAGGGCAATGATCGATCGGTGCATGTGCGAAGCGAGGGCTGAAGTTTCTTTATTTACCGATCGATCGGTGGAAGTGACCGATCGATCGGTGGATGACTAGCGATCGATCGGTAGCTCGGACCGATCGATCGGTGAAATGCCGTAGCTTAAATTTTAATTATGAACAGTTACCGATCGATCGGTAAGGGTGACCGATCGATCGGTAAAGCAATTTTGCTGAAGATGATTTTCTTGGCTTAATTGATGGAATTTTTGGTATTAGGCTATTATTTAGCTTCTAATATTGATTTGATGGTTGTGTGGAACCATCCCAGGTGCCAACAACATCGAGAAGATAGAGCTCTTCAATTTCTCCACTTTTGGAATTAAGGTACGTAAGAAGCGTACGGGCATCGGACGGTAACGCACTCCTAACTCTGACTATGCATTGATTGCATAAGTATTTATGATGATGATGTTTATGATGATGATTGTGATAAATAAGTTAAGATGATGATGTTTGTGAAGATGATATGATAAGTAAGTTTATGATGATGATGTTATGATGATAATGTTTATGATAAGTAAGTTTATGATGATGATGTTATCATGATGATGTTTATGATAAGTAAGTTTATGATGATGATGTTTATGATAAGTAAGTTTATGATGATGTGATACAATGTTTATTATGTGGTAAGATGCCACAGGGTAAGATGCCCATATGGTAAGAGGCCATGCGATTTTATTATGTGGTAAGATGCCACGGGGTAAGATGCACATATGGTAAGATGCTATACAATGTTATTGTGTGGTAAGATGCCACGGGGTAAGATGCCCATATGGTAAGAGGCCATACGATGTTGATACGTGGTAAGATGCCACACGATATTATGATATGGTAAGATGCCATACGATAGGGTAAGATGCCCACGTGGTAAGATGCCACACGATGTTATGATACGGTAAGATGCCATACGATGGGGTAAGATGCCCATATGCACGAATGTGAATCAGGGTCAACAAAAAGAAACTGACGAATAAACCGCATGTTTACTTAACTATGATTTTGTACATTACTGTTATATTTATAAGATGACG
The DNA here is from genome assembly GCA_907163345.1 of Haberlea rhodopensis. Taxonomy (NCBI): domain Eukaryota; kingdom Viridiplantae; phylum Streptophyta; class Magnoliopsida; order Lamiales; family Gesneriaceae; genus Haberlea; species Haberlea rhodopensis. Next base: position 914,609 of record CAJQUN010000092.1, read on the forward strand.
ATGCTCATATGATGATGATGCTATACGATGATGATGCTATATGATGATGATGTTATAAGATGATGATGTTATAAGATGATGATGCCATAAGATGATGATGTTATATGATGATGATGCTATATGATGATGATGTTATAAGATGATGATGTTATAAGATGATGATGTTTATAAGATGATGATGCTATAAGATGATGATGCTTGTAAGATGATGATGCTATAAGATGATGATGCTTATATGATGATGATATTATAAGATGATGATTTTAATCATTCATGTCAAGAATTAATGATTATTTGCATGGCTATGAAACAGGGACAACCAAAGAGGGTTAATGCGATTAACCAGGAAGTATACGTTACCAATTATTTTCATGCATTTATTTATATGCCATTGCCTTATGATGTTAAGTAACGATGTACATGCTCATGATGGTTGTTCCTGTAGGTACACTTTTGGACCGAAGGGCTAAGGGTCGGGTTGAGATAGTGAGCTAAAAGGAGCATGAAAGAAGATAGGATACATGACTTTTGGATAGTCTCTACTCTAGGAATAGTATAATTCTATCGCTTTAACATTCATTATTGAGAATGTATTGAGTTAAGTTTTGAAATTTCATTGTTGGCCTGTAACTTTATTAGCTCAAAGCTACAACCGGAACCCTAAGACGTTATTAATGCATGTTTAGTCCATAATTTGTGTATTAAGATGATGTTAAGGTAGGAAGACCCTACATTAGTGGTATCAGAGCAGTGGTTAGATAACCCGGGAATGAGCGAAGGGTAGCCTTAGCAATAAGTTGGCTAGGTGCTCACTTTTAAACATGTTTTATGCATATGTTGCATATGAAGTATATGATGTTGTACTAACAAGTTTTGTTTCTCTAACGATGTATTATATGAACTGCTTTTGGGTATCGTTGTTAACCCTTGCGTTGCAGCATAGCAGCAAATGCTGAAGTAAGTGATGCAATTTCATATGCACTTCTCCGTCGCCCATGCCTCTTGTAGTCTCGACACCCGCTAGAAGAAGTTTGATAACTGATCAGATTGGTTATGATGGCCTCATTTATTTTGAGGGTAACGAGCTGAGGACAGACTTGATTGTTCTGGGAATGTCAGCCTTCGATGTGGGCATCGATGTGCTGAACAAGTATCAGGCAGTTGTGGACTGCATACAAGGACTGTCCGATTCAGGTCTGATATGGGAGTCCAATGGACATTCTATGGGGATGGTTCCCGTTCAAGGATTCCGTTAATATCTGCTGTCAAGATGGCACAGTTATTGGAATGAGACCACAAAGGATATCTCAGCTATGCTGTTGTTATTACTCAAAAGAGGGAAGAGTTAAGGGTTGAAGATGTGCCCGTAGTGGCGGTGTTTCCTGATGTATCTCCGGAAGAGATTCCCGGATTCCCACCGACGAGAGAGGTCGAGTTTGGGATTAAGTTACTACCAGGGACGTCTACCATTTCTCGTGCCCCGTATAGGATGGCACCAACGGAGCTAAAGGAGTTAAATGTTCAGTTGCAGGAGCTCCTTGACAAGGGCTATATACGCCTTAGCGTATCGCCCTGGGGTGCACCAGTTTTATTTGTTAAGAAGAAAGATGGTCCAATGCGGCTGTGCATCGATTTCAGACAACTTAACAAAGCCATGATGAAGAATAAGTATCCGCTTCCGGGGATTGATGATTTGTTTGATCAGCTGCAGAGTACGAGGCTCTACAGTAAGATCGATCTGAGGTCGGAGTATCATCATATTCGAGTTCGAGAGGATGATGTACAGTAGACAGCTTCCAGGACTAGATATGGACACTACGGATTCCTAGTCTTGCCTTTTGGGGTGACGAATGCCCTAGCTGTTTTATGAGCCTGATGAACAGAGTGCCCCAACCATGTTTGGATCAGTTCGTCATAGTTTTCATTGACGATATGCTTATTTACTCTCGAACTGAAGAGGGACACGTGAAGCACTTGAGAACAGTACTCCAGATCCTTAGGGATTGCCAGACCCCTGGCAGAACTGACTCAGAAAGGAGTGTCGTTCTATTGGTCCGAAGCTTGTGAGGAAAGCTTCCAAGAATTGAAGCGTCGTTTGACCACGACACCTATGTTGGTGAATCCTTCTGAGAATAAGAGGGTTGCCTTGTACACAAATGCATCACTGCAGGGTTTGGACTGTGTGTTGATGCAAGATAAGCATGTGGTGGCTTATGCATCGAGGCGATTACAACCACATGAGGATAGGTACCCAGTCCATGATTTGGAGCTGGCAGCCGTTATATTTGCCTTGAAAATTTGGAGGCATTACTTGCATGGTACGTCGTTTACCATCTACACGGACCATAAGAACCTGGAGTTTTGTTCACACAGGCTGAGACGAATATGCTACAAAGAAGATGGATGTCATGAATTTATCAGCTATGATGACCTCTTGTTGCCATTTGGGCTATGATTTTGATGTGGACACGTCGCCGGTGCGAGTGTTGACCTTGTTGGCTGAGCCAGACTTATTTGAGGCTATTAGGAAAGCCCAGAGGTCAGATGATGAGGTTCAGAGGTGGTCGTTTTTAGTACTTCGAGGACAGCCACCAAAGTTCAGAATGGCAGAAAATGATTCTGTTAGGATCGGTGTAGTGTTTAGAAGGGGGGGGGGGGGGTTGAATAAACACTAGATTCAACTTCTATTTCTTCTTCCGGTTAACTGTAAAATGTTAAGTATTACAGTTGCTTCTCAATATCAGTCAAGTCAGCAGACACTTATTATAGTGCAGAATACGTCTACTGAACTTGTGAGGAATAAAACTGAGGTAATAAAGTAATGAACAAATAACACAAGAGTTGTTTCTGGAAGTTCGAAGCACAACGCTTCTACGTCTCCCCTTCTTCCTTTGCAGGAAGGATTCACTAGAAGACTTGGTTTACACTTTACAGTATACAACCTTCTTAGGCACTAATACACTTGGCCTAAACTCCTAGCAATCACAATCTTCTTAACTTTTGATTACAAGGGATTCTATAACACTCTTTACAGAATAAACTTTCTAGCTTTGAGAGTTTTTGAGCAGCAGACTTCAATTGGAAATAATCTATCACCGATTCAGTTTTGCTGTTTGTCAGCTCTTTGCTGAACGTTTGGAATATCAGTAATATGATTTTCTTTCTTGTTTGCTTTGAAGTATATGTTTTGTTGAAAATCGCTCAGCCCTTCTTCATTCTCTGCTTGGACGTATTTATAGGTTTGGTTGTCCAACGGTAGCTTTTCTGTATATGGAAGAAATTAGCTTTCCAAATTCATATTGTCTTCTTTCCTATTTTGTCTAAGAAACGGCTCTTTTCACTCTGACAGTAATGGTGGCGGAGATATAGCAGGGTGCGCCGCTCTGTTGTACCTTTGTCAGAGAATGTTGTACTGATTTTGTCTCCTTGCTTAGACTTCTGCTGGTTTTCTTTGTTCAACTGGTCGTTCATCCTCTTATGACCAGTTGATGTCTTTGTTCAGTGTGAGACTATCCAGTTGATGGTTGTCCAGTGGATGTCTGTCCAGTTGGTGGCTATCCAGTTTATGTCTTGTCCAGTTGGTGGCTATCCAGTTGATGTCTATCCAGTTGGTAGCCATCCAGTTTATGTCTTGTCCAGTTGGTGGCTATCCAGTTGATGTCTTGTCCAGTTGGTGGCCATCCAGTTTATGTCTTGTCCAATTGGTGGCTATCCAGTTGATTTCTATCCAGTTGGTAGCCATCCAGTTTATGTCTTCACCCGGTAGGAGTCTTTATCCAGTTGGTCTTTGTTACTCGGTAGGACTTCATCCAGTTGATCTTTAATATCCGGTTTGTAATCACCAAAACTTAGAAATAGTTTTCCCAACAATTTCCCCCTTTTTGGTGATGACAAAACTAAGTATAATCGATTTCCTACTTGAGTAAATAAGATGAGAATCCTGAAAATACTTGAAGACATAATGGAAAAGAAATTTTCATTAAATATAAGCATATTACAAGTTGTAATCAAACTGGACAATTGAGAGAGATTCATCTTCATTTAAGATGAATTCTAATAACTTGAATAGAATCTAAGACGAATCTAGTTTACACAATATAGCTGATACATGACAAATCTTTAAACAAGCATTGTAGACCCGGAGAGCTTCGATCCACCTAGTCAGAGAGGAAGAGCTCGATCCACCTTATTTCAGAGAGGAAGAGCTCGATCCACTTTGTTTCAGAGAGGACCTAATTAGAATACTCTATCTCTGCCGGTCTACCTTGTTTCAGAGAGAAGGTCGGGAAGAGTCATATGTATATTCATCAGGCAGCTTCCATGGTTTATGGATTCACCTAATGAGAATATTCTATCTCTGTCTTCCCCCTTTTTGTCATCAGCACCCAGACATCCCCTGTGAGCAGTTCCTGACTGATGATGAGCATCAGAACAGGATTCAAACGCTGAAGGTTAATGGAGCTGGGTTAGATAAGTAATCAACCCATGAGAGGTTGATTTAGATAAGTAATAAACCCATGAATCGGAAAAGTTTGTAACAGAAAACCAAGGAATTTCGAAAGGTTTGAAGTTAATCATGATGAATGAATGTGTGTTATGTGAACAAACAAGAGTCGCTATTTATAGAAATGAAAAGGTTTCAATTAATGTGAATGTATTTATGTTGATCAGTAAATACAAAGAAAAAGTCAACTAAAAAACAGTAAATAGATAAGTGTAATTAAAGGAAGAGTCAGAAAACGATACTATTTTCGCCCGAGCCAATGTTTGGAATAGTCGCGTTTTTCGGCAGGCGGTTGGCGCGTACTCCTAGATCTGGGTTGAGCAGTTGGTCTGGACTGAGTGAGTGCTCCAATTGCAGGGGATGAACGAGCAGTTGAACTGGATGCTCGCTGCGTTGAGGGAGCAGTTCGGCTGGGTTCAGGTAGTCTGCGAATTATTTAAGGGGCTGCAGGCAGGTTGTTGCATATATCTTGAATCTGAGAAGCAAATGCTGCCTGCATGGTGGCCAACTGATCGGTTAAGACTTTCTTGGCTTCTTCGATCTTTTCTCCAAGAGCCAGGGATGTGGCAGCATGAAGAGATTCATTATTTTGATTTATCTGAAGCCGAGCCTGGCCAATTCGAGAAAGAGTTTCTGCCATTGTGTTTTCAGCAAAAGTTTGAAGTCTGGTGACAGTAGTCGTTAAACTACTTAAGTCCCTATAGACTTGCTGGAATTGAAAGTCAGTGTGCTGCTGATGGGTTCCTAGTATGAGAGTTGCGGTCCGCTCTTCCTGCTTAAGTTTATGAACATCGCTGGCTAGTGCTGATATTGCAGTGGAGAGATTAGCTAGCTGTGCAGCAATGTTCGGTGGCTCGTCCAGAGGGTTTGTAAAGACAAAAAAATCCTCAGAAAGCTCTTGAACCATGGACGGATCTACGGCAATCATTGGAGTACCAGTAGTAGGGACAAGAGCACTGGGATGAGCATCTTCAACTGCAGTGGAGTGCAAAATAGTAGCTTCAACATTTGGGGCAGCTGTAGAGTTTGAGATAGTTACAGCCAAGGTGGCAGTTTATTCAATTTGTGGGACAGCCAAAGCAGTAGTGTCTTGATCAACCGCAGCAGCAGACGACTGGGTGTGATCATTGGAGTGTGAAGACTCACTGGGTTTATGATTGGTAGAGGATATAGTAACCTGCTGAACCACTGTTTGAATGACTGCATCCACATTGGTGTGATCAACAACCATTGGTTGGGGCTGTTGATCATTATGAGAGCTGGGAGTAGAGGAGACGCTGGGAGCAGTTGGAGAGGAGAGTTCTTTAACCGAGGAGGCTGCCTCCAATGCAGTTGGTGCGGCCTCAGTTCCAGTGGGAGTGGTCTCCAGAGCAGTAGAAGTGAGCTCCACAGAAGAGAGGATAATCTCCAAATTTGCAATGACCGTTTGTAGATCCGGCTGATCAGGACTTGCAACAGTTTCAGTATTGGAGCATGAGTGAATCCCAGTGGAGATGCGAATATCATGAAGAGCAAGCTCAGCCATTTCCAGCTTGGGTCCAAGAGCATTTAGAACAGCTCTATCATGATTCGATGTTCCTGAATTACCGTTGAAGTGTTGAAGGCGGGTTTCAACCAGGGCTTGAAGTTCACCCACATAGATCATCAGGCTAAAAACATCTCGCAGCTTCAAGCTTGTTTCAGGGTCTGAGATTTGAAGATATGTCAGGATTTTGTTCTCATCTTCCCTAGCCTGATCCAGAATAGGATCAAAATCATCAAATCGAACCTTTATTCGAGCCTTTACCCAACGATCAAAAATCTCCAGCTGTGGTTGCAGATTGGCTTCAACTGTATTCATGACCATCTGGATCTCGAAGGCAACAGGAGTGGACACTAGAGCCGTAAGAGTTTTTCCTTTGCCAGCAGGGGTGGTCTTTGGATGACAGTATGGACACAAGGACTTGGGTGTCCCAAAGCTGATAGTGCCTGGCGCTTGCTCAGAGCTCACCAGTGCTGACGGAGTGTCAACTGGAACCATTGATGGAGCAGGCACCATGGCTAATGAAGCAGTTGGTTCCTCAGTTGAAGGAATTTCAGGGCTGGGTTCGCTACCAGGAATAACGTTTGCAGGGCCGGCGGAGGAGATGGTATCAGAAGCGGCAATGACCTGCTGTCGGATAGCTGAAGGAGCAGCTTTTCTTGTTCTGGGCTTCTTAGGAGGGGGAGGAGGAGGAGAAGACTCAGCGGATTCTGAGACAGTTTGTTCAGAGTCACTAATTACTTGAGTCAAACGGCGCTTTGTCACCCCACCTTCTCTGTGATGCCCCGAAATTAATTAATTGCGATTAAGGCATTAATTGTGTTTATATGATGAATCATGTGGTAATTGATTTATATGATGGGTAATAAGATGTTAACATGATTTAATTGTGTTAATTACTAAATATGAGGAAGATGTGAATTTAGAGGAAGTATATTGCATTTTACTAAATGCTTGTAAAATGCCATGAAGAAGTATTTTATGAATCATGTTAAGTTTGGGGTGTGATTTTAAATTAATCCCCAACCCCTTCTTTTTAACCCTTCACCCATCATTTTAACCCCATTTCACCTTTACTCTTTTAAAACCCCCCAACTCATCCTCAACCCTAAATCACTCCACATTTTCGAAACCCTTCTAAGGAGGAAGGAGGAAACTCCACAAAACTTGTGTTTGAGTGATCTTTGTTGAGATTTGGAGTCTTCAAGAGGTATGGAACCCTTCCTTAAATTTTTATGATGTTTGGTTTTGAAATGGGATGATTTTGAAGTGTTTTAGGTGGGTTTGTTTTGGGTATATGTTGCAAGTGGTTGGGGTATGGTTTTATGAGGTTTTTGTGGTGATAAGTTGTTGGGATGTATTTGGTTTAAGATGTATTGGTTTATTTGGTAGTATTGTACCAAAAAAATGGAGTTTGCTCGAAAAATCGCAGCGACCGATCGATCGGTAGCAGGGCAACGATCGATCGGTGCATGTACGAAGCGAGGGGTGAAATTCCTTCACTTACCGATCGATCGGTGAAAGCTACCGATCGATCGGTGGATGGCTAATGATCGATCGTGGCTTGGACCGATCGATCGGTGAAAGGCCGTAGCTTAAATTTTAAATATGAACAGTTACCGATCGATCGGTAAGGGTGACCGATCGATCGGTAAAGCGATTTTGCTGAAGGTTATTTTCTTGGCTTAAATGATGGAATTTTTGGTATTAGGCTATTGTTTGGCTTCTAATATCAATTTGTATGGTTATGTAGAACCATCCCAAGTACCCACAACCTCAAGGAGATAAAGTTCTGCAATTTCTCCTTCTTTGGGAATTAAGGTACGTAAGAAACGTACGAGCATTGGACGGTAAACCATACTCTTACATTTAACGATGTGGCTTATGATGATGATGTTTATGATGATGTTTATGATGATGTTTACGATGATGATGTTTATGATGATGTTTATGATGATGTTTACGATGATGATGTTTATGATGATGTTAAGATGACGATGTTTATGATGATGATTGTGATGATGTTTACGATGATGATGTTTATGATGACGATGTTTATGATGATGATTATGATGATGTTTACGATGATGATGTTTATGATGATGATGTTTATGATAATGATTATGATGATGTTTACGATGATGATGTTTATGATGACGATGTTTATGATGATGATTATGATGATGTTTACGATGATGATGTTTATGATGACGATGTTTATGATGATGATTATGATGATGTTTACGATGATGATGTTTATGACGACGTTTATGATGATGATGTTTATGATAAGTAAGTTTATGATAAGGTCATACGACGTAAATGATTGGGTAAGACGCCCACGTGGTTAGATGCCACCCAATGTATGTGATTGGGTAAGATGCCCACGTGGTAAGATGCCACACAATGTTATGATATGGCAAGACGCCATATGATTGGGTAAGATGCCCATGTGGTAAGATGCCACACGACGGTTATGTTATGGTAAGATGCCATACAATGGGGTAAGATGCCCTTATACATGAATAAGAATCAGGGATAACAAAAGAAGTCGAAGAACGACCAATAACTTTTACTTAACTAAGATGTTATGCATTACTGTATGTCTTTTATATCATGTTAAGTAAATATGTATATGCTCACGATGTGTTGTCCCTGTAGGTACACTTTTGGACCGAGGGCCTAGGGTCGGGTTGAGGAGGTGAGCTAAAAGGAGCTAGATGAATATAGGATGTAAGATTTTGATAGTCTCTACTCTAGGAGTAGTATAAATCTATAACTTTAACATTCATTATTGGGAATGTAATTAAATAGCTTTTGGAAATTTTATTTTGGCCTGTAATCTTCTTAGCTCGAGCTACAACCGGAACCCTTAAGAGGTTATAAATTCATGTTCTGTCCATTATATGTGTATTATATGATGTTAAGGTAGGAAGACCCTACATTAGTGGTATCAGAGCAGTGGTTAGATAACTTGGGAACGAGTGAACGGTAGCCTTAGCAATAAGCTAGCTAGGTGCTTACTTCTAAACATGTTTTGCGCATAAGCTACGTATGAAGTATATGACTGTTATGCTAACATGTTATGCCTTTCTATCGATGTATATATGAACTGCTGTTGGATCTTGTTGTTAACCCTTGTGTTGCAGTATGGCAGCAAACGTGGAGGTAGGTGACGCAGTGAGCGTCAATGCAAGTGCGGGGCGTACGAATCCCCTACCCCCGCCAGCTTTTGATGATGAACCGTCCGAACAACAGTTGTTGCCAGGGGAACTAAGCTTAACTCAATTTCTTGCATACCGACCCCCAACCTTTGAAGGAACCGAAACAGGGGAACGAGCTGAGGAATGGTTAGAAAGAATAGAGCAAATCTTTGTGGCAGCCCCATGTGCGAAGACAGCATGGATACGGTTAGCAGAGTTCCAATTGGCCAAGAAGGCACTAATGTGGTGGAAGACCACTGTGGTAGAGCAAGAGGCTCAAGGTCATGAAGTTAATTGGAAAATGTTTCGAACTCGCTTTCTGAATCGTTATTTCTCGGCTGCTGCACGACAGGCTAAGGAAGATGAATTCACTCACCTCAAGCAAGGTACTATGTCAGTGTCAGATTATGCTCTTCAGTTTTGCTCCTTACTCAGATATGTGCCTCACATCGCCACGAGCACTCAAGCAAAGATGAGGAACTTCATGAAGGGCTTGAGGCCGGAGCTGTACGATAGGGTGATTACTTATGGCCCTACTTGCTTTGACGATGCACTCTCACGGGCTGAGCTAGCCGAACTGGGAGTGGGTGCATACCCTGATGTTGTACCACCGCCAGCACCCCCTCAGAAATCCACTCCTGATAATTTGAAGCCAAGGGGTGAGCAGTTCAAATCAAGAGGAAACACATCGGCGTCAAGGTTCAGTGGTAAGAGGCCTGACAATAGATGGAAAGGAAACCGAAGGAGTGATGCCCCATCTAGAAGGGGGCAGTCACAGGGAGACAGATCCGGGAAGGTCCAATGCACTCTTTGTGGGCAACCACATCTGACGAAAGATTGTGTAGGATGCTATGTTTGTGGCGACAAGGGCCACTTTGCTAGACAGTTGTCCCAACAGGGGAATTCAACAGGGTCCTGCGGGGAGGCCTGCGGATAGGACAGCACAACACAGACCACCATTTGTGCCACGACAGTATGGAAGTCATCCTATGGGGCCACCTCAAGGACAAGTCTATGCATTGACGAGGGAGCAGGCTTCAGCGGCTTCGGAGGAGGTTATAGCGGGTACGTGTCTTTTATTTACGCACCCTTCTTTTATATTGATCGACACAGGTGCGTCACACTCTTTTGTGTCGACAAGTTTTGTGGAAAGGCACCACATATGCACTTCTCCGTCGCCCACGCCTCTTATAGTCTCGACCCCCGCTGGAAGAAGTATGATTACTGATCGGATCGTCTACGATGGCCTCATTTATTTTGAGGATAAAGAACTAAGGACAGATTTGATTGTTCAGGGAATGTCAGATTTTGACTGCATTCTGGGCATTGATGTTCTGAACAGGTATCAGGCAGTTGTGAACTGCAGGCAGAGGACTGTACGGTTCAAATCTGATATGGGAATTCCATGGACGTTCTATGGGGATGGTTCTCGCTCTAAGATTCCGTTGATATCTGCTGTCATGATGGCGCAGTTGTTGGAACGAGGCCATACAGGATATCTCATATATGCCATTGATGTTACGGAAAAGAAAGAAGAAGTAAAAGTTGAGGATGTGCCCGTAGTGGCGGAGTTCCCTGATGTCTTTCCGGAGGAGATTCCCGGATTCCCACCGACGAGAGAGGTCGAGTTTGGGATTGAATTATTACCGGGGACGTCTGCCATTTCTCGTGCCCCTTATAGGATGGCACCAGCGGAGCTAAGGGAATTAAAGATTCAGTTGCAAGAGCTCCTTGACAAGGGCTATATACGCCCTAGCGTATCACCCTGGGGAGCACCAGTTTTATTTGTGAAAAAGAAAGATGGTTCGATACGTTTGTGCATCGATTACAGACAACTGAACTAAGCTACAGTGAAGAATAAGTACCCACTTCCGAGGATCGATGACTTGTTTGATCAGTTGCAGGGTACGAGGCTCTACAGTAAGATCGATCTGAGGTCAGGGTACCATCAGATTCAAGTAAGGGAAGATGATGTCCAGAAGACAGCCTTCAGGACTAGGTATGGGCATTATGAATTCCTAGTCATGCCTTTTGGGGTGACAAATGCCCCGGCTGTTTTCATGAGTTTGATGAACAGGGTGTTCCAGCCCTATTTGGATCAATTCGTCATAGTTTTCATTGACGATATACTCATCTACTCCCGGACCGAAGAAGATCACGTACGACACTTGAGGACAGTACTTCAGATCCTTAGGGATCATCAGTTATATGCAAAGCTCAGCAAGTGTGAGTTCTGGCTGAACAGTGTAGTGTTTTTGGGTCATGTTATATCTAGCAGCGGGATATCTGTAGATCCCAGGAAGATTGAAGCTGTGATGGAGTGGGCAGCACCCACTTCTGTACCAGAGATACGGAGTTTCCTTGGCTTAGCAGGTTATTACCGACGTTTTTCGAGGGATTTTCTAAGATCGCTAAGCCGCTGACACAGCTGACTCAGAAAGGAGTCCCATTCTTTTGGTCCGAAGCTTGTGAGGAATGTTTTCAAGAACTGAAAGCGTCGTTTGACTACAGCGCCTGTGTTGGTGATCCCTTCTGAGAATAAGAAGTTTGCCTTGTACACGGATGCATCATTGCAAGGTTTGGGCTGTGTGTTGACGCAAGAAAAACACGTGGTGGCTTATGCTTTGAGGCAGTTGAAGCCTCATGAGACCAGATACCCAGTCCATGATCTGGAACTGGCGGCCATCATTTTCGCCTTGAAGATTTGGCGTCATTATCTTTATGGTACGACGTTTACCATCTATACGGACCATAAGAGCCTGAAATTTCTATTCACTCAGGCTGAACTGAATATGCGTCAAAGAAGATGGATAGATTTGCTCAAGGATTATGACTGTGAGATTGAGTACCATCCGGGTAAAGCAAATTTGATAGTAGACGCCTTAAGTAGGAAGGTGAAGAGTACTGCTGAAGACGCTATGTGTCTATCAGCGATGATGACTTCTTATTGCCATCTGGGTATTGCCATCTGGGCTATGATTTTGATGTGGACACGTCGCCGGTGCGAGTGTCGACCTTATTGGCCGAGCCAGACGTATTTGAGGCTATTAGGAAAGCCCAGAGGTTAGATGATGAAGTTCAGAGATGGTCATCGATAGTACTTCGAGGTCAGCCAACAAAGTTTAGAGTGGCTGAAGATGATTCTTTAAGACTGGACAACCGATGGGTAGTCCCAAATACGCCGGGAATGCGTAAAGGAATCTTAGAACGAGCTCATAGTAGCCGGTTCAGTATCCACCCCGGAGGAAGAAAGATGTATAAGGACCTGAGCGGTCAATTCTGGTGGAGACGCATGAAGCGTAACGTGATCACTTTTGTCAAGAGATGTTTGATCTGCCAGCAAGTGAAGGCAGAAAGGCAGAGGCCTGGTGGCGAGCTGAAGAGCTTGGAGGTACCTAAGTGGAAGTGGGAGCATATATCTATGGACTTCGTGACCCACTTGCCAAGGTCGGCCTCTGGATTGATGCGATCTGGGTGATCGTGGATAGGCTGACGAAGGTAGCTCATTTCATCCCTTACAATATGACTTTCACATATTTAAAGATGGCCCAATTATATGTACGGGATGTAGTGAGGTTGCATGGGGTTCCAGTCTCGATCGTGTCTGACAGAGACCCAAGGTTTACTTCTCATTTCTGGGAGGGTCTCCAGACAGCTTTGGGCACCGAGGTGAGACTGAGTACAACTTATCACCCTCAGACAGACGGCCAAACGGAGCGTACTATTCAGACGCTCGAAGATATGCTGAGGGCATGTGTTTTTGAATTTGATACTCCATGGCAAGAGTCTATACCACTGGTAGAGTTCTCCTATAATAACAGCTATCAGGCGAGCATTCAAATGGCCCCTTTTGAAGCTCTTTACGGACGACGATGTAGGTCACCGCTGTATTGGGAGGACTTGACGAGTAAAGCGGTCGGAGGACCGGATATGATTAAGGACATGGAGGAAAAGATTAAGATGATACGCTTAAAGATGAAAGCGGCCCAAGATAGGCAAGCAGCCTACGCCAATAAGCGGCGATGGCCGCTAGAATTCCAAAGTAGGAGACAAGGTTTTCTTGAAAATCTCACCCTTCAGGGGTGTGGTCCGTTTTGGTATGCAGGGAAAGTTATCTCCGAGATATGTCGGACCGTATGAGGTATTGCAGCGTATTGGTGCATTGGCTTATCGTTTGGCTCTACCGCCGTCTTTATCTGGAATTCATGATGTCTTCCATGTTTCTATGTTGAGAAAGTATGAGCCAGATCCGTCTCATGTTTTTACAGCCTACTTGTAATGCCTTGATTTGTGTTATATACGTGCGATATGATTATGGTGTAATTATATCATTTCACGGTATAATAATAAGGTTCAGGTGGAACCAAGAAAGAATGAAAACATGAAAACATGATGTACAAAATGTAGTGTAAAGATATGCTTTGAACTTGTATGCATTGAAGGTGCATGAGCATGTGTATTTGAGTTGCAAGTGGGCATTTGAATGTCATGTGAATTTGGAGTTGCATTTGAATGTGAGGTTCATTTCATGTACATGTGATTTAACATGTAATTATCTCCAAATGACATGATATCAAGTAAGTTAAGGACTTAATGACCTTATATCAAGTGCATGATGGAGACAAAATCACATAATACACCACTTTCACCTAAAAATCTCTACAAGCTCCTCTCCAAACCCTTAGAACTTTTGGTAGGCAAAGCTTGGATTTTCACTTGTGAAGTGAGCTAGGAAGTTGGGTGAAGTGATTTCTTAGCCTCTTGGTAAGAAATTCATAGTTGTATACTTGAATTATTCATTAATGTTGATATATGTGAAGGAAAAGCTCAAGTGTGCATGTGTACAATCATAACATGTTTATATGCTAGGAATTGGAATCTATGATGTTAGATTTATGTTTATATGTTCCTAGGGATTGCAAGAAACATGTTGACATGGTTTAATATGAGGTGTAGGAGAAGATTCATAGAGATAAGCTTGAAAATCGCCATGCTCTCACTTTTCTGGGCATCGGCGATCGTTCGGTGCGAGTAAGCGATCGATCGCCGATGACAGTAACATTTTAAGGCGGTGAAATTGGATGGCGATCGATCGGTGAAAGTGTCGCGATCGATCGCGATGAACAGAGCATTGTGGCGATCGATCGCCAAGTTGTTGCGATCGATCGCGAGGGGGGCAGAGAGTTTTGGCGATCGATCGGTGTTGATCGCGATCGATCGCCAGTGTTAATATTTTGAAAAATAAAATATTTTGTGGAATTTGATTTTAATGCCTATGATAACATGATATATTGTTGGCATTGTTGTAGCACCATCACAGGGGACAGGACAACGAGGCACTTAGCTATTGACAACTGCTTTATCTCGTTTGTGTCGCAGTACAGGTACGTGTTGACGTACGGAGTATAGATATGATATGATGATGCTATTATGGTTTTGATATCATATGATTTATGTTATCGTTGTGTCATATGATTGGTAGTATCATATGCATGTGCATACATAGATTTCATATGATTGGTATGGATGCCTTGATAGATATGTGTATATGCTCTGGTACGATCATTGTCTTGATAGATATACCTGGTGGGGTATATGCTTTGACTGCCACGATAGATATGCTAGTGTTGGGCATATGCTTTGACTGGGATCGATGCCTGGATAGATATGCTAGTGTGGGGCATATGCTTGGGCTGTGATCGTTGCCACGATAGATATACTACATATGCTTTGGCTTGAGAGATATACGCCTGGTGTGGGTATATACTCTGGTTATTATCATAGATGAGTATGGTACTATGATATGTGCTGCTAATATGAAGATGTGATGTGGTTTCACTGACATATTGAGCTGAATAGGCATATCATATGAGACTCATGATAATAGGGAACTTGTGGAGACATGTCATGACATAGTGCATTTGTGGATGCATGATACAGAACATTCACGTTATCTGATTTATTGTGCTTTATCATTGCTATTGATATTGTATTTTGATATTGCACTGAGATAGTTGTTATCTATACTCACGTTGTGAATGTTTCTGTAGGGACTCATAGACGTGGGGAGCGTGAGTCATGATTTCCGCTGCGAGGGGGAACCACTGCTGTAGGGTCTTCCTACCTTAATATCATTTAGTACACATAAATTGGGCAGAACATGCATTTATAACCTTTTAAGGGTTCCGGTTGTAGTTTGAGCTAGGGAGATTACAGGCCAAAAATAAAGTTTTCAAAGCTATTTAATTACATTCCCAATAAAGAATGTTAAAGCTATAGATTTACACTACTCCTAGAGTAGAGACTATCAAAAATCCTGCATCCTACGCTCATCATGCTCCCTTTAGCTCACTTCCTCAACCCGACCCTAGGCCCTTGGTCCAAAAGTGTACCTACAGGGATAACACATCATGAGCATTCATATATTTACTTAACATTATATAAAAGCATACAATAATGCATAACATCTTAGTTAAGTAAAAGTTATTGGTCGTCCTCCGACCTCCTTGGTTATCCCTGACTCTTATTCATGTATTGGGGTGTCTTACCCCATTGTATGGCATCTTACCATATCATAGTCATTGCGTGGCATCTTACCACGTGGGCATCTTACCCAATCAAATGGCGTCTTACCATATTATAAACATTGCGTGGCATCTTACCACGTGGGCATCTTACCCAATCAAATGGCGTCTTACCATATTATAAACATTGCGTGGCATCTTACCACGAGGGCATCTTACCCAATCCTATCCTTTGGGTGGTGTCTTACCACATGGGCGTCTTACCCAATCATACACGTCGTATGACCTTATCATAAACTTCGTCATTATAGACGTCCTCATAACATCGTTATCATAAACATCATCTTAAGCATCATCATCGTAACATCATCATAAGCATCATCATTATAAATATCATCACAGATATCATCATCATAACATCATCTTAAACGTCATCATCGTAAACATCATCTTAAACGTCATCATCGTAAACATCATCTTAAACATCATCATAATATGTAAGGGCATGGTTTACCGTCCGATGCTCGTACGTCTCTTACGTACCTTAATTCCCAAAAGTGGAGAATTTGGAGAGCTTTATCTCCTGGATGTTGTGGGCACCTGGGATGGTTCTACACAACCATACAAATTGATATTAGAAGCTAAACATAGTCCAATATCCAAAAATCCCACAAAAAAATCAAAAATCCACTTTTCTTCATCTCGCGATCGATCGCCACCCAGGCGCGATCGATCGCGAGATCGCACTGGACGAGGGGCCAAAATCTCCTTCTTGGCGATCGATCGCCACTTTTGGCGCGATCGATCGCCAGGCCCGCCGATCGATCGCCCAAAAGTGGCGATCGATCGCCAAATGCTTCTGGCTGGTACTGGACGCTCGCGATCGATCGCCAAGGACGGGCGATCGATCGCCGAGTGCTGTACATCGAATTACCATCTCAAAACCAAACTTCCTCATAACTTCAATAACAACATAACCCACTAAAACCAACATAAACACTTCAAAAATCATACCCCAACCATAAACAACACATACCCCAAATAAACCCACATAAAACATCAAAACTTAACCCATTTCAACACCAAACATCATAAAACTTGTAGGAATGGTTCCATACCTCTTGTAGGCTCCAAATCCTAGCAAAGATCACACAAATAAGGATTTTGTGGGACTTTCCTCCTCCTCTTTTGGTGAGTTTCGAAAATGGGGGGTAGGGTTTGGGGTTGGGAAGTGATTTGGGGGTTTTTAAAAAATGAAAGGTAAATGGGTTAAAGTGATGGGTAGGGGATTTAAAAAGGGGGGTTTACTTTTTCTTAATTAAAATTGTACCCCAAACTTAACATGATGTATAAAATACCCAACTTGGTATTTTAAAAGCACTTTACAACAATGCTCTAAACTTCATTTAAAATCATTTCTTCCTCATAATTGATAATTTAACGCAATTAATCATGTTAACATCTTAATACCCAACACATAAATCCATGAAACCATGATCCAACATATAAACATAATTAATGTCCAAGTTACCATTAATTAATTTCGGGGCATCACATTACTCCCCTACTTATAAGATTTCGTCCCCGAAATCGCATGCACTTACCCAAAAGAACTAAACATAAATCATACCAGAAAATAGTTCCGGGTAATGTTGCATCATATGCCGCTCCGTCTCCCACGTAGCCTCCTCGACACCCCGACGATCCCACTGAACTTTGACCATTGGTATAACTTTACTTCGTAGTCTGCGATCCTCACGATCCAGAATTCTGACCGGGTCGTTCAACGTAGGATACATCTGAGTCTAACTGCACTTCAGTAGGCTGTAAAACATGAGACGGATCTGGCTCATACTTTCTCAACATAGAAACATGGAAGACATCATGAATCCCAGATAAAGACGGCGGTAGAGCCAATCGGTAAGCCAAAGTGCCGATACGCTGTAATACCTCATACGGTCCAACATACCTCGGGGATAACTTCCCCCGCATACCAAAACGAACAACACCCCTGAAGGGTGAGATTTTCAAGAAGACCTTGTCTCCCACTTGAAATTCTAGCGGCCGTCGCCGCTTATTTGCATAGGCTGCTTGCCTATCTTGGGCCGCTTTCATCTTTAAGCGTATCATCTTAATCTTTTCCTCCATGTCCTTAATCATATCCGGTCCTCCGACCGCTTTACTCGTCAAGTCCTCCCAATACAGCGGTGACCTACAGCGTCGTCCGTAAAGAGCTTCAAAAGGGGCCATTTGAATGCTCGCCTGATAGCTGTTATTGTAGGAGAACTCTACCAGAGGTATAGACTCTTGCCACGGAGTATCAAACTCCAAAACACATGCCCTCAATATATCTTCGAGCGTTTGTATAGTACGCTCCGTTTGGCCATCAGTCTGAGGGTGATAGGCTGTACTTAGTCTCACCTCGGTGCCCAAGGCTGTCTGGAGACCCTCCCAGAAGTGAGAAGTAAACCTTGGGTCTCTGTCAGACACGATCGAGACTGGAATCCCATGCAACCTCACTACATCCCGTACATATAATTGGGCCATCTTTAAATACGTGAAAGTCATACTGTAAGGGATGAAATGAGCTACCTTCGTCAGCCTATCTACGATCACCCAGATCGCATCAAATCCAGAGGCCGACCTTGGCAAGTGGGTCACGAAGTCCATAGATATATGCTCCCACTTCCACTTAGGTACCTCCAAGCTCTTCAGCTCGCCACCAGGCCTCTGCCTTTCTGCCTTTACTTGTTGGCAGATCAAACATCTCTTAACGAAGCTGATTACATCACGCTTCATGCGTCTCCACCAGAATTGACCACTTAGGTCCTTATACATCTTTCTTCCTCCAGGGTGGATACTGAACCGGCTATTATGAGCCCGTTCTAAAATTCCTTTACGCAATCCTGGCGCATCTGGGACCACCCATCGGTTGCCCAATCTTAAAGAGTCATCTTCAGCCACACTAAACTTTGTTGGCTGACCTCGAAGTACTATTGATGACCATCTCTGAATTTCATCATCCAACCTCTGGGCTTTCCTGATTGCCTCAAATACGTCTGGCTCGGCTAATAAGGTCGACACTCGCACCGGCGACGTGTCTACATCGAAATCATAGCCCAGATGGCAATAAGAAATCATCAAAGCTGATAAACACATAACATCCTCAGCGGTGCTCTTCACCTTCCGACTTAAGGCGTCTGCTATCAAATTTGCCTTACCAGGATGGTACTCAATTTCACAGTCATAATCCTTGAGTAAATCCATCCACCTCCTTTGCCTCATATTCAACTCTGCCTGAGTGAACAAGAACTTCAGGCTCTTATGGTCCGTAAAAATGGTAAACGTAGTACCATAAAGGTAATGACGCCAAATCTTCAAGGCGAAAATGATAGCTGCCAGTTCCAGATCATGGACTGGGTACCTGGTCTCATGAGGCTTCAACTGTCTCGAAGCATAGGCTACCACTTGTCTGTCTTGCATCAATACACAGCCCAAACCTTGCAATGATGCATCCGTGTACAAAGCAAACCTCTTGTCCTCAGACGGAATTACCAACACTGGCGCTGTCGTCAAACGACGCTTCAATTCTTGGAAGCTTTCCTCACAAGCTTCGGACCAAAAGAATGGGACTCCTTTCTGAGTCAGCTGTGTCAATGGCTTAGCGATCTTAGAAAAATCCCTCGACAAAACGTCGGTAATAACCTGCTAAGCCAAGAAAACTCCGTATCTCGGGTACAGAAGTGGGTGCTGCCCACTCCATCACAGCTTCAATCTTCCTCGGATCCACAGATATCCCTTGGCTAGATATGACATGGCCTAGGAACACCACGCTGTCTAACCAGAATTCGCACTTGCTAAGCTTTGCATACAACTGATGATCCCTAAGGACCTGAAGTACTGTCCTCAAGTGCCGTACATGATCTTCTTCAGTCCTAGAGTAGATGAGTATGTCGTCAATGAAAACTATGACGAATTGGTCCAAATATGGCTGGAACACCTTGTTCATCAAACTCATGAAAACAGCCGGGGCATTTGTCACCCCAAAAGGCAATGACTAGGAATTCATAATGCCCATACCTAGTCCTGAAGGCTGTCTTCTGGACATCCTCTTCTCTTACTCGAATCTGATGGTACCCCCCGACCTCAGATCGATCTTACTGTAGAGCCTCGTACCCTGCAACTGATCAAACAAATCATCGATCCTCGGAAGTGGGTACTTATTCTTCACCGTAGCTTTGTTCAGCTGTCTGTAATCGATGCACAAACGCATCGAACCATCTTTCTTCTTCACAAATAACACTGGTGCTCCCCAGGGCGATACGCTAGGGCGTATATAGCCCTTATCAAGGAGTTCTTGCAACTGAATCTTTAATTCCCTTAGCTCCGCTGGTGCCATCCTATAAGGGGCACGAGAAATGGCAGACGTCCCTGGTAATAACTCAATCCCAAACTCGACCTCTCTCGTCGGTGGGAATCCGGGAATCTCCTCCGGAAAGACATCAGGGAACTCCGCCACTACGGGCACATCCTCAACTTTCACTTCTCCTTTCTTTTCCGTAACATCGACGGCATAAATGAGATATCCTGAATGACCTCGTTCCAACAACTGCGCCATCTTGACAGCAGATATCAACGGAATCTTAGAGCGAGAACCATCCCCATAGAACGTCCATGGGACTCCCATATCGGATTTAAACCGTACAGTTCTCTGCCTGCAGTTCACAACTGCCTGATACCTGTTCAGAACATCAATGCCCAGAATGCAATCAAAATCTGACATTCCCAGAACAATCAAGTCTGACCTTAGTTCCTTATCCTCAAAATAAATGAGGCCATTGTAGACGATCCGATCAGTAATCATACTTCTTCCAGCGGGGGTCGAGACTATAAGAGGCGTGGGCGACGGAGAAGTGCATAAGTGGTGCCTTTCCACAAAACTTGTCGACACAAAAGAGTGTGACGCACCTGTGTCGATCAATATAAAAGCAGGGTGCGTAAATAAAGACACGTACCCGCTATAACCTCCTCCGGAGCCGCTGAAGCCTGCTCCCTTGTCAGTGCATAGACCTGTCCTTGAGGTGGCCCCATGGGCTGACCTCCATGCTTGTCTCGGTACAAAGGGTGGTCTGTGCTGTGCTGTCCTATCTGTAGGCCTCCCCGCAGAACCCTGTTGACTTCTCCTGTTGGGACACTGTCTAGCAAAGTGGCCCTTGTCGCCACAAACATAGCACCCTATACAGTCTTTCGCCAGATGTGGTTGCCCACAAAGAGTGCATTGTATCTTCCCGGATCTGTCTCCCTGAGACTGCCCCCTTCCAGATGGGGCATCACCTCTTCGGTTTCCTTTCCACCTATTGTCGGACTTCTTACCACTAAACCTTGACGCTGAGGAGTTCCCCCTTGACTTGAACTGATCATTCCTCGGCTTCAAATTATCCGGAGTGGATTTATGAGAGGGTGCCGACGGTGGTACAACATCAGGGTATGCACCCACTCCTAGTTCGGCTAGCTCAGCCCTTGAGAGTGCATCATCAAAACAAGTAGGGCCATAAGTGATCACCCTATCGTATAGCTCCGGCCTCAATCCTTTCATGAAATTCCTCATCTTTGCTTGTGTGCTCGTAGCAATGTGAGGCACATATCTGAGCAAGGAGCAGAACTGAAGAGCATAATCTGATACTGACATATTACCTTGCTTGAGGTGAGTGAATTCATCTTCCTTAGCCTGTCGTGCTGCAGCCGAGAAATAACGGTTCAGGAAGCGGGTTCGAAACATTTTCCAGTTCACTTCATGACCTTGAGCCTCTTGCTCTACCACAGTGGTCTTCCACCACATTAGCGCCTTCTTGGCCAACTGGAACTCTGCTAACCGTATCCACGCTGTCTTCGCACATGGGGCTGCCACAAAGATCTGCTCTATTCTTTCCAACCATTCCTCAGCTCGTTCCCCAGTTTCAGTTCCTTCAAAGGTTGGGGGTCGGTAAGCAAGAAACTGAGTTAGGCTTAGTTCCCCTGGCAACAACTGTTGTTCGGCCGGTTCATCATCAAAAGCTGGCGGGGGTAGGGGATTCGTACGCCCCGCGCTTGCATTGACGCTCACTGCGTCACCTACCTCCACATTTGCTGCCATACTGCAACACAAGGATTAACAACAAGATCCAAAAGCAGTTCGTATAATACTTCGTTAGATAAACAAAACATGTTAGCATAACATCATATACTTCGTATGCAACTTACGCACAAAACATGTTCGAAAGTAAGCACCTAGCTAACTTATTGCTAAGGCTACCCTTCACTCATCCCGGGTTATCTAACCACTGCTCTGATACCACTAATGTAGGGTCTTCCTACCTTAATATCATTTAGTACACATAAATTGGGCAGAACATGCATTTATAACCTTTTAAGGGTTCCGGTTGTAGTTTGAGCTAGGGAGATTACAGGCCAAAAATAAAGTTTTCAAAGCTATTTAATTACATTCCCAATAAAGAATGTTAAAGCTATAGATTTACACTACTCCTAGAGTAGAGACTATCAAAAATCCTGCATCCTACGCTCATCATGCTCCCTTTAGCTCACTTCCTCAACCCGACCCTAGGCCTGTGATGACCAGGGATTATAGGTGTTAATCCCGTAGTATTAATAATCCCTAAAGTGGTTTTACGTGGCGATTTGGGATTTAATCGAGGTGTTGGGCCTTCTGGGCTCGTTTATTTGGGTAGTTGGGATCGTTGGATCCAGAGGTTGAGATTGTATTCACATTACGGTGTAAAACCTAAGAGTTGGGTTTTTTGATGTGTCTCGGAATCTCGGGTGCTATGTGAGCACCGGTAGAGGGTTTTGGAGTTAGAGAGAGAGTTTTTGAAAACAGATGATTTTTAAGGAATCATGATGTATTTGTGGGGCTATTAAGTTTTCGGGGTATTTTCGCTATAAATACCATTTGAACCCAAGATTTTAGGATTAATTTCATTTCAGCCCCCAACTCCTCCTCTCTCCCGCGCGCGACCCCTTTCCCGATCTCCCCTGCCTCCGCGCGCAAAAGCGCTCCGCCCGCCGCCGTCCGGCCGCCGTTCGGGGCGTGCGACCTACCGCCGTCTTCGTCTCGACGAGGCGCTTCTTTCCCCTCCATCAATTGAAGATTTCGTCGCGTCTTGGAGTCGGATTTTGCGGATGTGCGCCGATCCCCAATTTCTAGGGTTCTTCGATTTTGGTCCGATTTCTTCCGATTTTCGTTTGGGTAATCATCCTAACCCCTTTTTCGTTATTTTTGTGTATTTCCCTGCTATTTTGTGTTGGATTGGTTCGAAATGTCAGCTCGATTCGTGAGGGTTGGTTCGAATTTCGGATGTGTGCATGAAATGGGTTCGAATTTGGGGTTTTTGGCAGGGATATTATTTCGTGCAATTGATCGATTATTGCATGTTTTAAGAGTATTATGATGCTTGATTGAGATTGAATTGAGAAGCTTTGGTTCGAATTTGAAGGATTTTAAGGGTTTGAATTTAAAGGCTTGTTTGGGTTTCGAATTTTAGGGATTTGGATTTCAAATTTGGGGGTTTGGCATGTAGGATGATTATTCATGCTATGGATTGATTAATTCACATTTTAGATGAATTATGGAATTATTGGGTTCGAAATTGTGAGATTAAGGTTCGATTTTTGTAGGGCATTCTTGAACAAATTTCGATTGTCTCATTTATTTCCTTCCCTGCATGTACCCTGCCCCGGGTCTTTTAAGAGGTTAATTGTCGTGTGTTGACAATATTTTGAGGGATATGGGTGTGCTTGAACATAGGTTACATGTTCGTAAATAATTGTGAATTATTTTATCGTGTTAGCACATCATTCCTCGGGGCATGGAACTCGAGCAAGGCTTGGCTCGGACTTCGGAGATTTAAGGTACGTGCGACGTACGAGCATTTCTATATATATGTGAAATGCATAAGGTGTTTTTGATTGCATTGAATGTTTTGCGTATGGTTATATATATATGTTGATATAGCCAAGGAATGACCCAAATCTTGATATCGCCGCTTGTAGCGTGCGTGACACTAGAGTAGGATGACTCTTGCATGATATATGGGGTACTGGGTTTATATGACTATATTATGAGACATTTGAGATGTCTAGGTTTGTAGAATCATGCATTCTTCGTAAGACATTTGAGATGTCTAGGTTCGTAGAATCATGTATTCATTATGAGACATTTGAGATGTCTAGGTTCATAGACTCATGTTTTCATTATAAGACATATGAGATGTCTAAGTATAATGGAAAGCAAGGTTATGAAATCCATATTAGATATTGATATATCTATTTTTGCATGTATATGAACTTGGAATCATTCATTCTTGGTATTTGAGAATCAGGCATGCGATATGTAAATCAATGTGTTGATTTACTGATTTATGAGATTTGATGAGTTTGATGTTGTGAGAACAGGGACAGTACACGGAATCCCGGATGAGGATGTTGCCATCCAGGGAGTATCATTTAAATTCATTAGCATTTACCTTTGTTGTAAATTATGAATTTCATTATTATGATTATGGGATTTTGTGTATTGGTATGCTCACCCCGTTGGGGGCTGTCTCTGTTGGGACAGGTGGACAGGTACATCGATGGCTATGGAGCTGAGCTCGAGCTGTTGATTTGAGGTACTCCCAGGATCGTGGTACCAGGGCTTGATGGAGCACGGTATCGTATAGAGTACCTATATATACACCTGAGGATTTATACATATTCATATTCATGATGCTCGCATGTGAGCACGATTATACTTGTATATGGATTGTATATAAAGGCATGAGCCTTTCTCTCTTTCATTTAAGGTTGCATGCAATTAGGTTGAATTGCTAGAATGATATGAGAGTCATTGGTGTATTATGTGGGTGTTGGAACCCACTTTTGTTGACGTATGTGTGGTGTCTTCCCTGGCTGGGAATCTACTTGTATTACTGCTTTCTGTTGAGTATTATGTGTTCCCTGGCCGGGAATTTTGTTATGTGTTGTACTCTGTTTTGGGATAGCTCTATTTATGGGGAGACTCTGCCCAAATTTTTGTAAAAGTTTACAATGTGAAAAGTGGCACCAAGGGGTTGGTAAAGGGCAAACATATGAGTCTTTTATTGACAGGCAATGATTAAGTATCATCAGAGCTTCCCGATTGACATTTTATAGAAAGCATGTACCACACATAGTGGTTAATACACTAATCAAGGTTTTAAGGGCTTGGGGTCCTTACATTAGTGGTATCAGAGCAGTGGTTGCTCATTGGGGCTGTTAAGGGCCTAGGAAGTTATTGATAGCACATATTTATGCATGATGGCATTAATGTTGTATGACATAACACATTGTTTATGTGCTATTATGATATGAAAAGTGGTATTGCTAACCATTGTGGTTGCAGGAATCGTGTGGAACACGATAGGATGACATTTATGGGGATGTCTGGCACTCCGTGTGTTATGTGCCAAGGAAGCTGGTTTTAAGAAAATCAGATAAAGGGATATTTCCGAGGTAACATGTATTTTACGTTGTCTTGTTGACACATGATGAATGCAAAGTGGTGCATTGAGGTTATGATATATGTTATTGTGCATTGTTTTTGCATATGCATGTCTTGAGTCAAAGTTATCTTAGTAAGGATTTTAATGGCTTATGCTAAAGTCCATATGAAGCGATGAAGAGTCCCGCTTATATGGAGTAGCAACGCTAAAGTCCATTGGAAGCGATGAAGAGTTCCGCTTACATGGAGTAGCAACGCTAAAGTCCAGTGGAAGCGAGGAAGAATTCCGCTTTCCTGGAGTAGCAAGAAGCATTAAAATGTACTAATGATAAGGGCTCAGGATGAAATAAGGATTTAAAGAAGGATATCATGACATTTATTTGTGAAACCATACATTCTCATAATGTGTTTTTATTATGAATTGAATGTGGATGCATAGCGTATATGGCTATTGTTGTTAACCCTGATGGTTGCAGGTTACAGGAAATATGGAGTATAAAAAGGAATGATGATTATACATTCCAGGAGTCCTGCTTATGACAGTGAGAATTTTTATACTTATGCTTGACCGCTAAAAATGTGGAGCGGGCGGGGATGCTCGCTTGCACATGGAGGCGGGGTATTCCATACGAAGCGAGGATGATATACCGCTTGTATGAAGAAGCTTATGCTTGTACCGCTAAAAATGTGGAGCGGGCGGGGATGCTCGCTTGCACATGGAGGCGGGGTATGCCATACGAAGCGAGGATGAGATACCGCTTGTATGAAGAAGCGAGGATGAGATGCCGCTTGTTAGGATGATGATTCATTCCTATGTGATGACACGGATGATAGCGGTGATGTGTCCCGCTGTGTCGATTTATATTCATTTCTCTATGAGGACACGGTTTATAGCGACGGTTCATTCCGCTATATTTATTGGCGATGGTTCATTCCGCCAGGCGTATTTATAGCGACGGTTCATTCCGCTATATCTATTGGCGATGGTTCATTCCGCCAGGTGTATTGATAGCGATGGTTCATTCCGCTATATCTATTGGCGATGGTTCATTCCGCCAGGTGTATTTATAGCGACGGTTCATTCCGCTATATCTATTGGCGATGGTTCATTCCGCCAGGCGTATTTATAGCGACGGTTCATTCCGCTATATCTATTGGCGATGGTTCATTCCGCCAGGTGTATTGATAGCGATGGTTCATTCCGCTATATCTATTGGCGATGGTTCATTCCGCCAGGTGTATTTATAGCGACGGTTCATTCCGCTATATCTATTGGCGATGGTTCATTCCGCCAGGTGTATTTATAGCGACGGTTCATTCCGCTATATCTATTGGCGATGGTTCATTCCGCCAGGTGTATTGATAGCGATGGTTCATTCCGCTATATCTATTGGCGATGGTTCATTCCGCCAGGTGTATTGATAGCGATGCCTCTTTCCGCTACTATGTGGACGATGATTCATACTCAGGTATATAGCGAGGTTTCATGCCACTTATTATATGACGAGGTGTCATGCCGTCGATTCTATAGCGAGGGATTTTGCCGCTATGTACTCAGCACAGGATTTTGCCGCCTTCGAGCGATGGGTGCTGATTACGCACTATTATTGAGCGACGGAGACAGGTATGACGCTATATTGCTAGCGATGAGGTATGAGATATTGCTATTTTATTAGCTTTATTGTAGCTGGCATGCATTGATATACATGTTTTATTATGCCTATTTTACTAGCATGTTAGTGGATGACATACGCTGAGGTACATATATCGTCACTAGTGGGCAATGTTTTAGATGCCATGAGTTGGCATGTGTCGTCACGGGATGACGATGACGATGGTGTAGGAGATGTCTTATTAGACATGCATCATCGTTACGATGATCGATGCGTTGAGTATACGTATTCAGTGGTATGCCTTGGGTGCCAGTACCGAGCACAAGGTGGTGTGTGCGACACCGATGGACGTGACCCTTATACCGAGCGGGTTGCTCGAGGAATGGTTAGATGCGCTGTACATGTGATTGTACCGCAGCTTACGATTGGGGGATCATTTTACGAGTGGTGATACCCTAGAAGTATGCTCGTTGGAATGGCTTTTGGCCATGTGATTTGACGACAGGAGTAATCATGGAGGAAAGTACTCGCTTTCTGTCGATGTGACATGTGGTGGACATGGTCACACCACCCTTGAGGGTGTAGGATGGGTCCTAAGGGAGTAGGATCAGGTTATGTTAAGTACATAGGGACATTGGGTTGTCCAGGGTGTATCGGCATTGAGGAATGTTGGATAAAGACCCACTACTCTATTAAGTTTTCCTCCCATAGTATGTTATACCATGTGGAAACGTCCGTCTTATTGGTAGGTTTGAGGTAAACCTAAAGAGGCAGAGACTAGGTTGTCTGCCGCGTGTGTGTAGCACCATGATGGGCTTGCTAGAGCCGTTACACTGCTCGTTGGAACCAAGTTTGGCAAATCGTAAGGTGATACGATGTGGATTGTGGTGGACTCTAGTAGTCACCATGTCATTGAGGTTAAGGTTGTTCGTGCCTCGCTGAAACGTGTATACGTTTATGTTTAAATCTTGGAGACTTGTCTGGGACAGCTCAGGATGTTGGAGTACCAACAAGAGAGTCATCAGGTTGTTATTGACTCAATCTAAAGGAACCCGTGTATTGGGATACAATGGGTGTTATTATATCCAGTTTTTCCGAACGATGGTTCGAGACTTGTGGATCTCGAGTTCGATGGCATTTCCCTTGCGAGGAAGGAGGTAGTATTATACCTATTTGGGAATCTTGAAAGATTCGGTAAGTTGGTGCAAGTGGTGTTGATCTTGGGAATCACACCGTGTATTGTTAATCGTCGATTTTCATCCTCCACTGAGTAAGGAATGACTCAGAATTGACGGTTGTGTTTGGAGCTTAGGGATATGTGGTAGATACCCGAGCCGAGTGCATTGAGTATGCATGCGACATCAGTGCTTAGGCAGGTATACCGGTGAGTATACGGATGCCAGTTATTGATTTCCTCTCTGTTAAGCATAGAGTTATGCTATTTTTTGGATGGTTAAATCTCTGATGAGAGATATGGAACACCTTGAGATTGGGAATCTCCATGGCACGATGATTGAGGGATAATCGTGAAGTTAGTTGACTCCCTTGAGGAGGGATTTTCTTGTGAGGGTTAAGGTATTTCCCTTGTTGGTGTTTTCCTTCGAGTTATGCGACAGCCTTCCCAAGTTTGGATTGTTAAATCCGAGGATTTTCAAGGGATGGCAGGATTTCGGATTGGTTGAGTGTCGCTGACGACACAAGCGTTGAGGATGCAATGGGTTTATTGCA
Organism: Haberlea rhodopensis; assembly: GCA_907163345.1. NCBI lineage: Eukaryota > Viridiplantae > Streptophyta > Magnoliopsida > Lamiales > Gesneriaceae > Haberlea > Haberlea rhodopensis. The sequence goes on from CAJQUN010000092.1 coordinate 943,217, forward strand.
TGCCCCTTAAGAATTTTAAACTCTGCGGAGTCTCGGTTGTTATTTATGATCAGGACGTGATTCTTGGAACATCCGGAGGTGGACATCTTGCGAGATGTCTTTCGTTTTAAATTTGTGGCCGTGAGTTGCCCAAATTAAGTTGCAATGAGGCGACTACTCCTTCGATGGAGGAAGTTGAAAGTGGAAACCAGGTTTGGTATGTGTACACCGTAGTTGTACTAGTGTTTCCCTCGTAACGATGTATGTTAGACATCGTAAGTCATAGTAAAATATCATTGGATGATATCTACGATAGAATCAAGAGCGATTCGAATCCTTGCAGTTTCAGTTGACTAACTGCTTTTGGACTGTTAGCGTTGAGTTGTGCTGACGCTCTTTGACGTTATGATGGATTTGGAAGTCTACTCCACTCCAGAGTTTGACACGAGGTCAACGCTCTTACGGTTGAGGTGTCATTCAGGATGTGTTCGTACTGTTGTATTAGAACGAAGGATGACTGTCTGATCTACAGTCGTAAGTATCAGTTGTTTCGCAGTCATGAGGGACTGACTTCTGGGATGACCCGCATCGAGGTACGTTTTACCTCTTGGGTGTTATGTTGGTTTTGGTATGTCGCTCTGTTTCAGAGTTAGATGAGAGGTAAGTATCCTCGCGTTTATTAATACGATTCTGTTTGGTCAAGAATCGAGGTTATGGCTTCAGGTTGAGGTGTAGCCCGGGTGTTACGTGATACACCAGTGCTAATTTCGAGGACGAAATTCTTTTAGTGGGGGATATTGTGATGACCAGGGATTATAGGTGTTAATCCCGTAGTATTAATAATCCCTAAAGTGGTTTTACGTGGCGATTTGGGATTTAATCGAGGTGTTGGGCCTTCTGGGCTCGTTTATTTGGGTAGTTGGGATCGTTGGATCCAGAGGTTGAGATTGTATTCACATTACGGTGTAAAACCTAAGAGTTGGGTTTTTGATGTGTCTCGGAATCTCGGGTGCTATGTGAGCACCGGTAGAGGGTTTTGGAGTTAGAGAGAGAGTTTTTGAAAACAGATGATTTTTAAGGAATCATGATGTATTTGTGGGGCTATTAAGTTTTCGGGGTATTTTCGCTATAAATACCATTTGAACCCAAGATTTTAGGATTAATTTCATTTCAGCCCCCAACTCCTCCTCTCTCCCGCGCGCGACCCCTTTCCCGATCTCCCCTGCCTCCGCGCGCAAAAGCGCTCCGCCCGCCGCCGTCCGGCCGCCGTTCGGGGCGTGCGACCTACCGCCGTCTTCGTCTCGACGAGGCGCTTCTTTCCCCTCCATCAATTGAAGATTTCGTCGCGTCTTGGAGTCGGATTTTGCGGATGTGCGCCGATCCCCAATTTCTAGGGTTCTTCGATTTTGGTCCGATTTCTTCCGATTTTCGTTTGGGTAATCATCCTAACCCCTTTTTCGTTATTTTTGTGTATTTCCCTGCTATTTTGTGTTGGATTGGTTCGAAATGTCAGCTCGATTCGTGAGGGTTGGTTCGAATTTCGGATGTGTGCATGAAATGGGTTCGAATTTGGGGTTTTTGGCAGGGATATTATTTCGTGCAATTGATCGATTATTGCATGTTTTAAGAGTATTATGATGCTTGATTGAGATTGAATTGAGAAGCTTTGGTTCGAATTTGAAGGATTTTAAGGGTTTGAATTTAAAGGCTTGTTTGGGTTTCGAATTTTAGGGATTTGGATTTCAAATTTGGGGGTTTGGCATGTAGGATGATTATTCATGCTATGGATTGATTAATTCACATTTTAGATGAATTATGGAATTATTGGGTTCGAAATTGTGAGATTAAGGTTCGATTTTTGTAGGGCATTCTTGAACAAATTTCGATTGTCTCATTTATTTCCTTCCCTGCATGTACCCTGCCCCGGGTCTTTTAAGAGGTTAATTGTCGTGTGTTGACAATATTTTGAGGGATATGGGTGTGCTTGAACATAGGTTACATGTTCGTAAATAATTGTGAATTATTTTATCGTGTTAGCACATCATTCCTCGGGGCATGGAACTCGAGCAAGGCTTGGCTCGGACTTCGGAGATTTAAGGTACGTGCGACGTACGAGCATTTCTATATATATGTGAAATGCATAAGGTGTTTTTGATTGCATTGAATGTTTTGCGTATGGTTATATATATATGTTGATATAGCCAAGGAATGACCCAAATCTTGATATCGCCGCTTGTAGCGTGCGTGACACTAGAGTAGGATGACTCTTGCATGATATATGGGGTACTGGGTTTATATGACTATATTATGAGACATTTGAGATGTCTAGGTTTGTAGAATCATGCATTCTTCGTAAGACATTTGAGATGTCTAGGTTCGTAGAATCATGTATTCATTATGAGACATTTGAGATGTCTAGGTTCATAGACTCATGTTTTCATTATAAGACATATGAGATGTCTAAGTATAATGGAAAGCAAGGTTATGAAATCCATATTAGATATTGATATATCTATTTTTGCATGTATATGAACTTGGAATCATTCATTCTTGGTATTTGAGAATCAGGCATGCGATATGTAAATCAATGTGTTGATTTACTGATTTATGAGATTTGATGAGTTTGATGTTGTGAGAACAGGGACAGTACACGGAATCCCGGATGAGGATGTTGCCATCCAGGGAGTATCATTTAAATTCATTAGCATTTACCTTTGTTGTAAATTATGAATTTCATTATTATGATTATGGGATTTTGTGTATTGGTATGCTCACCCCGTTGGGGGCTGTCTCTGTTGGGACAGGTGGACAGGTACATCGATGGCTATGGAGCTGAGCTCGAGCTGTTGATTTGAGGTACTCCCAGGATCGTGGTACCAGGGCTTGATGGAGCACGGTATCGTATAGAGTACCTATATATACACCTGAGGATTTATACATATTCATATTCATGATGCTCGCATGTGAGCACGATTATACTTGTATATGGATTGTATATAAAGGCATGAGCCTTTCTCTCTTTCATTTAAGGTTGCATGCAATTAGGTTGAATTGCTAGAATGATATGAGAGTCATTGGTGTATTATGTGGGTGTTGGAACCCACTTTTGTTGACGTATGTGTGGTGTCTTCCCTGGCTGGGAATCTACTTGTATTACTGCTTTCTGTTGAGTATTATGTGTTCCCTGGCCGGGAATTTTGTTATGTGTTGTACTCTGTTTTGGGATAGCTCTATTTATGGGGAGACTCTGCCCAAATTTTTGTAAAAGTTTACAATGTGAAAAGTGGCACCAAGGGGTTGGTAAAGGGCAAACATATGAGTCTTTTATTGACAGGCAATGATTAAGTATCATCAGAGCTTCCCGATTGACATTTTATAGAAAGCATGTACCACACATAGTGGTTAATACACTAATCAAGGTTTTAAGGGCTTGGGGTCCTTACAAGGCCCTTGGTCCAAAAGTGTACCTACAGGGATAACACATCATGAGCATTCATATATTTACTTAACATTATATAAAAGCATACAATAATGCATAACATCTTAGTTAAGTAAAAGTTATTGGTCGTCCTCCGACCTCCTTGGTTATCCCTGACTCTTATTCATGTATTGGGGTGTCTTACCCCATTGTATGGCATCTTACCATATCATAGTCATTGCGTGGCATCTTACCACGTGGGCATCTTACCCAATCAAATGGCGTCTTACCATATTATAAACATTGCGTGGCATCTTACCACGTGGGCATCTTACCCAATCAAATGGCGTCTTACCATATTATAAACATTGCGTGGCATCTTACCACGAGGGCATCTTACCCAATCCTATCCTTTGGGTGGTGTCTTACCACATGGGCGTCTTACCCAATCATACACGTCGTATGACCTTATCATAAACTTCGTCATTATAGACGTCCTCATAACATCGTTATCATAAACATCATCTTAAGCATCATCATCGTAACATCATCATAAGCATCATCATTATAAATATCATCACAGATATCATCATCATAACATCATCTTAAACGTCATCATCGTAAACATCATCTTAAACGTCATCATCGTAAACATCATCTTAAACATCATCATAATATGTAAGGGCATGGTTTACCGTCCGATGCTCGTACGTCTCTTACGTACCTTAATTCCCAAAAGTGGAGAATTTGGAGAGCTTTATCTCCTGGATGTTGTGGGCACCTGGGATGGTTCTACACAACCATACAAATTGATATTAGAAGCTAAACATAGTCCAATATCCAAAAATCCCACAAAAAAATCAAAAATCCACTTTTCTTCATCTCGCGATCGATCGCCACCCAGGCGCGATCGATCGCGAGATCGCACTGGACGAGGGGCCAAAATCTCCTTCTTGGCGATCGATCGCCACTTTTGGCGCGAACGATCGCCAGGCCCGCCGATCGATCGCCCAAAAGTGGCGATCGATCGCCAAATGCTTCTGGCTGGTACTGGACGCTCGCGATCGATCGCCAAGGACGGGCGATCGATCGCCGAGTGCTGTACATCGAATTTTCGCCATTAATGCTCATTTTTCAAGCTCTTTCACATACCATCTCAAAACCAAACTTCCTCATAACTTCAATAACAACATAACCCACTAAAACCAACATAAACACTTCAAAAATCATACCCCAACCATAAACAACACATACCCCAAATAAACCCACATAAAACATCAAAACTTAACCCATTTCAACACCAAACATCATAAAACTTGTAGGAATGGTTCCATACCTCTTGTAGGCTCCAAATCCTAGCAAAGATCACACAAATAAGGATTTTGTGGGACTTTCCTCCTCCTCTTTTGGTGAGTTTCGAAAATGGGGGGTAGGGTTTGGGGTTGGGAAGTGATTTGGGGGTTTTTAAAAAATGAAAGGTAAATGGGTTAAAGTGATGGGTAGGGGATTTAAAAAGGGGGGTTTACTTTTTCTTAATTAAAATTGTACCCCAAACTTAACATGATGTATAAAATACCCAACTTGGTATTTTAAAAGCACTTTACAACAATGCTCTAAACTTCATTTAAAATCATTTCTTCCTCATAATTGATAATTTAACGCAATTAATCATGTTAACATCTTAATACCCAACACATAAATCCATGAAACCATGATCCAACATATAAACATAATTAATGTCCAAGTTACCATTAATTAATTTCGGGGCATCACAACTGCCTAGGAGTTCATTTGAATTAGGTTGTTTATGTACATGATATGTATAGTTTGTTAGGTTTTTGATAACCTTGTAAACAACTTAACTAGTATGAACTCTTAATCCGTGCATGGTATATTACTTAATTCAGACTCACATATGTATGTTTAATGGATACATAATGGATTAAGTGAATCAGGCCCCACACTACTGAAGTGCAGTTGGATTCAGATGTATCCTACGTTGAATGACCTGTCAGAATTCTGGATCGTGAGGATCGCAGATTACGAAGTAAAGTTATACCGATGGTCAAAGTTCAGTGGGATCGTCGGGGTGTCGAGGAGGCTACGTGGGAGACGGAACGGCATATGATGCAGCATTACCCGGAACTATTTTCTGGTATGATTTATGTTTAGTTTCTTTTGGGTAAGTGCATGCGATTTCGAGGACGAAATCTTGTAAGTAGGGGAGTAATGTGATGCCCCGAAATTAATTAATTGCGATTAAGGCATTAATTGTGTTTATATGATGAATCATGTGGTAATTGATTTATATGATGGGTAAATAGATGTTAACATGATTTAATTGTGTTAATTACTAAATATGAGGAAGATGTGAATTTAGAGGACGTATAGTGCATTTTACTAAATGCTTGTAAAATGCCATGAAGAAGTATTTTATGAATCATGTTAAGTTTGGGGTGTGATTTTAAATTAATCCCCAACCCCTTCTTTTTAACCCTTCACCCATCATTTTAACCCCATTTCACCTTTACTCTTTTAAAACACCCCAACTCATCCTCAACCCTAAATCACTCCACATTTTCGAAATCCTTCTAAGGAGGAAGGAGGAAACTCCACAAAACTTGTGTTTGAGTGATCTTTGTTAAGATTTGGAGTCTTCAAGAGGTATGGAACCCTTCCTTAAATTTTTATGATGTTTGGTTTTGAAATGGGATGATTTTGAAGTGTTTTAGGTGGGTTTGTTTTGGGTATATGTTGCAAGTGGTTGGGGGATGGTTTTATGAGGTTTTTTGTGGTGATAAGTTGTTGGGATGTATTTGGTTTAAGATGTATTGGTTTATTTGGTAGTATTGTACCAAAAAAATGGAGTTTGCTTGAAAAATCGCAGCGACCGATCGATCGGTAGCAGGGCAACGATCGATCGGTGCATGTGCGAAGCGAGGGGTGAAATTCCTTCACTTACCGATCGATCGGTGAAAGCTACCGATCGATCGGTGGATGGCTAACGATCGATCGGTGGCTTGGACCGATCGATCGGTGAAAGGCCGTAGCTTAAATTTTAAATATGAACAGTTACCGATTGATCGGTAAGGGTGACCGATCGATCGGTAAAGCGATTTTGCTGAAGGTTATTTTCTTGGCTTAAATGATGGAATTTTTGGTATTAGGCTATTGTTTGGCTTCTAATATCAATTTGTATGGTTATGTAGAACCATCCCAAGTACCCACAACCTCAAGGAGATAAAGTTCTGCAATTTCTCCTTCTTTTGGAATTAAGGTACGTAAGAAACGTACGAGCATTGGACGGTAAACCATACTCTTACATTTAATGATGAGGCTTATGATGATGAGGTTTATGATGATGTTTATGATGATGTTTACGATGATGATGTTTATGATGATGTTTATGATGATGTTTATGATGATGTTTACGATGATGATGTTTATGATGATGTTATGATGACGATGTTTATGATGATGATTATGATGATGTTTACGATGATGATGTTTATGATGACGATGTTTATGATGATGATTATGATGATGTTTACGATGATGATGTTTATGATGACGATGTTTATGATGATGATTATGATGATGTTTACGATGATGATGTTTATGATGACGATGTTTATGATGATGATTATGATGATGTTTACGATGATGATGTTTATGACGACGTTTATGATGATGATGTTTATGATAAGTAAGTTTATGATAAGGTCATACGACGCATATGATTGGGTAAGACGCCCATGTGGTAAGATGCCACCCAATGTATGTGAGTGGGTAAGATGCCCACGTGGTAAGATGCCACACAATGTTATGATATGGCAAGATGCCATATGATTGGGTAAGATGCCACACGACGGTTATGTTATGGTAAGATGCCATACAATGGGGTAAGATGCCCTTATACATGAATAAGAATCAGGGATAACAAAAGAAGTCGAAGAACGACCAATAACTTTTACTTAACTAAGATGTTATGCATTACTGTATATCTTTTATATCATGTTAAGTAAATATGTATATGCTCACGATGTGTTGTCCCTGTAGGTACACTTTTGGACCGAGGGCCTAGGGTCGGGTTGAGGAGGTGAGCTAAAACGAGCAAGATGAATATAGGATGCAAGATTTTGATAGCCTCTACTCTAGGCGTAGTATAAATCTATAACTTTAACATTCATTATTGGGAATGTCATTAAATAGCTTTTGGAAATTTTATTTTGGCCTGTAATCTTCTTAGCTCGAGCTACAACCGGAACCCTTAAGAGGTTATAAATTCATGTTCTGTCCATTATATGTGTATTATATGATGTTAAGGTAGGAAGACCCTACATTCTCTGCCACTTCGTTGTCGATGAAGCTGAAGATACTTGGCAGTGATAAGTCTCCCTGGATGAAGGTTGGAGAGAGCCCCTGTTTTAATGTGTTTGCTGTCAAAAAGGCTGCTTAGCGGGAGAGCAAAGCCTGATTGACCCTTGCCAGAGACCATTAGACTAGTCAGAGTTTGAAATAACACAACTGACCAGTTTATCTCCAATCATTTGCATATTGCACTCATAACGTCAAACTTTTCACGGGTGATCATATCAAATGATCCAGCTTTACATAGAAGCCCCTTGGAGATGATGTCTGCCAGTTGTTGATAATGGCTCTTCATTAATACTTTCCTGAAAGGAGGACGTTGAAGACGATGAGCAGAGTCCGAAACTGTGAGACGCATCTCTTCTCTTAGTTCCGCTGGAACAGTGGAAAAATCAGTGAGTCCGGTGGAGGGAAGGCACAGGTGTGTGGCAAATTCAGATTGGGTGATGGTAACCGACTGTCCAGATACGGATGCTACCACAGTGTCATCCACAACCTTGGCCGTAGCGAAGAACTCGTGTAGCTCGTCCTTGTAAAAAGAGGGGGTCTGGCTCAGGATTACCAGGAGTCCGGAGGTATCAAGTTTGTATCAACTCCTTTGTCTCCTCATCAGATGATGTGTATATAGAATGAAAATCGTTGTGAACAGCATTGGTGATGAAGCTTGGCTGTACATTCTTTGACATTTTGGATGAATAACAGCAGCAGTCTTGCTAGAGTAAAATTTTCTGAAAGAAGAAAAATAATTGCAGTGAATTGTTGGAGAAGATGAAGAGTAGAGAAAATAATGGCGGTGAAAATGGAAGTATATGTAACGTCGTACTGTAGATGAGCTGACACATTGATACGTGGCGATCATCTAACGATTTAAAAAGATTTAACAAATAAATAAAAGGACAGGATTTAGGCGGGAGTGAAATAATTTATTTTACACAAAAGTAATTTTGAATTCCGACTTTCATTAGGTTAATAAGTATCGAAGGTTATTTTTGTCAAAGCATATTTGGTAACATCATCTGGTATGTAGGGTTCGACTGGTAGGAAAGCATTTACTGGATGTAGAGTCCTACTGGTACGGATACACCTACTGCAGCTGACCATTGTATTACCAGCTGAGCTTAAATAACCATGATAGGACTATAACTGAAATTCCCCCTAAATTTATGCAAATAAACTAACTAATTCCCCCTGAAATCATTACCCAAACAAAATAATCAAAAAGTAATTTCAATTAAACCAAGAATATTTCGAAAGTAAGAAAACTTAGCGTCCGGTAGGGGTTTTGTGAAAATGTCTGTTGCCTGTTGTTCGGTAGAGATATACTCCAGTCGAATTTCTTTCTTCATAACATGATCTCTGATAAAATGATGACGGATGTCAATATGTTTAGTACGAGTATGAAGAACTGGATTGTATGTTATAGCAATGGCAGATGTGTTGTCACAAAAAATGGGAGCCTCTGTGGACTCAATTCCATAGTCTCTGAGTTGTTGCTGAATCCAGAGCAGTTGAGCACAGCAGCTTCCAGCAGCAAGGTACTCTGCCTCTGCAGTGGAAGTTGCTATGGATGTCTGTTTCTTGCATCCCCATGATATCAATCGATCACCAAGGAATTGACAATACCCACTGGTGCTTTTCCTGTCAATTTTTCATCCAGCATAGTCAGCATCTGAGTATCCAATAAGATTAAAAGTTGAGTCTCTGGGATACCATAGACCAACATTCTCAGTGCCTTTCAAATATTTGAGGATCCTTTTGACAGCAGTGAAGTGCGACTGCTTGGGATTTGCTTGAAACCGGGCGCACATACACACAGCAAACATAATATCTGGTCGGCTGGCTGTCAAATATAGTAAAGATCCGATAATGCCTCGATACATTGTAACTTCGACTGGTATTCCTGAATTATTCAAGTCGAGTTTGGCAGATGAGCTCATTGGTGTAGTAGCAGCTGAGCTGGTATTCATTCCATATTTCTTCAGCAGCTCTTTAGTGTATTTAGACTGATTTATCAGGATTCCTTCACTAGATTGCTTGACTTGCAATCCTAAGAAAAATGATAGTTCTCCCATCATGCTCATCTCAAATTGGTCCTGCATAATTTTAGAGAATCTTTCGCACAATTTTGTGTTAGTACTTCCGAAGATAATATCATCAACATAAATTTGAACTAGCAGAGTATGATCTCCCTTTGTAAATTTAAAAAGGGTCTTGTCCACCGTGCCAATAATAAAATTGTGCTCTGTCAAATATTTTGATAAAGTTTCATACCAGGCACGGGGAGCTTGCTTTAGACCATACAAAGCTTTATTGAGACGGAAAACATGAGATGGCTGCTGATGGTTTTCAAATCCATGAGGTTGTTCAACATATACTTCTTCCTGGAGTTTGCCATTAAGAAATGCACTCTTAACATCCATCTGATAGACTTTAAAGTCTTTAAACGCAGCAAATGCAAGAAATATGCGAATTGCTTCTAGTCGAGCTACAGGGGCAAAGGTTTCATCAAAATCAATGCCTTCTTCCTGTCTGTAGCCCTGTGCAACTAATCTTGCCTTATTTCTGATTACTGTACCATTTTCGTCTAATTTATTTCTAAATACCCATTTTGTGCCAATTACAGTGTGATGCTGTGGTCGTGGTACAAGATACCATACTTTGTTTCGTTCAAACTGATTTAGTTCTTCCTGCATTGCTTCTACCCAACTTGGGTCTAATATAGCTTCATCAATCTTCTTAGGTTCTATATGAGATATGAATGCAGCATGAAGAAATTCATTAGTCATTTGTCCTCTGGTGCGTAGAGGAGCAAGAGGGTTACCGATGACCTGCTCGGGTGGATGATCCTTCTTCCACCGGAGCGAAGGTCCAAGAGTGTTGAGTTCTTCAGATGATTGGATGTGAGTAGGCAAATCAGAGGTTCTGATAGACTCATCTTTCTCATTTGTTCCTTCTACTGCAGTAGAGGTAGATGCCACTGTTTCATTGGTAGCTGGCTGCAGTTCTTGTTGGCCAGCAAACTCCTCTGTTTGAGCTTCAGGAACTTCTGGTTCTAAGGAGCAGTCAGTCCTGCTTCTGTAATCAATCTCATCATCAACATTTTCGTCAATGTAAGTGCTTTCCAGTCGATTACTCAAGTTGTTGATTTGCATATCAGATAGTGTACAGTCAGTAGGTTCATCAAATTTTACATGCACTGATTCTTCTACAGTAAAAGTTTTATTATTAAATACTCTGAAGGCCTTACTAACTGTAGAATAGCCAAGGAATATTCCAGCATCAGATTTGGCATCAAAAGCGGTGAGATGAGTCTTTCCATTGTTGTGAATAAAACATTTGCAACCAAACACATGGAAATAGGAAATATTTGGCTTACTGCCATTCCAGATCTCATAAGGGGTTTTATTTGCTCGCTTATTAATCATTGATCTGTTCTGCGTATAACATGCTGTGTTGACAGCTTCTGCCCAAAATCTCTACGATATTTCTGATTCCGCGAGCATAGTTCACGCAGCTTCTTTCAAAGTGCGGTTCCTACGCTCAGCAACTTCGTTTTGTTGAGGAGTTCTAGCTGCAGAGTATTCGTGTTTAATACCAAGGTCATCTAGATATGATTCGAGTGATTGATTGGTGAACTCAGTACCTTTATCACTGCGAATTCTATCTATCCCACACGATTTCTCATTTTGGAGTCTTTTCAGTAATTTGATCAGCTTCGGAGTAGCCAGATCTTTGCCACTTAGGAACAAGACCCACGTGAAACGAGTGTAATCGTCTATTAACACTAGGGTATACTTCATTCCCCCTAGACTTGTTACTGGTATAGGACCAAACAGATCCATATGAAGCAACTCTAGGCACCGAGAAGAAGATTTACTCCCTTTGTTCTTAAAGGAGGATCTGATTTGCTTACCAAGTTGGCAGGCTGCACAGATCTTGTCTTTTGAGAACTCAATTTGGGGCAGTCCAATAACTAGATCAAGTTTACGCAGACTGGCAATAGTTTTAAAATTTAAGTGACTCAACCGTTTGTGCCAAAGCCAATTTTTGGAGGAGTTCAGGGCAGCTAAGCAAGTAGAGGAAGTAGGCTGATTAAGATTCCAATCAATTTTATATGTGTTATCATGCCTTCTACCTACGAGTAATATACTGCCATCAGTAGATTTAATTGTGCATGAGTGCTGATTGAATTCTACGGAATGACCATTGTCACACAGTTGACTTATGCTAATCAAGTTATAGCATAGATTTTCAACTAAAAGAATATCTTTAATCATGATGTTACCGTAGATAATCTTACCCTTACCCACGGTTCTACCTTTCGCGTTATCTCCAAAAGTTATTCAGGGTCCGGTGGAGTCCACCAGTTAAGACAATAAGCTCGCATTTCCTGTCATATGTCTAGAGCATCCGCTGTCCAGGAACCATTCTGAGCTCCGAACTGGATGCATTCTAGTTTCCTGCAATTAAAGCGATAGAATGATTGGTACCCAATCCTACTTGGGTCCAGGTAGGATTAGTCCTTTCGGAACCCACACTTGTATGACCCTGAATGACTTAGGCCGGTGTGTGTTCTGAAATGTGTGTGCATTTATGAATATTGGTGATGATTTTGACTGTGAAGTGTGATAATCTGTGTATGCATGTACTTTTGGTTTGTAGTTCCTGTTATTTAGCATATACCTCTTCTGGACAGGTTTACAGTTGTAGTACCAGTTGGGTTTAACCTCTCTAGTTGCTCGACCAGTGGGTTTAAGTTCATTTCTGAACTTTTGCCTCGGTTTAGTCTCTTTGAGTGGTTCTACATAACCGATACCTCTGTGCTGTGCCTGTTCCTTGATGAGTGTTGCTTTAACAGGTTTAACCAGTTCATAAGGGTCATATACTGTGCTAGATCTTACAAAGTTCATTGATTGAATCTTGCTTTTTGTTAGACACAGTTGAGGTTCATTACCAGATGAACTGCCGTCATTTCTATTATAGCCTATGCCTGTTAAATCACCAGCAAGCCTTATAGACTCAAGCATTGCATCCTTTCTGGTAGTCGACGCATCCCAAGTGCTAACCAGTTTGCTAAGTTTCTGGTAAGCATACTTGACTTCATCTCTTTCTTTCACTAGGAGACTGGTTGTTTCCCTTAAGCAGTTCAACTCCCTTGATTGTTCACAATCAAGCTTGTTTTCATGCTTTTCAGTTTGGATTGTGTGCTCAGTCTCATAGCTTTCAAAGGATTCATATAGCGTCCGATACTCATTGATCATGTCCTGCAATGCATTGGTAAGTTCACTGTGTGTAAATTCAGATAGGTTAGATTCATGTACCTCATTTTCATCATTTGCCACTAAGCAGTGAACTTCCTCGTCTTCACTCTCGCTGGATGAGCTAGTTAACTCCTCTGATTCTGATTCAGAATCAGCCCATTTGCTCTTACTTTCTTCTGCCATCAAAACCTTTTGATCTCTGTCCCTTTTGGATGATCTTCTGGTTTCTTTGGATTTTCTGTAATCCTTGGATCCTCTTTTGTGATCATCCTTTTTGGGTTTAGGACAGTCAGCAATGAAGTGCCCTGGTTTGAGGCAGTTGAAGCATACTCTCTCTTCTTCTTCTGAATTTCCTTTGGAACTCTGCCTTCGAGGATATGATTGATAAGGTCTCTGGTTCTTCTTCATGAATTTCCCAAATTTCTTTACAAACATTGCCATAGCATCATTACACATCTTTTTTGGAGTCATCTCTGTAGAAGTAGGCAGAGACTCCGATGCAGTGAGAGCTTTGGTTGGTTGGCTGGTATTTGGTTCATCTTCAACCCGAATGCCTAATTCGAATTCATAGGCTTTTAAATCAGCAAACAGATCATGTAGATCTATCTTGTTGATGTCCTTCGATTCTCTCATAGCAATGGTCTTGACATCCCATTCTCTTGGGAGGCCTCTCATTACTTTGAGAGTGACTTCTCTGTTGGGTAAATCCTTACCCAGACTGCTTAGTTCATTAATTATTCCAGTCACTCTTTCATCATACTCGTTGAGAGTTTCTCCATTCATCATCTTGATATGCTCAAACTTCTGTAAAGCCACAGTAAGCTTGTTTTCTTTGGTTTGATCATTTCCTTCACAGAGTTGGGCAATCTTCTCCCAGATTTCTTTGGCTGTTGAGCACATTTTTATTTTGTTGGACATATTTTTGTCCAAAGTTTTGAACAGGATGTCCTTAGCAACGTTGTCTAGATTTGCTTTTTTCTTGTCTTCATTTGACCATTGAGATCTTTCCTTTTCTACCATTTATGGATCACCACTTGTGATAGAAGCAGCTGTATTGATTTTCATGTTCTTCAACGGTCCTTCAGTGATTACATACCACATATCATCATCTTGAGCACTTAAATGTGCTTGTATACGGATCCTCCAGTCATCATATTCGTCCTCAATTCTGTGCCACCCTTTAGGGTGGCACAGAATTGAGGTGTATTTTGAGCTTTTCTCAAGGGAAAAGATCTCTAGACCCTGTTGTAACTCCTGTAATTCCAAGGTATGAGCTCCAAAGTGTGCGGGGAAAGAAAGAGCTTAGGGTGGCACAGAATTGAGGTGTATTACCTTCTTGGCTTAGGCTTTCAACTAAACAACATGGCCTTGCCGCACGTGGATCTCTTACCTATTGATCTGACCTTTCCTTTTCAGATCTTAGATGTCAGCAAAGATAGAAGCTGGAACTCCTTCTTTTATTCTCCCTGATGGAGATCAGGGCCCGGTCTATACTGATCCTATATAATAAGACCTTGCTGAATGAGGCCATCAGAATTGAGGTGTATTACCTTCTTGGCTTAGGCTTTCAACTAAACAACATGGCCTTGCCGCACGTGGATCTCTTACCTATTGATCTGACCTTTCCTTTTCAGATCTTAGATGTCAGCAAAGATAGAAGCTGGAACTCCTTCTTTTATTCTCCCTGATGGAGATCAGGGCCCGGTCTATACTGATCCTATATAATAAGACCTTGCTGAATGAGGCCATCAGTTTTTGGTAAATGGTAATTTCTCAAGATTGAGAAGACCTAAGCTCTGATACCACTTGTTAGGATCGGGGTAGTGTTTAGAAGGGGGGGTTGAATAATCACTAGATTCAACTTCGATTTCTTCTTCTTCCGGTTAACTGTAAACTGTTAAGTATTACAGTTGCTTCTCAATATCAGGCAAGTCAGCATACACTTATTATAGTGCGGAATACGTCTACTGAACTTGTGAGGAATAAAACTGAGGTAATAAAGTAATGAACAAATAACACAAGAGTTGTTTCTGGAAGTTCGAAGCACAACGCTTCTACGTCTCCCCTTCTTCCTTTGTAGGAAGGATTCACTAGAAGACTTGGTTTACACTTTATAGTATACAACCTTCTTAGGCACTAATACACTTGGCCTAAACTCCTAGCAATCACAATCTTCTTAACTTTTGATTACAAGGGATTCTATAACACTCTTTACAGAATAAACTTTCTAGCTTTGAGAGTTTTTGAGCAGCAGACTTCAATTGGAAATAATCTATCACCGATTCAGTTTCGCTGTTTGTCAGCTCTTTGCTGAACGTTTGGAATATCAGTAATATGATTTTCTTTCTTGTTTGCTTTGAAGTATATGTTTTGTTGAAAATCGCTCAGCCCTTCTTCATTCTCTGCTTGGACGTATTTATAGGTTTGGTTGTCCAACGATAGCTTTTCTGTATATGGAAGAAATTAGCTTTCCAAATTCATATTGTCTTCTTTCCTATTTTGTCTAAGCAACGACTCTTTTCACTCTGACGGTAATGGTGGCGGAGATATAGCAGGGTGCGCCGCTCTGTTGTACCTTTGTCAGAGAATGTTGTACTGATTTTGTCTCGTTGCTTAGACTTCTGCTGGTTTTCTTTGTTCAACTGGTCGTTCATCCTCTTATGACCAGTTGATGTCTTTGTTCAGTGTGAGACTATCCAGTTGATGATTGTCCAGTAGATGTCTGTCCAGTTGGTGGCTATCCAGTTGATGTCTATCCAGTTGGTAGCCATCCAGTTTATGTCTTGTCCAGTTGGTGGCTATCCAGTTGATGTCTTGTCCAGTTGGTGGCCATCCAGTTTATGTCTTGTCCAATTGGTGGCTATCCAGTTGATGTTTATCCAGTTGGTAGCCATCCAGTTTATGTCTTCACCCGGTAGGAGTCTTTATCCAGTTGGTCTTTGTTACTCGGTAGGACTTCATCCAGTTGATCTTTAATATCCGGTTTGTAATCACCAAAACTTAGAAATCGTTTTCCCAATAGATTCCTTGAGGCTGGGCAACCGATGGGTAGTCCCAGATACGCCGGAGTTGCTTAAAGGAATATTGGAACGGGCTCATAGTAGTCGGTTCAATATCCACCCAGGAGGAAGGAAAATGTATAAGGACCTAAGTGGTCAGTTCTGGTGGAGACGCATGAAGAACGATGTGATCGCTTTCGTTAAAAGATGTTTGATCTGCCAACAGGTAAAGGCAGAAAGGCAGAGGCCTGGTGGCGAGCTGAAGAGCTTGAAGGTACCTAAGTTGAAGTGGAGGCATATCATTATGGACTTTGTGACCCACTTACCAATGACGGCCTCTGGATTTGATGCGATCTGGGTGATCGTGGATAGGCTAACAAAGGTAGTTCAATTCATCCCCTACTATATGACTTTTGCGTACCTAAAGATGACCGAATTATATGTGCGGGATGCGATAAGGTTACATGGGATTCCAGTCTCGATTGTGTCTGGCAGAGACCCAAGGTTCACTTCGCATTTCTGGGAGGGTCTCCAGACGGCTTTGGGCACCGAAGTGAGACTGAGTACAACTTATCACCCTCAGTCAGACGGCCATACAGAGCGTACCCTTCAGACACTCGAGGACATGTTGAGTGCATGTGTTTCGGAGTTTGATGCTCCGTGGCAAGATTCAGTGCCAATGATGGAGTTCTCCTATATTAACAGCTATCAGACGAGCATTCAAATAACTCCTTTTGAAGCTCTTTACGGACGATGTAGGTCACCGCTGTATTGGGAGGACTTGACTAGTAAAGCGGTCGGAGGACCGGATATGATTAAGGATATGTAAGACAAGATAAAGTTGATAAGCCAAAAGATGAAAGCGGCCCAGGATAGGCAAGCAGCCTATGCCAATAAGTGATGATGACCGCTAGAATTCCAAGTAGAAGACAAGGTCTTCTTGAAAATCTCACCCTTCAAGGGTGTAGTTCGTTTTGGTATGCGGGGGAAGTTATCCCCGAGGAATATGAGCCAGATCCATCTCATGTTTTATAGCCTACTGAAGTGCAGTGGACTCAGATGTATCCTACGTAGAACGACCGGTCAGGATTCTGGATCATGAGGATCGCAGATTACGAAGTAAAGTTATACCGATGATTAAAGTTCAGTGGGATCGTCGGGGTGTCGAGGAGGCTATGTGGGAGACGGAGCGGCATATGGCACAGCACTACCCAGAACTATTCTCTGGTATGTGATTTATGTTTAGTTTATTTTGGGGTAAGTGCATGTGATTTCGAGGACGAAATCTTATAAGTAGGGGAGTAATGTGATGTCCCCGAAATGATTAATTGCAATTAAAGCATTAATTATGTTTATATGATGAATTATTACGATGATTAAGTTGTACGTGGAAAAATGAAGTGTTAGCATGATTTAATTGTGTTGATTTTAATTATGAGGAAGGTATGGATTTAATGAAGTTGGTTGCATTTTTGTAAAAATGCTTTTAAAATACCAAGGTGGGATGTTTTATACATCATGTTAAGTTTGGGGTATGATTTTAAATTAGTCCACAACCCCTTTTTAACCCATCACTCATCACTTAAACCCCCACTTTACCTTTACTCTTTTTTAAAACCCCCCAACTCATCCTCAACCCTAAACCTTACCACATTTTCGAAATCCTTCAAAGGAGGAAGGAGGAAGCTCCACTAAACTTGAGTTTGTGTGATTTTTACCAAGATTTGGAGTCTTCAAGAGGTATGGAACTCTTCCTAAAGTTTGATGATGTTTGGATTTGAAATGGGGTGATTTTTGAAGTGATTATGTGGGTTGTTTTGATGTATGTGTTGTATGGGTTTGGGGTATGGTTTTATGAGGTTTTTGTGGTGGTAAGTTGTTGGGATGTATTTGGTTTAAGATGTATTGGTTTATTTGGTAGTTTTGTACCAAAAAGATGGAGTTTACTCGAAAAATCGCAGCGACCGATCTATCGGTAGCAGGGCAACGATCGATCGGTGCATGTGCGAAGCGAGGGCTGAAGTTTCTTTATTTACCGATCGATCGGTGGAAGTGATTGATCGATCGGTGGATGACTAGCGATCGATCGGTAGCTCGGACCGATCGTTCGGTGAAATGCCGTAGCTTAAATTTTAATTATGAACAGTTACCGATCGATCGGTAAGGGTGACCGATCGATCGGTAAAGCAATTTTGCTGAAGATGATTTTCTTGGCTTAATTGATGGAATTTTTGGTATTAGGCTATTATTTAGCTTCTAATATTGATTTGTATGGTTGTGTGGAACCATCCCAGGAGCCACAACATCGAGAAGATAGAGCTCTTCAATTTCTCCACTTTTGGAATTAAGGTACGTAAGAAGCGTACGGGCATCGGACGGTAATGCACTCCTAACTCTGACTACGCATTGATTGCATAAGTATTTATGATGATGATGTTTATGATGATGATTGTGATAAATAAGTTAAGATGATGATGTTTGTGAAGATGATATGATATGTAAGTTTATGATGATGATGTTATGATGATAATGTTTATGATAAGTAAGTTTATGATGATGATGTTATCATGATGATGTTTATGATAAGTAAGTTTATGATGATGATGATGTTTATGATAAGTAAGTTTATGATGATGTGATACAATGTTTATTATGTGGTAAGATGCCACAGGGTAAGATGCCCATATGGTAAGAGGCCATGCGATTTTATTATGTGGTAAGATGCCACGGGTAAGATGCCCATATGGTAAGATGCCATACAATGTTATTATGTGGTAAGATGCCACGGGGTAAGATGCCCATATGGTAAGAGGCCATACGATGTTATTACGTGGTAAGATGCCACACGATATTATGATATGGTAAGATGCCATACGATAGGGTAAGATGCCACACGATGTTATGATACGGTAAGATGCCATACGATGGGGTAAGATGCCCATATGCACGAATGTGAATCAGGGTCAACAAAAAGAAACTGACGAATAAACTGCATGTTTACTTAACTATGATTTTGTACATTACAGTTATATTTATAAGATGACGATGCTCATATGATGATGATGCTATACGATGATGATGCTATATGATGATGATGTTATAAGATGATGATGTTATAAGATGATGATGCCATAAGATGATGATGTTATATGATGATGATGCTATATGATGATGATGTTATAAGATGATGATGTTATAAGATGATGATGCTATAAGATGATGATGCTTATAAGATGATGATGCTATAAGATGATGATGCTTATATGATGATGATATTATAAGATGACGATTTTAATCATTCATGTCAAGAATTAATGATTATTTGCATGGCTATGAAACAGGGACAACCAAAGAGGGTTAATGCGATTAACCAGGAAGTATACGTTACCAATTATTTTCATGCATTTATTTATATGCCATTGCCTTATGATGTTAAGTAACGATGTACATGCTCATGATGGTTGTTCCTGTAGGTACACTTTTGGACCGAAGGGCTAAGGGTCGGGTTGAGACAGTGAGCTAAAATTAGCATGAAAGAAGATAGGATACAGGACTTTTGGATAGTCTCTACTCTAGGAGTAGTATAATTCTATCGCTTTAACATTCATTATTGAGAATGTATTGAGTGAAGTTTTGAAATTTCATTGTTGGCCTGTAACTTTATTAGCTCAAAGCTACAACCGGAACCCTAAGATGTTATTAATGCATGTTTAGTCCATAATTTGTGTATTAAGATAATGTTAAGGTAAGAAGACCCTACATTAGTGGTATCAGAGCAGTGGTTAGATAACCCGGGAATGAGCGAAGGGTAGCCTTAGCAATAAGTTGGCTAGGTGCTCACTTTTAAACATGTTTTATGCATATGTTGCATATGAAGTATATGATGTTGTACTAACATGTTTTGTTTCTCTAACGATGTATTATATGAACTGCTTTTGGGTATCGTTGTTAACCCTTGCGTTGCAGCATAGCAGCAAATGCTGAAGTAAGTGATGCGATTTCATATGCACTTCTCCGTCGCCCATGCCTCTTGTAGTCTCGACACCCGCTAGAAGAAGTTTGATAACTGATCAGATTGGTTATGACGGCCTCATTTATTTTGAGGGTAACGAGCTGAGGACAGACTTGATTGTTCTGGGAATGTCAGACTTCGATGTGGGCATCGATGTGCTGAACAAGTATCAGGCAGTTGTGGACTGCAGACAAGGACTGTCCGATTCAGGTCTGATATGGGAGTCCAATGGACATTCTATGGGGATGGTTCCCGTTCAAGGATTCCGTTAATATCTGCTGTCAAGATGGCACAGTTATTGGAATGAGACCATAAAGGATATCTCAGCTATGCTGTTGTTATTACTCAAAAGAGGGATGAGTTAAGGGTTGAAGATGTGCCCGTAGTGGCGGTGTTTCCTGATGTATCTCCGGAAGAGATTCCCGGATTCCCACCGACGAGAGAGGTCGAGTTTGGGATTAAGTTACTACCAGGGACGTCTACCATTTCTCGTGCCCCGTATAGGATGGCACCAACGGAGCTAAAGGAGTTAAATGTTCAGTTGGAGGAGCTCCTTGACAAGGGCTATATACGCCTTAGCGTATCGCCCTGGGGTGCACCAGTTTTATTTATTAAGAAGAAAGATGGTCCAATGCGATTGTGCATCGATTTCAGACAACTGAACAAAGCCATGATGAAGAATAAGTATCCGCTTCCGGGGATTGATGATTTGTTTGATCAGCTGCAGAGTACGAGGCTCTACAGTAAGATCGATCTGAGGTCGGAGTATCATCAGATTCGAGTTCAAGAGGATGATGTACAGAAGACAGCTTCCAGGACTAGATATGGACACTACGGATTCTTAGTCATGCCTTTTGGGGTGACGAATGCCCTAGCTGTTTTATGAGCCTGATGAACAGAGTGCCCCAACCATGTTTGGATCAGTTCGTCATAGTTTTCATTGACGATATGCTTATTTACTCTCGAACTGAAGAGGGACACGTGAAGCACTTGAGAATAGTACTCCAGATCCTTAGGGATTGCCAGACCCCTGGCACAACTGACTCAGAAAGGAGTGTCGTTCTATTGGTCCGAAGCTTGTGACGAAAGCTTCCAAGAATTGAAGCGTCGTTTGACCACGACACCTATGTTGGTGATTCCTTCTGAGAATAAGAGGGTTGCCTTGTACACAAATGCATCACTGCAGGGTTTAGACTATGTGTTGATGCAAGATAAGCATGTGGTGGCTTATGCATCGAGGCGGTTACAACCACATGAGGATAGGTACTCAGTCCATGATTTGGAGCTGGCAGCCGTTATATTTGCCTTGAAAATTTGGTGGTACGTTGTTTACCATCTACACGGACCCTAAGAGCCTGGAGTTTTGTTCACACAGGCTGAGATGAATATGCGACAAAGAAGATGGATGTCATGAATTTATCAGCTATGATGACCTCTTGTTGCCATTTGGGCTATGATTTTGATGTGGACACGTCGCCAGTGCGAGTGTCGACCTTGTTGGCTGAGCCAGACTTATTTGAGGCTATTAGGAAAGCCCAGAGGTCAGATGATGAGGTTCAGAGGTGGTCGTTTTTAGTACTTCGAGGACAGCCACCAAAGTTCAGAATGGCAGAAAATGATTCCTTGAGGCTGGGCAACCGATGGGTAGTCCCAGATATGCCGGAGTTGCTTAAAGGAATATCGGAACGGGCTCATAGTAGTCGGTTCAATATCCACCCAGGAGGAAGGAAAATGTATAAGGACCTAAGTGGTCAGTTCTGGTGGAGACGCATGAAGAACGATGTGATCGCTTTCGTTAAAAGATGTTTGATCTGCCAACAGGTAAAGGCAGAAAAGCAGAGGCCTGGTGGCGAGCTGAAGAGCTTGAAGGTACCTAAGTGGAAGTGGAGGCATATCATTATGGACTTTGTGACCCACTTACCAAGGACGGCCTCTGGATTTGATGCGATCTGGGTGATCGTGGATAGGATAACGAAGGTAGCTCAATTCATCCCCTACTGTATGACTTTTGCGTACTAAAGATGACCCAATTATATGTGCGGGATGCGATAAGGTTACATGGGATTCCAGTCTCGATTGTGTCTGGCAGAGACCCAAGGTTCACTTCGCATTTCTGGGAGGGTCTCCAGACGGCTTTGGGCACCGAAGTGAGACTGAGTACAGCTTATCACCCTCAGTCAGACGGCCAGACAGAGCGTACCCTTCAGACACTCGAGGACATGTTGAGTGCATGTGTTTCGGAGTTTGATGCTCCGTGGCAAGATTCAGTGCCAATGATGGAGTTCTCCTATATTAACATCTATCAGACGAGCATTCAAATAACTCCTTTTGAAGCTCTTTACGGACGACGATGTAGGTCACCGCTGTATTGGGAGGACTTGACTAGTAAAGCGGTCGGAGGACCGGATATGATTAAGGATATGTAAGACAAGATAAAGTTGATACGCCAAAAGATGAAAGCGGCCCAGGATAGGCAAGCAGCCTATGCCAATAAGTGATGACGAGCGCTAGAATTCCAAGTAGAAGACAAGGTCTTCTTGAAAATCTCACCCTTCAGGGGTGTAGTTCGTTTTGGTATGCGGGGGAAGTTATCCCTGAGGAATATGAGCCAGATCCATCTCATGTTTTATAGCCTACTGAAGTGCAGTTGGACTCAGATGTATCCTACGTAGAACGACCGGTCAGGATTCTGGATCGTGAGGATCGCAGATTACGAAGTAAAGTTATACCGATGATTAAAGTTCAGTGGGATCGTCGGGGTGTCGAGGAGGCTATGTGGGAGACGGAGCGGCATATGGCACAGCACTACCCGGAACTATTCTCTGGTATGTGATTTATGTTTAGTTTCTTTTGGGGTAAGTGCATGCGATTTCGAGGACGAAATCTTATAAGTAGGGGAGTAATGTGATGTCCCCGAAATGATTAATTGCAATTAAAGCATTAATTATGTTTATATGATGAATTATTACGATGATTAAGTTGTACGTGGAAAAATGAAGTGTTAGCATGATTTAATTGTGTTGGTTTTAATTATGAGGAATGTATGGATTTAATGAAGTTGGTTGCATTTTTGTAAAAATGCTTTTAAAATACCAAGTTGGGATGTTTTATACATCATGTTAAGTTTGGGGTATGATTTTAAATTAGTCCACAACCCCTTTTTAACCCATCACTCATCACTTAAACCCCCACTTTACCTTTACTCTTTTTTAAAACCCCCCAACTCATCCTCAACCCTAAACCTTACCACATTTTCGAAATCCTTCAAAGGAGGAAGGAGGAAGCTCCACAAAACTTGAGTTTGTGTGATTTTTACCAAGATTTGGAGTCTTCAAGAGGTATGGAACTCTTCCTAAAGTTTTGATGATGTTTGGATTTGAAATGGGGTGATTTTGAAGTGATTATGTGGGTTGTTTTGATGTATGTGTTGTATGGGTTTGGGGTATGGTTTTATGAGGTTTTTGTGGTGGTAAGTTGTTGGGATGTATTTGGTTTAAGATGTATTGGTTTATTTGGTAGTTTTGTACCAAAAAGATGGAGTTTACTCGAAAAATCGCAACGACCGATCGATCGGTGCATGTGCGAAGCGAGGGCTGAAGTTTCTTTATTTACCGATCGATCGGTGGATGACTACCGATCGATCGGTAGCTCGGACCGATCGATCGGTGAAATGTCGTAGCTTAAATTTTAATTATGAACAGTTACCGATCGATCGGTAAGGGTGACCGATCGATCGGTAAAGCAATTTTGCTGAAGATGATTTTCTTGGCTTAATTGATGGAATTTTTGGTATTAGGCTATTATTTAGCTTCTAATATTGATTTGTATGGTTGTGTGGAACCATCACAGGTGCCAACAACATCGAGATGATATAGCTCTTCAATTTCTCCACTTTTGGAATTAAGGTACGTAAGAAGCGTACGGGCATCGGACGGTAACGCACTCCTAACTCTGACTATGCATTGATTGCATAAGTATTTATGATGATGATGTTTATGATGATGATTGTGATAAATAAGTTAAGATGATGATGTTTGTGAAGATGATATGATAAGTAAGTTTATGATGATGATGTTATGATGATAATGTTTATGATAAGTAGGTTTATGATGATGATGTTATCATGATGATGTTTATGATAAGTAAGTTTATGATGATGATGTTATGATGATGATGTTTATGATAAGTAAGTTTATGATGATGTGATACAATGTTTATTATGTGGTAAGATGCCACAGGGTAAGATGCCCATATGGTAAGAGGCCATGCGATTTTATTATGAGGTAAGATGCCACGGGGTAAGATGCCCATATGGTAAGATGTCATACAATGTTATTATGTGGTAAGATGCCACGGGGTAAGATGCCCATATGGTAAGAGGCCATACGATGTTATTACGTGGTAAGATGCCACACGATATTATGATATGGTAAGATGCCATACGATAGGGTAAGATGCCCACGTGGTAAGATGCCACACGATGTTATGATACGGTAAGATGCCATACGATGGGGTAAGATGCCCATATGCACGAATGTGAATCAGGGTCAACAAAAAGAAACTGACGAATAAACCGCATGTTTACTTAACTATGATTTTGTAAATTACTGTTATATTTATAAGATGACGATGCTCATATGATGATGATGCTATACGATGATGATGCTATATGATGATGATGTTATAAGATGATGATGTTATAAGATGATGATGCCATAAGATGATGATGTTATATGATGATGATGCTATATGATGATGATGTTATAAGATGATGATGTTATAAGATGATGATGTTTATAAGATGATGATGCTATAAGATGATGATGCTTATAAGATGATGATGCTATAAGATGATGATTTTAATCATTCATGTCAAGAATTAATGATTATTTGCATGGCTATGAAACAGGGACAACCAAAGAGGGTTAATGCGATTAACCAGGAAGTATACGTTACCAATTATTTTCATGCATTTATTTATATGCCATTGCCTTATGATGTTAAGTAACGATGTACATGCACATGATGGTTGTTCCTGTAGGTACACTTTTGGACCGAAGGGCTAAGGGTCGGGTTGAGACAGTGAGCTAAAAGGAGCATGAAAGAAGATAGGATACAGGACTTTTGGATAGTCTCTACTCTAGGAGTAGTATAATTCTATCGCTTTAACATTCATTATTGAGAATGTATTGAGTTAAGTTTTGAAATTTCAATGTTGGCCTGTAACTTTATTAGCTCAAAGCTACAACCGGAACCCTAAGATGTTATTAATGCATGTTTAGTCCATAATTTGTGTATTAAGATGATGTTAAGGTAGGAAGACCCTACAATATTGTTGTTGCAAGAATTTGACTTAGAGATAGGAGATAAGAAAGGTGTAGAGAATGTGGTAGCAGATCATTTGTCTCGAATAGACAATGAATAGAAAAAAATTGAAAGTGAGATAGGAGAAATTAATGAGACATTTCCTGATGAACAATTGTTTAACGCTGACATTCTACCTTGGTATGCAGATTTTGCGAACTATATTGCTAGAGGTATCCTCCCACAAAATCTATCTTTTTATCAAAAGAAAAAATTCTTTTCTGAGGTTAAACATCTTATGTGGGAGGAGCCCTATTTGTTCAAAGTTTGTGCAGATAACATCATAAGAAGATGTATTCCCGAAAGGGACATGCAATCTATCTTGAAGCAATGCCATGGTGGAGAGATAGGTGGGCATTTTGGCCCAACCAAAACAGCTGCTAAGGTACTTGACTCTGGCTTCTATTGGCCAACGCTGTTTAAGGACGCATTCAGGTATGTCTCTACTTGTGATAGATGTCAAAGGGTCGGTAATATCTCTAGGAGAAATGAATTACCTTTAAACAATATTCTCAAATGCGAACTTTTTGATGTATGGGGAATAGATTTTATGGGACCTTTCCCAAGCTCATGTTCAAACAAATACATACTTGTCGCAGTGGACTATGTGTCAAAGTGGGTTGAGGCGGAAGCCTTACGCACAAATGATGCTCGAGTGGTTGTGCAATTTTTGAAAAGAAAATTTTTTACTCGTTTTGGCACCCCTCGAGCAATTATTAGTGATGGGGGCACTCATTTTTGCAACAAACAATTTGAAAATCTTTTGAGTAAATATGGTGTCACCCACAAAGTGTCTTCGCCTTATCACCCACAAACCAGCGGACAAGTAGAAGTTTCAAACCGAGAGTTAAAACGTATTCTAGAAAAGACTGTGACTCTAAGACGGAAGGATTGGTGCTTAGACGATGCATTATGGGCTTATCGAACTGCTTTTAAGACACCTATTGGCACATCACCTTATAGGTTGGTATTTGGTAAGGCATGTCATCTACCTGTTGAACTTTAGCATAAAGCATATTGGGCTATGAAATGGCTAAACTTTGATTGTCATGTTGCAGGTGAAAAACGTCTTTTACAGCTAAATGAGATGGAGGAATTTAGGAATCAGGCATATGAGAATGCAAAGATTTACAAAGAAAGAACCAAGAAGTGGCATGATTCTCATATACAAAGAAGGGAATTCAATGAGGGAGATACAGTACTCTTGTTCAACTCCAGATTGCAACTCTTTCCCGGTAAACTACGTTCTCAGTGGTCTGGATCATTCACAGTCTCCAAGGTAAACCCAACTGGCGCTATTGAAATTACCGACCCCGAAAAGGGAACCTTTATAGTAAATGGGCAGCGGTTGAAGCACTACAACATCAATGAGAAATGATGTTAGCCTCTATCTGTTATCTTGATAACTAAGGAAACGGAGGTGAAAGTCCAGCTTGGGACTATAAATCAAGAACTCTTTCTTAACCCTTTGCTTTGTTTTAGTTTAGTTCTTGTTTTCTTGATTTTGGCGAGACTCCATGCGTGCTGAGGAGCCATATTGCCCAGTACCACCTCCAGAGCATGATGAGGACGACGATTACAGACGATTGTCATCGAGGTACGTGCCTTGCCTTTGCATTTATTGTTTACCATACATTGTGGGCAATGCATGTACTAAGTTTGGGGGGGGTGTGTATTTGTTTCTGCTATTAACTTGCGTTACTTCCTTGCATGACTAATCTAGCATGAGTTTGCATGAGATTAGATCGTTTTTGAGCAATTAAATATTTTTTTTCTTGAAATCATCATTTAGAAATAATGAATTAGATCTGCAATGGTATTACATGATGATATTAATCCCCATCTCACCTTAAGTCTTGAAGATTTTTAACTTGTTTGTGAATATCTTAGGTTAAGTTAAAATTTCAAAAATTGAGGAATATTTTGAGCACTTTTGGCTCATGATTGAGTGAATTGTATATTGGAACAATTGTGTTAACTCTGATATGTCTTGAGGATCTTGAAACACTTTAGAACCTACTTTAGAGCACTTTGAGGCGAAATTTTATAGTTAGGAACTAGACTTGGAAATGATTTAGGCGATCTTTGGACCGTTTGAGCCTTTCAAGCTTACCATGTTGATATCAATCCCTAGTTCCCTAATTTGAGCCTAAATAAAAAAAGAATGGAGTATGTTTGACATACTATTAGCCTCATTCAACATTCTTTGGCAACCTCATTATACCCACCTCCTTGAGCCTAAATGGAAGATTTTTATCTTGACCCAAAGGGAGTATAATGATTCTCATTAGATGCACTTGAATTGCTAAACTTTGATGAGCTTATTGAAAAAAAATTTGAAGAATGAGAAAAGAAAAAGATAGAAAAAGCCTTGAGAAAAAATGAATAAATAAGACCCAAAGTGGCCAAGGCTATAAAAGAAAAAGAAGAGAAGCTCAAAGTGTGCTAAAATTTTGAATCTTCAAAGATTATACTCTCTTCTTTGTATTTCCCTATTTTTTTCTTTGAAGACAACAACCTAGGCCAAACATTACAAGCTTTAAAAGACCTATTAATCCAAGTCTAGGGAATAACTACATTAGTGGAGAAGTGTTTGAAAAGTAGGCTTATGAAGTGTTTAAAAGAAAATCTTGACTTTGAGTTTAATAGCACTATTTGATCCTAAAAGTGTATATGAAACTCATGATTGACATGAATACACACGCACGTCCCGATTTTTGCGATATATTGCTTGGCTTGGGAGAAAACACTTCTTGTTAATTTTTGGATTGACTCATGGTTGGAGTGTTAGTGGGATTTCTGAGCTTTTACAATTGAGTTGTAGTTAATTCATTCAAAGTATTGATGATGAACTTTGCATTTTGATCTTAATGTTTGCTCGAGGATGATCAAATCTAAGTTTGGGGGAGTTGATAGGGTTGATTATTACGCATATTTAGGTCTTGATTTGTATATATATTCGTGTAGATTCCGTGAAGATGTTATGCTTTTTGGTACTTGTTTGCTTGTTTCAGGAATCTAGGTGGAATATGGAAGAATTGAGCTACAAGAAAGAAAACGGATCAAATCAAGCCAATAAATGAGGAATTTGAGTTCTGGAACTCTCGATCGATGGGAACAAGCTTCCCGATAGATCGAGCGAGGCAGAAGAATGGCCAACAAAGAATTTGGATTCTCGATCGATCGGAACATCCGTCTTGATCGATCGACTCAGGCAGAAAGTTGAAAAAGAATTTGAGAAGAAGTCTCGATCGATCGGAAGATTCATCTCAATCGATCGAGAGAGGCAGAGAATTGAAGACTCGGATGCTGAAGACGCTCGATCGATCGAGACGTAAGGCTCGATCGATCGAGACGGAGATTTTTTTGAAAATAAAAATCTTGATTTGGTCTGATTTTATGGAAACAATTCCATATCTCCCCTCCTCTATAAATAAGGAAAAGAGGCACTAAAATTGGACCCCATATTCTGAAGAATAATCAGACCTAAATTATTCTTAGCCACCTTTCATCCTCCCGGAACAAGAGAAGGTCGAAGAATCCTTTGAAGTGCAAGGAAGGAGGCGAGAGAAGAAAGATCGTTCAACGCACGGAGTCCTCCTACGTTTATCGTATTTCTAAACTCTAGATTAATTTGATTTTCATATTTAGTTGATGTTTTTGAGGTTGAGAAATGATTGAACATCAATTTGAATTTGATTTGAATTTAATCTGGTTTATTCTATCAATTTTAAGTGATTTTGTGTTTGATTCTTTGATTTGGTTGTGTTTAAGTGAATCAATATCATTTGTTCATGAATTATATGGTCCATGCTATCAAAGCTTAGCTACCTTTGATTTAATTTGTGAATTGCAATTCAGATCGAGAGATAAAATTGTAATACGCTCAAATAATTCATGTTGTATGTTTAAGATTTAGATCGAGAGATTAAATCACATACGTGGTCACTTTAAATTGAACGATTTAAAGAATAACGGTTTTCATAGAGATTTATTCGGTATTAAATTTGTATTAGTGAACGAGAGTTACTAGTGTCAATTTACTGCTAGTTTCAACACAGCTCGAGAGAGTGTATTGATTATATTCAGAAACCCGTCACCTTAAGAATTGATTGTTAAGAACTTGTTTTAACAAACCAATCATTGACGATACATAATTGAACGAACATCTTGATAGATTTCTCGAGCGGAATTCCTTCGTATCTTCAAAGGAATTGTGTTAGTTTTGAGTTTTTAATTCTTTAGTTTAATTCGTTAATTAATCATCTTTTTCGTAGGCTAAATATAATTTAACTAATTTTATTTGCTACTTATACATTAGTCCCTGTGGGTTCGACATCCTTACTTATAATATCACTATACTAAAACTTGACACCGTGCACTTGCGGTAGAATCGCTACACTGAGAAATAATTGACCCAGAAATCAAGCGATCAAGATTTTGGCGCCGTTGCCGCGGACTAATCTGTATAATATCATTCGAGATTAGTTAATTGTAATTTAGCCATTAAATTTTTGTTTTGTTTTGTTTTGTCACTTTTGACCGTCAAATTTAATACAGTCGCATCTTCTCCTTTTGGATTAATTTTTACAGGTAGTTATTGTCGTGGTGCATGCTAAGGAGTAGCAACCCCACACTCGAGCCAATTTGTGGGGTCTTCCCACCTTAACAGTGATTACTAAACATAAGAAGGACTAATCATGCATAATAACGTCTTAAGGAATCGGTTGTTACACGATCTAACAAGATTACAGGCCAAAATACAAAACTTCAAAAATAATTCATTACATTCCAAAAGAATGTCATTTAGATTTACACTACTCCTAGAGTAGATACTAATCATAACTTGAAACCCTATACGTTCCTGTATCCCTCGTAGCTCACTGCCTCAACCCGCCCCTTAGTCCTTTCGTCCCAAAAGCGTACCTACAGGAACAACACATCATGAGCATATACAATTTTACTTAACAACATATAAACATTATAGTAAATGCATGAAATCTTGGTTAAGTAAATATTTTGGATATTCATTAACTTCTTATTGTTGTCCCTGATTCATAATCATGCATATGGGGCACCTTACCCCGTGGCACCTTACCACAATAACATCGCATGGCTACTTACCATGTGGGGCACCTTACCCCGTGGCACCTTACCACAATAACATCGCATGGCTACTTACCATGTGGGGCACCTTACCCCGTGGCACCTTACCACAATATCATCGCATGGCTACTTACCATGTGGGGCACCTTACCCCGTGGCACCTTACCACAATATCATCATGTAAACATTATCATATAAGCATCGTATAAACATCATCGTATAAACATCGTATAAACCTCATCGTATAAACATCATCATTTCATCATGAATACTCATGCAATAAAAGCATAGTTGTAGTATAAAGATGTGTGTTACCGTCCGATGCCCGTACGCCTCTTACGTACCTTTTCAAAAGGAGGAGAAGTCACAGACTTTATCTCCTCGATGGTGCCGGTGCCTGGGATGGTTCTACAAGACCGCATAATACCATGTTAGATGCCTCAAAACCATCTCACATCATAAACTTAACAAAATAAAACATCATTATATTTTTCGACTTACTGCCTCTCTCGATCGATCGGCCCAAGATCTCGATCGATCGAGACACTGTGCACTAACAGTGCCTTAGCTTCCTGCCTTGCTCGATCGATCGAAGTATTTTACCGATCGATCGAGAAGCTTCACCGATCGATCGAGAAATTCTTCGATCGATCGACATCAAAATTTTAAAACATACATTAGACCTACTGACTTGCTCGATCGATCGGGACCAAATCTCGATCGATCGAGAACTCTGAATGTTCGGGATTTCCCCAGATTTTTGAGCACCCCATATCATACCATCAATTCTACTACTTAACACACATAACGTGCTTAAACAAGAATATCAATAACTTCCACATACTTTCATGCATGTAATAAAATTAAAGGTTCACTTATAACTTAAACCTACATGCATTAAATCTACCCCTTTTTATCATTACCCGACCAGCTTTTTCAGAAAACAGGGCATGATTCTTCAGTCAAGAATTCTTGAACACACATCTTTATAGCAATGAAACTACTACATATCCCGTAGTTCATGCTTAAACAAATATGTTGGCATGTTCACCAAACTTCCGTGTATGTACTCATGCCAAAGGTTTATTCATAACCTAAGCTAGCATGCTTCAAATCTTCATAATAAAAACTCTACTCAACATAAAAACAGGGTACTTCCCTTCCCAGATTTTCGAGGAGCCCTTTTTACAATCGAAAATCTAACACATAAGTCATGTAAGCCACTTAACAAAGCATGCTAGGGACATCATAAACATTACCTACAAGTGTTCATAACATGGTTTCAATAACCCTAACACTAGCATGCCAAAACTGCTATGTATAACATACATATAAAAACACGAAAAGCTGGTGAACCAGCGTGATCCCTCACCACTTTTGCTCTCCGATTTTTGTCAAGAAAAGACAAGTAATTTCCGACCACTTTCCTCCTAGCAGCAGTCCAGATATCAGACGAAGAGAAGGGTGGAAGAAGGAGGTTTTTGGAAGAGATTTTGGTGAAAATATCTAAGTGGGAACATGCCTGCCTGGTCAACCTCTTTTCCAGAAAACAGGGGAGGGGGCGTGGGTTGCATGCAAGTGGGGGGTGGGTGGTTGCATGTAGGGTGGTTTTGTGGTGTTTAATTGTATCCCGGTATTTTGTACGATGCATTAAAATATCCTCACTCGATATTTTCTAACTTCATTTAATTAATACATCCTTTAAAACACCCAATATGCTCCCCACATCATATCATCATATCATAAATCGTGGCCCCCAATTTAAAATACCACAACCCTCTTAAATACATCGTAATTCATTATTGTAGCACATAATCATATATCGTTTCATCATCGTAGCATATAATCCTTTAACCTTTCGGGGGTATTACATTACTCCCCTACTTATAAGATTTCGTCCTCGAAATCCACATGCATTATCATAACGGGACTAAACATAAATACATACCAGAGAAATAGTTCCGGATAGTGCTGCACCATATGCCGTTCCGTCTCCCATGTAGCCTCCTCGACACCCCGACGATCCCACTGAACTTTGACCATCGGTATAACTTTGCTCCGTAGTCTGCGATCCTCTCGATCCAGAATTCTGATTGGTCGTTCTTCGTAGGACATATCTGAGTCTAACTGAACTTCTGTAGGCTGTAAGACATGAGACGGATCTGGCTCATACTTTCGTAACATAGAGACATGGAAAACATCGTGTATGCCAGACAAGGATGGCGGTAGAGCCAAACGATATGCCAAAGTACCGATACGCTGTAACACTTCATATGGCCCAACATACCTTGGAGATAACTTTCCCCGCATCCCAAAACGAACCACACCCCTGAAGGGCGAGATCTTTAAGAAGACCCTGTCTCCTAACTGGAATTCTAATGGTCGTCGCCGCTTATTGGCATAGGCCGCTTGCCTGTCCTGGGCCGCTTTCATCTTCTGGCGTATCAACTTTATCTTACCTTCCATATCCCTGATCATATCCGGTCCTCCGACCGCTTTGCTAGTCAAGTCCTCCCAATACAGTGGTGATCTACATCGTCGTCCATACAGAGCTTCAAAAGGGGCCATTTGAATGCTCGCCTGATAACTGTTATTATAGGAGAACTCCACCAGCGGCACTGTATCCTGCCACGGAGTATCAAACTCCAAAATACACGCCCTCAACATGTCCTCGAGCGTCTGAATGGTACGCTCTGTTTGGCCGTCTGTCTGAGGGTGATAGGCCGTACTCAGTCTCACCTCTGTGCCCAAAGCTGTCTGGAGACCCTCCCAGAAATGTGAAGTGAATCTCGGGTCCCTGTCAGACACTATCGAGACTGGAATACCATGCAACCTCACCACATCCCGTATATACATCTGGGTCATCTTCAAGTATGTGTATGACATACTATAAGGGATGAAATGAGCCGTCTTCGTCAGCCTATCCACGATCACCCAGATCGCATCAAATCCTGAGGCCGTCCTAGGTAAGTGGGTCACAAAGTCCATAGATATATGCTCCCACTTCCATTCAGGCACCTCTAAGCTCTTCAGCTCACCACCAGGCCTCTGCCTCTCTGCCTTTACCTGTTGGCAGATCAAACATCTTTTAACGAAAACGATTACCTCACGCTTCATGCGTCTCCACCAGAATTGATCGCATAGATCTTTGTACATCTTCTTTACCCCTGGGTGGATACTGAATCGACTACTGTGAGCTCGCTCCAATATTCCTCTTCGCAGTTCTGGTGTATCTGGGACTACCCATCGGTTGCCCAGTCTCAAGGAATCATCCTCAGCCACTCTAAACTTGGATGGTTGACCTTGAAGGATCAATGATGTCCACCTCTGAACCTCACTATCCGACTTCTGGGCCTTCCTGATCGCCTCAAATTGTCTGGCTCCGCCAATAGGGTCGACACTCGCACAGGCGACGTGTCTACATCGAAATCATAGCCCAGTTGGCAATAAGACGTCATCAAGGCTGACAAACACATAACATCCTCTGCAGTACTCTTTACCTTCCGACTTAAGGCGTCTGCTATCAAGTTTGCTTTACCTGGATGGTACTCAATTTCACAATCATAATCTTTGAGCAAATCCATCCATCTTCTTGGCCTCATATTCAACTCTGCCTGAGTGAATAAGAACTTCAGGCTCTTATGGTCCGTATATATAGTGAAAGACGTGCCATACAAGTAATGCCTCCAGATCTTTAAGGCGAATATGATGGCCGCCAATTCCAAATCATGCACTGGATACCTGGCTTCGTGTGGCTTCAGCTGCCTCGATGCATAAGCCACCACATGCTTATCTTGCATCAACACACAGCCCAAGCCCTGTAATGACGCATCCGTATATAAGGCGAACCTGTAATCCTCAGACGGAATCACCAGTACAGGCGCTGTAGTCAAACGACGCTTCAGCTCTTGGAAGCTTTCCTCACAAGCCTTAGACCAAAAGAAGGGGACTCCTTTCTGAGTCAGCTGTGTCAGGGGTTTGGCAATCTTCGAGAAACCTTCGACGAAACGTCGGTAATAACCTGCCAAACCGAGGAAACTCCGTATTTCTGGTACAGAAGTGGGTGCAGCCCACTCTATCACAGCCTCAATCTTTCTGGGATCCACAGATATTCCATGGCTAGATATGACATGGCCTAAGAATACCACGCTGTCCAACCAGAACTCACACTTGCTAAGCTTTGCGTATAACTGATGATCCCTAAGGATCTGAAGCACTATCCTCAAGTGTCTTACGTGCTCTTCTTCCGTCCGAGAGTAGATGAGTATGTCGTCAATGAAGTCTATGACGAACTGATCAAAATACGGCTGGAATACCCTATTCATCAAACTCATGAAGACAGCTGGGGCATTCGTCACCCCAAAAGGCATGACCATAAATTCATAGTGCCCATATCTGGTCCTGAAAGCCGTCTTCTGAACATCATCTTCCCTTACTCGTATCTGGTGGTACCCCGACCTCAGATCGATCTTACTGTAGAGCCTCGTTCCCTGCAACTGATCAAACAAGTCATCAATCCTCGGAAGTGGATACTTGTTCTTGACTGTGGCCTTATTCAGTTGCCTATAGTCAATGCATAGGCGCATCGATCCATCTTTCTTCTTAACAAATAAGACAGGCGCACCCCATGGCGATACGCTAGGGCGTATGTAGCCCTTGTCAAGGAGCTCCTGCAACTGCATCTTTAACTCCCTTAACTCAGCTGGTGCCATCCTATATGGGGCACGAGAAATTGCAGACGTCCCTGGTAGCAGCTCAATCCCAAACTCGACCTCTCTCGTCGGTGGGAATCCGGGAATCTCCTCCGGAAAGACATCAGGAAACTCCGCCACTACGGGCACATCCTCAACCTTCAACTCCTTCCTCTTTTCCGTCATATCAATGGCATAGATAAGATATCCTGTATGGCCTCGTTCTAATAACTGTGCCATCTTGACAGCCGATACCAACGGAATCTTTGGGCAAGAACCATCCCCAAAGAATGTCCACTGGACTCCCATATCAGATCTGAATCGGACAGTCCTTTGCCTGCAGTTAACGACCGCCTGATACTTGTTCAGAACATCGATGCTCACAATGCAATCGAAGTCTGTCATTCCCAGCACAATCAAATCTGATCTTAACTCATTATCCTCAAAATAAATGATGCCATCATAGACAATCTGATCCGTAGTCAAACTTCTTCCTGCGGGGGTCGAGACTAAAAGAGGCATGGGCGACGGAGAAGTGCATATGTGGTGCCTTTCAACAAAACTCGTCGACACAAAAGAGTGTGACGCACCTGTGTCTATCAATATAAGAGCAGGGTGCGTAAATAAAAGACACGTACCCGCTATCACCTCCTCCGGAGCCGCTGTAGCCTGCTCCCTCGTCAAAGCATACACCTGACCCTGAGGTGGCCCCGTGGGCTGACCTCCATACTGCCTCGGTGCGAAAGGTGGTCTGTGCGGTGCCGTTCTGTCCGCTGGCCTCCCCGCAGAGTTCTGCTGTCTTCCCCTGTTGGGACACTGTCGAGCGAAGTGGCCTCTGTCGCCACAGACATAGCAGCCAACACAGTCCTTTGCCAAATGTGATAGTCCACATATAGTGCACTGAGCTCTTCCAGATCTATCTCCCTGAGGCTGTCCTCTCCCAGATGGAGTATCATTCCTACCTTTCCCTTTCCATCGATTCTCGGGCCTCTTGCCACTGAATCTCGATGCTGACGTGGTCCCCCTAGGCTTGAACTGATCACCCCTGGGCTTCAAGTGGTCAGAAGTAGATTTCTGAGGGGGTGCTGGAGGTGGCACCGCATCAGGATATGCACCAACTCCCAGCTCAGCTAGCTCAGCTCGTGAGAGTGGCAGGGCCATAAGTGATCACCCTGTCATACAGTTCAGGCCTCAAGCCCTTCATGAAGTTCCGCATCTTCGCTTGAGTGCTTGCAGCAATGTGTGGCACATATCGTAGTAAGGAACAGTAATGCAAAGCATAGTCAGATACAGGCATGGTACCTTGTCTTAAACTGGTAAACTCATCCTCCTTGGCCTGTCTTGCAGCGGCTGAGAAATAGCGGTTCAAAAACCGCGTTCGGAACATCTTCCAATTTACTTCCTGTCCCAGAGCCTCTTGCTCAATCACTGTGGTTTTCCACCACATCAATGCTTTCTTGGACAGCTGAAATTCTGCTAATCTGATCCAGGCCGTCTTTGCACAAGGCGCTGCCACAAATATCTGTTCAATCCTCTCCAGCCATTCCTCAGCTTTTTCCCCTGATTCTGTTCCCTCAAACATCGGGGGTCGATACATCATAAATTTAGCCAGGCTCAACTCCCCAGGTAGCAACTGCTGTTCAGAGGGTTCCTCGCCCAAGGCTGGTGGTGGCAATGGATTCGTACGTCCAGCACTTGCATTTACACTAATGGCGTTACCCACTTCTATATTTGCTGCCATGCTGCAACACAAGGGTTAATAACAACACCAAAAGCAGTTCATAAAGCACATCGTTAGATAATTAAACATGTTAGCATAACATAGAAACTTCATATGCAACATACATATAAAACATGTTCAAATGTAAGTACCTAGCCAACTTATTGCTAAGGCTACCCTTCACTCATTCCCGAGTTATCTAACCACTGCTCTGATACCACTAATGTGGGGTCTTCCCACCTTAACAGTGATTACTAAACATAAGAAGGACTAATCATGCATAATAACGTCTTAAGGAATCGGTTGTTACACGAGCTAACAAGATTACAGGCCAAAATACAAAACTTCAAAAATAATTCATTACATTCCAAAAGAATGTCATTTAGATTTACACTACTCCTAGAGTAGATACTAATCATAACTTGAAACCCTATACGTTCCTGTATCCCTCGTAGCTCACTGCCTCAACCCGCCCCTTAGTCCTTTCGTCCCAAAAGCGTACCTACAGGAACAACACATCATGAGCATATACAATTTTACTTAACAACATATAAACATTATAGTAAATGCATGAAATCTTGGTTAAGTAAATATGCTGGATATTCATTAACTTCTTATTGTTATCCCTGATTCATAATCATGCATATGGGGCACCTTACCCCGTGGCACCTTACCACAATAACATCGCATGGCTACTTACCATGTGGGGCACCTTACCCCGTGGCACCTTACCACAATAACATCGCATGGCTACTTACCATGTGGGGCACCTTACCCCGTGGCACCTTACCACAATATCATCGCATGGCTACTTACCATGTGGGGCACCTTACCCCGTGGCACCTTACCACAATATCATCATGTAAACATTATCATATAAGCATCGTATAAACATCATCGTATAAACATCGTATAAACCTCATCGTATAAACATCATCATTTCATCATGAATACTCATGCAATAAAAGCATAGTTGTAGTATAAAGATGTGTGTTACCGTCCGATGCCCGTACGCCTCTTACGTACCTTTTCAAAAGGAGGAGAAGTCACAGACTTTATCTCCTCGATGGTGCCGGTGCCTGGGATGGTTCTACAAGACCGCATAATACCATGTTAGATGCCTCAAAACCATCTCACATCATAAACTTAACAAAATAAAACATCATTATATTTTTCGACTTACTGCCTCTCTCGATCGATCGGCCCAAGATCTCGATCGATCGAGACACTGTGCACTAACAGTGCCTTAGCTTCCTGCCTTGCTCGATCGATCGAAGTATTTTACCGATCGATCGAGAAGCTTCACCGATCGATCGAGAAATTCTTCGATCGATCGGCATCAAAATTTTAAAACATACATTAGACCTACTGACTTGCTCGATCGATCGGGACCAAATCTCGATCGATCGAGAACTCTGAATGTTCGGGATTTCCCCAGATTTTTGAGCACCCCATATCATACCATCAATTCTACTACTTAACACACATAACGTGCTTACACAAGAATATCAATAACTTCCACATACTTTCATGCATGTAATAAAATTAAAGGTTCACTTATAACTTAAACCTACATGCATTAAATCTACCCCTTTTTATCATTACCCGACCAGCTTTTTCAGAAAACAGGGCATGATTCTTCAGTCCAGAATTCTTGAACACACATCTTTATAGCAATGAAACTACTACATATCCCGTAGTTCATGCTTAAACAAATATGTTGGCATGTTCACCAAACTTCCGTGTATGTACTCATGCCAAAGGTTTATTCATAACCTAAGCTAGCATGCTTCAAATCTTCATAATAAAAACTCTACTCAACATAAAAACAGGGTACTTCCCTTCCCAGATTTTCGAGGAGCCCTTTTTACAATCGAAAATCTAACACATAAGTCATGTAAGCCACTTAACAAAGCATGCTAGGGACATCATAAACATTACCTACAAGTGTTCATAACATGGTTTCAATAACCCTAACACTAGCATGCCAAAACTGCTATGTATAACATACATATAAAAACACGAAAAGCTGGTGAACCAGCGTGATCCCTCACCACTTTTGCTCTCCGATTTTTGTCAAGAAAAGACAAGTAATTTCCGACCACTTTCCTCCTAGCAGCAGTCCAGATATCAGACGAAGAGAAGGGAGGAAGAAGGAGGTTTTTGGAAGAGATTTTGGTGAAAATATCTAAGTGGGAACATGCCTGCCTGGTCAACCTCGTTTCCAGAAAACAGGGGAGGGGGCGTGGGTTGCATTTAAGTGGGGGGTGGGTGGTTGCATGTAGGGTGGTTTTGTGGTGTTTAATTGTATCCCGGTATTTTGTACGATGCATTAAAATATCCTCACTCGATATTTTCTAACTTCATTTAATTAATACATCCTTTAAAACACCCAATATGCTCCCCACATCATATCATCATATCATAAATCGTGGCCCCCAATTTAAAATACCACAACCCTCTTAAATACATCATAATTCATTATTGTAGCACATAATCATATATCGTTTCATCATCGTAGCATATAATCCTTTAACCTTTCGGGGGTATTACACAATTGACCAAGAAATCGAGCGTACGTGTCTACGAAAAATTAGAGAAGCTCGAGCAATGGCTGAACATAATCAAGAAGGGGGCGCTAACAATGAAGCATTGAATCCCAGATCGATGATGGATTATGCCCAACCGGCTTTTCATGGATCACTGTCCAGCATTACAAGGCCAACCATTCAAGCGAACAACTTTGAAATAAATCCGGTGATAATACAGATGATCCAACATTCAGTGATGTTTGGAGGAGTAGCCACAGATGATCTGAACGCTCACATCTCCAACTTCTTGGAGATCTGTGACACATTTAAACATAATGGCGTTTCTGACGACGCCATCAGGTTAAGGTTATTTCCTTTCTCACTAAAGGATAAAGCTACAGTGTGGGGTCCTCGTTACTTAATTCATTATGTATCCAGTTAACATACATATGTGAGTCTGAATTAAGTAAGAACATACACTGATTTAGAGTATTTTACTAGTTAAGTTGTTACAGTACCAAATCCTGAGTACAAAAACCAACTAAATTTGTTTTCTACATATACATTACATGTAAAATTAACAACCTAAGCCAGTACAACTCCTATGCAGTGGTTCACCTCGCAGCGGAATAAGACTCACGATTCCCACGTCTATGCAATCCTACAGAAACATTCACAAAACGTGAGTATAGATAAAAAACTATCTCAGTGCAATATCAAAACACAATATCAATAACAATGATAAAGCACAATAAATCATCTAATGTGAATGTTCTGTCTCATGCATCCACAAATGCACCATGTCATGACATGTCTCAACACATACCCTATTATCACGAGACTAAAATGATATGCCTATTCAGCTCAATATGTCAGTGGAACCACCTCACATCTTCATATTAGCAGCACATATCATAGTACCGTCCTCAAATGATAATAGCCATAGCATATACCCAAAAACCGGCGTATATCGCTATATAGCATAACCGAGCATATACCCAAACCAGGCGTATATCTCTCTTTCACATAATCGAGCATATATCCAAACCAGGCATATATCTCTAT
This sequence comes from Haberlea rhodopensis, assembly GCA_907163345.1. Lineage (NCBI taxonomy): Eukaryota > Viridiplantae > Streptophyta > Magnoliopsida > Lamiales > Gesneriaceae > Haberlea > Haberlea rhodopensis. The sequence continues at coordinate 983,734 of CAJQUN010000092.1, forward strand.
GTCACATAACCGAGCATATATCCAAACCAGGCATATATCTCAAATACATAACCGAGCATATACCCAAACCAGGCGTATATGTCACATACAGATGATATCCATGAATGTACAGGCATATGATACTACTAATCATATGATAACAACATAACACAATTCATATGATATCAATCTCATAACATCGTCACACAATATCTATACTCCGTACGTCAACACGTACCTGTACTGTGACACAAACGAGATAAATTAGGCGTCACTGGCTAAGTGCCTCGTTGTCCTGTCCCCTGAGATGATGCTACAACAATGCCAACAATATATCATGTTATCATAGGCATTAAAATCAAATTCTACAAAAATATTTCATTTTTCAACATTTTGGCACTGGCGATCGATCGCTATCAACACCGATCGATCGCCAAAACTCTCTGTCCCCTCGCGATCGATCTCAACAACTTGGCGATCGATCGCCACAATGCTCTGTTCACAGCGATCGATCGCGACAATTTCACCGATCGATCGCCACACATTTTCACCGCCTTAAAATTTACTCTGCCTCAGCGATTGATCGCCACAAAGCTCGCGATCGATCGCCGATGTCCAGAAAGTTTAGAACATGGCGATTTTCAAGCTTATCTCCATGGTTCTTCTCCTATACCTCATATTGAACCATTTCAACATGTTTCTTGCAATCCCTAGGAACATATTAACATGTTTCTAACATCATAGATTCCAATTCAAAGCATAGAAACATGATATGATTCTTCACTTGAATACTTGAATTTTCATTTCACATATATAACACCAATGACATATTTCAAGTGTAAAGCTAAGAATTTCTTACCAAGATGGTACACTTTCACTTCACACACCTTCCTAACTCAAGTCACAAGTCCCAAGCTCAAACCACCAAAAACTTGAAAGAGAGGAAGAGGAGCTTGGTAGAGATTTGTAGGTGTAAAATGGTGTATTATGTGATTCCACCTCCCTAATCCACTTGATATAGATCCTTAGTTCCCTAATTCACTTGCTATCATGTCATTTAAAGGTAATTACATGTTAAGTAACATGTACATGTAAATAAAATCCAAATTCAAATTCACATGCTAATGCAACCTTAATGAAAGGCAAAGGCATATGAAATTCATATCAAATGCATACTATAATTCAAATCATTTCTTTGCACTACATTTTGTACACCATGTTTCATTCCTTGCCATACATCATTTCATACATGTATTTCTTCATTATTGGTTCCACCCGAACCCCCCATTAACATACCACCATTTGATATAATTACACCATAATCATATCATACGTGTATACAACAAATCGAGGCATGACAATTCTCCCCCACTCATTGAATTTCGTCCTCGAAATTGCCTATACAGACAGAATACATGCATATGAGATATACAACTCAACAATCCTACGATATGAAATAGGAAACATGATCATGTATGCAATAGTACCATAAAACTGTAAAATCATACCAGTAAACAAATATGGATACCGTTGTATCATATGCTGCTCCGTCTCCCACGTTACCTCTTCGACACCCCGTCTGTCCCACTGTACCTTAACCATAGGAATCACCTTATTACGCAACATGCGTTCAGTTCGATCCAAGATCATAACCGGTCGTTCCTCATACGACACATCTGTATCCAACTGTACATCAGGTAACTGTAATACATGACTCGGATCTGGTTCATACTTTCTCAACAGTGACACAAGAAAGACATCATGAATACTACTCAAGGCCGGTGGTAGTGCTAAGCGATATGCCAACGTACAAATACGTTGCAATACCTCATACGGACCAACATACCGTGGAGAAAATTTTCCACGCTTACCAAACCGTACTACACCTTTAAAAGGTGAGATTTTTAAGAACACACGGTCACCAACTTGAAATTCAAGTGGTCTACGTCGCTTATTGGCATAAGCAGCCTGTCTATCCTGAGCAGCTTTAAGTTTCAATCTAATTAACTTCACTTTCTCTTCCATATCATGAATCATATCCGGTCCATGTAAGGAAGACTGATCTACATCATCCCAATACAATGGCGATCTACATCGTCGCCCATACAAAGCCTCAAATGGTGCCATCTGTATACTAGACTGATAACTGTTGTTATATGAAAATTCCACTAATGGCAACGACTCTAGCCAAGAAGTATCAAACTCTAATACACAGGCACGCAACATATCCTCAAGCGTCTGTATCGTATGCTCTGTTTGTCCATCTGTCTGAGGATGATATGATGTACTCAACCGCACTTCAGTTCCCAACGCTGTCTGTAACCCTTCCCAGAAATGAGAAGTAAATCTCGGATCCCTATCCGATACAATGGAAACTGGAATACCATGTAGTCTCACTACATGTTGAATGTACAGATGTGCCATTTTCAGATATGTAAACGTCATACAATATGGCACAAAATGAGATACTTTAGTGAGTCGGTCAACAATCACCCAAATAGCATCGCAACCAGAAGACGTCCGTGGCAAATGAGTCACAAAATCCATCGTGATATGTTCCCATTTCCACTGAGGAATGTCCAAACTATGTAATTCACCTCCTGGTCTCTGTCTTTCCGCTTTCACTTGTTGACAGACCAAACATCGTTTCACAAAGCTCAATACATCCCGTTTCATACGTTTCCACCAAAATTGTGTACGTAGATCATGATACATTTTCTTCCCTCCAGGATGTATACTGTATCTACTACAATGAGCACGTTGTAGTAGTTCTTGGCGTAGTCCCAATGAAGCAGGTACTACCCAACAATTTCTGTATTTCAAAGTTCCATCACTTGTAAGTACAAAGTGAGATGTTTGTTCTTGACTTATCCTTACCTTCCACTGTTGTACTTCATCATCCGTCAGTTGTGCCGTTTTGATTTTCTCAAAAATGTCGGGTTCAACCAACAATGTTGATACCCTTACTGGCACTAGTTCCATATCAAAATCATAACCCAAAGTACAACAAGAAGTCATCAATGCGGATAAATAAATCACCTCATCAGCCGTATGATGTACTTTTCGACTCAAGGCATCTGCTGTAAGATTAGCTTTTCCTGGATGAAATTCAATCTCACAATCATAATCTTTCAACAGATCCATCCATCTCCGTTGTCTCATATTCAACTCCGCTTGAGTGAATTGAAATTATAAACTCTTATGATCTGTGTATATGGTAAACAACGTACCATATAAATAATGTCGTCATATCTTCAATGCAAAGACAATGGCAGCCAATTCCAGATCATGTACTTGATATCTCATTTCATGTGGCTTCAACTGTCGTGATGCATACGCCACTACATGTTTGTCCTGCATCAATACACAACCCAAACCAAGTAAAGATGCATCAGTATATACTGCAAACCTGTCATGCTCAGATGGAATGATCAAGACTGGAGCTGTAGTCAATCGATATTTTAATTCCTGAACACTACGCTCACAAGCCTCTGACCATTGAAATGACACTCCCTTCTGTGTCAACTGTGTCAATGGTTTGGCAATCGCTGAAAATCCTTCAACAAACCGTCGATAATATCCAGCCAAACCCAAGAAACTACGAATCTCTGGCACAGAAGTAGGTGCTGACCAATTCAACACTGCTTCCACTTTCTTTGGATCAACGGATATACCTTCTTCTGAAATAACATGTCCCAAAAAGTCGACACTAGTCAACCAAAACTCACACTTACTGAGTTTGGCATACAATTGATGTGTCCTCAACAATTGCAATACCATTTGCAAATGTTGAACATGTTCTGCATCACTCCGTGAATAGATCAGTATATCATCGATAAAGACAATGACAAATCGATCAAGGTATTCCTGGAAAACCCGATTCATTAAACTCATAAAGACAGCAGGAGCATTTGTTACTCCAAATGGCATTACCAGAAACTAATAATGTCCATAACGAGTTCTGAATGCTGTCTTCTGTATATCTCCTTCCCTCACACGTATTTGATGATATCCGGACCTCAAATCAATCTTAGAATAAATCCTTGATCCCTGCAACTGATCAAACAAATCATCAATACGCGGAAGAGGATATTTATTCTTTATCGTTACTTTGTTCAATTGTCGATAGTCAATACATAGTCGCATTGTCCCATCCTTCTTCTTAACAAATAAAACCGGAGCACCCCAAGGCGATACACTAGGACGTATGTACCCCTTGTCCAATAAATCTTGCAATTGAGTTTTCAACTCTTTCAATTCAGTTGGTGCCATCCGATAAGGAGCCCGTGAAATTGCAGAAGTACCAGGTATCAAATCAATACCAAATTCCACTTCTCGACTCGGTGGGAATCCAGGTATCTCATCTGGAAACACATCCGCATATTCTGCAACCACTGGTATCTCTTCCACTTTCCTTTCTCTTTTCGGTTCAGTGATATCCAGGGCATAAATCAAATAACCCGCATGTCCACGTTCCAACAAACGCGACATTCGATTGCTGATATCAAAGGAATCCTTGCCCTCGATCCCTGGCCATAGAAATACCATTGATTTCCAGTATCAGACTGAAATCTCACTATCTTCTGACTACAATCCACAACAGATTGATATTTACTCAAAACATCAATTCCAAGGATGAAATCAAAATCTGATATGTCTAACACAATCAAATCATCCTGTAGCCCATACTCAGTCTCAAACTAAATAGCACAATCAGACACACTCTGACACGTCATCACAGTAGTTCCCATGGGTGTCGAGACATAAAGAGGCATCAACAGTGGAGATGAGCATATATGATACCGATCAATAAATGCTTGTGCAATAAAAGAATGTGATGCACCAGTATCAATTAACAGTAAAGCAGGATAAGTAAACAAAGTACACTTACCCGCTATCACATTATCAGGAGCTGCCTCTGCTTCCTCCCTGTTCAGTGCATACACCTGAGCCTGAGGTGTTCCTGTCCTCTGTCCTCCACCAGACTGTGGTACACCCTGTGGTCTCTGTTGTACTGTAGTCTCTGAAATAGGTCCTCTCCTCTGTTGTCCACCCACTTGAGTACAATCACGGATCACATGTCCTGGTCTCCCACAACGGAAACAAACTACTGGATTCAATTGAGGACAATCTCGTTTACTACTACCTTGGAACTGTCCCTTAGATTTGCGATCACCCCCTTTTTGTGATCCAAAACGTTTCCCACTAAACCTAGATGAAGATGCACCACCTCGTGATGATTTAAATGGTTCTCCTCTAGGTCTCATACTGTCAGATGTCGGTGGTTGGGCTTGACCAACATCTTTATACACCCCTACAGCAATCTCAGCCATCTCGGCTCTAGTCAACGCTTCTTCATATGATGTAGGGTTATTGGACATTACCCTATCAAACAATTCAGGCCTCAATCCTTGCACAAACTGTCTGATCTTTGCCTTTGTGTTGACAGCAATATGTGGCACATACCGGAGCAAAGAAGAATAATGCACAGCATAGTCAGATACTGTCATTGGTCCCTGTCTCAAATTTGTAAATTCATCCTCTTTCCTCTGCCTTGCAGCAACAGAGAAATAATGCTCCAGAAACTTTGTTCTAAACACATCCCAGTTAACTGTATGTCCTTGAGCCCTCAACTCAAGTACTGTGGATTTCCACCACATCATAGCTTTCTTAGCTAACTGGAATTCAGCTAAACGTAACCAAGCAGTCTTGGCAGACGGTGCTGACACAAAGATCTGCACGTTCTAGCCACTCCTCTGCCAGTTCCCCTGATTCAGTCCCCTCAAACCTGGGTGGCTGATAACTCAGAAACTGCGTCAAAGTCAATTCTCCAGGCAATAGTACCTGTTCCACTGGCCCTTGCTCAATCGGTGGTGGTGGCACAGGCGCCATCCTCACACTAGCATTGCCACTCAGGGCATCCCCAACATCCTCATGATACCCTCTGTCTGTCATAGCTGTAGATCAAGGGTTAACAATAACATTCACAAGTATATAACATGTTAGAATAACATCATATTCCAATACTAACATGCTATTACCATTCTCAAAGTGTTTAGGTAACTCCCTAATACACTTCCTCTACCCATGTTCACCCCGTTCTCGAACCACTGCTCTGATACCACAAATGTGGGGTCCTCGTTACTTAATTCATTATGTATCCAGTTAACATACATATGTGAGTCTGAATTAAGTAAGAACATACACTGATTTAGAGTATTTTACTAGTTAAGTTGTTACAGTACCAAATCCTGAGTACAAAAACCAACTAAATTTGTTTTCTACATATACATTACATGTAAAATTAACAACCTAAGCCAGTACAACTCCTATGCAGTGGTTCACCTCGCAGCGGAATAAGACTCACGATTCCCACGTCTATGCAATCCTACAGAAACATTCACAAAACGTGAGTATAGATAAACAACTATCTCAGTGCCATATCAAAACACAATATCAATAACAATGATAAAGCACAATAAATCATCTAATGTGAATGTTCTGTCTCATGCATCCACAAATGCACCATGTCATGACATGTCTCAACACATACCCTATTATCACGAGACTAAAATGATATGCCTATTCAGCTCAATAAGTCAGTGGAACCACCTCACATCTTCATATTAGCAGCACATATCATAGTACCGTCCTCAAATGATAATAGCCATAGCATATACCCAAAAACCGGCGTATATCGCTATATAGCATAACCGAGCATATACCCAAACCAGGCGTATATCTCTCTGTCACATAATCGAGCATATATCCAAACCAGGCATATTTCTCTATGTCACATAATCGAGCATATATCCAAACCAGGCATATATCTCAAATACATAACCGAGCATATACCCAAACCAGACGTATATCTCACATACAGATGATATCCATGAATGTACAGGCATATGATACTACTAATCATATGATAACAACATAACACAATTCATATGATATCAATCTCATCACACAATATCTATACTCCGTACGTCAACACGTACCTGTACTGTGACACAAACGAGATAAATTAGGCGTCACTGGCTAAGTGCCTCGTTGTCCTGTCCCCTGAGATGATGCTACAACAATGCCAACAATATATCATGTTATCATAGGCATTAAAATCAAATTCTACAAAAATATTTCATTTTTCAACATTTTGGCACTGGCGATCGATCGCTATCAACACCGATCGATCGCCAAAACTCTCTGTCCCCTCGCGATCGATCTCAACAACTTGGCGATCGATCGCCACAATGCTCTGTTCACAGCGATCGATCGCGACAATTTCACCGATCGATCGCCAAACATTTTCACCACCTTAAAATTTACTCTGCCTCGGCGATCGATCGCCACAAAGCTCGCGATCGATCGCCGATGTCCAGAAAGTTTAGAACATGGCGATTTTCAAGCTTATCTCCATGGTTCTTCTCCTATACCTCATATTGAACCATTTCAACATGTTTCTTGCAATCCCTAGGAACATATTAACATGTTTCTAACATCATAGATTCCAATTCAAAGCATAGAAACATGATATGATTCTTCACTTGAATACTTGAATTTTCATTTCACATATATAACACCAATGACATATTTCAAGTGTAAAGCTAAGAATTCCTTACCAAGATGGTACACTTTCACTTCACACACCTTCCTAACTCATGTCACAAGTCAATCCCAAGCTCAAACCACCAAAAACTTGAAAGAGAGGAAGAGGAGCTTGGTAGAGATTTGTAGGTGTAAAATGGTGTATTATGTGATTCCACCTCCCTAATCCACTTGATATAGATCCTTAGTTCCCTAATTCACTTGCTATCATGTCATTTAAAGGTAATTACATGTTAAGTAACATGTACATGTAAATAAAATCAAAATTCAAATTCACATGCTAATGCAACCTTAATGAAAGGCAAAGGCATATGAAATTCATATCAAATGCATACTATAATTCAAATCATTTCTTTGCACTACATTTTGTACATCATGTTTCATTCCTTGCCATACATCATTTCATACATGTATTTCTTCATTATTGGTTCCACCCGAACCCCCCATTAACATACCACCATTTGATATAATTACACCATAATCATATCATACGTGTATACAACAAATCGAGGCATGACATAAAGCATGGTTGAAATCTTTACCTGCAGGTTCAATAACAACTTGGGAGGGATGACGCAAGCGTTTCTGTCCAAATACTTCCCCCTTCCAAAACGGCAAAGATGAGGAACGATATCACCACGTTCGGGCAATACGACCCTGAAACACTATATGAGGCGTGGGATCGTTTCAAAGATTTGCTGAGGAGATGCCCACACCATGGACTTCCTATATGGCTTCAGGTACAGGCTTTTTACAACGGTTTGTTTTCATCTAACCGTTCTATGATAGATGCAGCCTCAGGAGGTTCCATAATGCGCAAAACACCGGAAGTAGCATATGAACTCTTAGAAGAGATGGCTTCTAATAGCTATCAATGGCAATCGGAGAGGAACGTGCCAAAGAAACCAGCTGGAGTTCATCAAGTGGACGACGTCACTGCTCTTTTGGCACAGTTGGATGCGCTGAACAAGAAGATAGATGGCATGAGCATGACAGCAATGCAGGCTCAAGTTATCACTTGCAAGCTATGTGGAAGCAATCAGCCGAGCACTGAGTGCCAAGCAGGTAACACATTCATACAATCTAACGAGTCTATGAAGTATGTAGGGAACAGGCAGCCCAACAACCCATACTCCAACACGTACAACCCGGGGTGGAGAAATCATCCGAACTTGCAATGGTCCAACCAAAGCAACGTGTTGAACCCACAACAACCACCGGGATATGCAGAAAAGCCGAGTATGGAGGAGCTAATGACCAAGTTCATATCATCAACTGAAACTAGGATGCAAAATCAGGAGGCATCTATCAAGAACATGGAAAGACAAGTGGGGCAACTTGCAACTTTGATTTCCGGACGAACTCAAGGTACACTACCAAGTGATACGGTGATAAATCCAAAGGAGCAAGCGAATGTCATAGCACTAAGGAGTGGAAAAGAGCTAAGGCCACAGACTGAGCACAAGAAAGTTGTGACACTACCATTGACGAAAAGAGTAAGATCGAGGAAAAGGCAATCGGAAAAGGTAAACATTCCAACACAACACCAATCACACACACTGATAAGGTAGTAATTCCTCCCCCATTTCCCGCTGCGCTGAAAAAAGCTAAGATGGACGCTGAATTGGTAAATTTCTCGAAGTATTTAAGAAATTGCATATTAATATACCATTTGCTGATGCTCTACTTCAAATGCCTAGTTATGCTAAGTTTTTGAAGGAAATTCTCTCTAACAAGCGAAAGTTGGGCGAATACAAAACGGTAAGCTTAACAGAGGAGTGCTCAGCAATTGTGCAAAACAAGATGCCGCCAAAGTTAAAAGACACAGGGAGTTTTACTATACCTTGCACTATAGGATCAGTTTCATTTGCTAAATCATTGTGTGATTTGGGTGTGAGTATAAATTTGATGCCTTTTTCCATTTTCAGGAGGTTGGGACTGGGAGAGCCGAAACCCACCAAAGTTTCACTACAAATGGCGGATAGATCTATCACATATCCCCGAGGAATCATTGAAGACGTGTTAGTCAAAGTGGACAAATTCATATTCCTAGTCAATTTTCTCATGCTAGATATGGAAGAGGACAGGGAGACACCACTGATTTTGGGCCGACCATTCTGAGCAACGGGAAAGGCAATCATAGATGTCCAACAAGGGAAGTTGATCCTCCGTGTAGGGGAGGATCAAGTTGTGTTTCATGTCTTTAAAGCACTTAAACACCCACACGACGAGCCTATGTGTTTTAGTGTTGATATTATTGATGCCCTGACTGTTGATTTGTTGCAAGGTACTTACAAAGAAAAATTGGAAGCATACCTTGTGGAAGCCGATAAACAACATGACAAAGAGGAAGTTGAGATCCTAGCTCAATTGAACAACATCGTTCCCTATATGAAACGAGCCATTGAAAATCTTGGAGAGTTGGGAAAAAGAGACATTAAGCCTCAACGGCCATCCATTGAAGAATCACCCAAGCTTGAACTAAAGCCCCTCCCATCTCATCTAAAGTATGTATTCCTTGATGCTGGAAATTCGTTACCTATCATTATCTCTTCATCTTTGACAGATGAAAATGAGGGGAAGCTTCTTAAAGTCCTTAGGGAGCACAAGAAGGCATTTGGATGGAAGATAGCAGATATCAAAGGAATTAGCCCATCAGTGTGCATGCATAAAATTCTGATGGAAGAAAATTTCAAGCCCGTGGTACAACCAAAACGCCGTCTCAATCCAAAAATGCAAGAGGTAGTAAAAGCCGATGCCATTAAGCTCATGGATGTAGGTATTAACTACCCTATCTCTGATAGCTCATGGGTAAGTCCTATTCAATGTGTACCAAAGAAAGGTGGCATTACTGTTGTCCCTAATGAAAACAATGAATTGATACCTACTAGGACGGTCACGGGGTGGAGAGTGTGCGTTGACTATAGGATATTAAATGAATCCACTCGTAAAGATCTCTTCCCCCTTCCCTTCATTGGTCAAATGATAGAAAGATTAGCAGGTTATGATATTTATTGCTTTCTAGATGGGTATTCAGGGTATAACCAAATCGCTATTACACCAGAGGACCAAGAGAAAACTATTTTCACTTGCCCTTATGGTACATTTGCCTTTAGACGAATGCCATTTGGATTATGTAATGCCCCTGCCACTTTTCAAAGATGCATGTTAGCCATATTCCATGACATGATAGAGAAATTTTGAGAAGTTTTCATGGATGATTTCTCTATTTTTGGATCCTCATTTGATATATGTTTATATAACTTGGATTTGGTGCTGACACGATGTGAGGAGACAAATATTGTATTGAATTGGGAGAAGTGTCACTTCATGGTCAAAGAAGGTATAGTCTTGGGACATAAGATATCCAAAAAGGGTATTGAAGTAGACCGAGCAAAAATCCAAGTGATATAACAATTGCCGCCTCCAACAAAAGTGAAAGGAATCCGAAGCTTTTTGGGCCATGCAGGATTTTATCGTCGATTCATTAAGGATTTCGCAAAAATTTCTAAACCTTTATCTCATTTATTAACTAAAGATACACCTTATGAATTTAATGCTGATTGTGTGCAGGCATTCGAAATTCTCAAGGAGAAACTGGTAACATCACCGGTCTTGGTAGCACCTGACTGGGAGTTACCCTTTGAATTGATGTACGATGCGAGTGACACAGCCGTAGGAGCAGTCTTAGGTCAAAGGAGGAACAAGGTATTTCATACCATATACTATGCTAGTCGCACTTTGAATGAAGCACAAATGAATTATGCCACTACTGAAAAAGAGCTACTAGTCATAGTTTTTGCATTCGATAAGTTTCATTCCTATTTATGTCTTGCCAAAGTTATTGTTTACACCGATCATGCTGCACTTAAATACTTACTTGCAAAGAAAGATGCCAAACCACGCTTAATTAGGTGGATATTGTTGTTGCAAGAATTTGACTTAGAGATAGGAGATAGGAAAGGTGTAGAGAATGTGGTAGCAGATCATTTGTCTCGAATAGACAATGAAGAGAAAAAAAATTGAAAGTGAGATAGGAGAAATTAATGAGACATTTCCTGATGAACAATTATTTAACGCTGACATTCTACCTTGGTATGCAGATTTTGCGAACTATATTGCTAGTGGTATCCTCCCACAAAATCTATCTTTTTATCAAAAGAAAAAATTCTTTTCTGAGGTTAAACATCTTATGTGGGAGGAGCCCTATTTGTTCAAAGTTTGTGCAGATAACATCATAAGAAGATGTATTCCCGAAAGGGACATGTAATCTATCTTGAAGCAATGCCATGGTGGACAGATAGGTGGGCATTTTGGCCCAACCAAAATAGTTGCTAAGGTACTTGACTCTGGCTTCTATTGGCCAACGCTGTTTAAGGACGCATTCAGGTATGTCTCTACTTGTGATAGATGTCAAAGGGTCGGTAATATCTCTAGGAGAAATGAATTACCTTTAAACAATATTCTCAAATGCGAACTTTTTGATGTATGGGGAATAGATTTTATGGGACCTTTCCCAAGCTCATGTTCAAACAAATACATACTTGTCGCAGTGGACTATGTGTCAAAGTGGGTTGAGGCGGAAGCCTTACGCACAAATGATGCTCGAGTGGTTGTGCAATTTTTGAAAAGAAAATTTTTTATTCGTTTTGGCACCCCTCGAGTAATTATTAGTGATGGGGGCACTCATTTTCGCAACAAACAATTTGAAAATCTTTTGAGTAAATATGGTGTCACCCACAAAGTGTCTTCACCTTATCACCCACAAACCAGCGGACAAGTAGAAGTTTCAAACCGAGAGTTAAAACGTATTCTAGAAAAGACTGTGACTCTAAGCCGGAAGGATTGGTCCTTACGCTTAGACGATGCATTATGGGCTTATCGAACTGCTTTTAAGACACCTATTGGCACATCACCTTATAGGTTGGTATTTGGTAAGGCATGTCATCTACATGTTGAACTTGAGCATAAAGCATATTGGGCTATGAAATGGCTAAACTTTGATTGTCATGTTGCAGGTGAAAAACGTCTTTTACAGCTAAATGAGATGGAGGAATTTAGGAATCAGGCATATGAGAATGCAAAGATTTACTAAGAAAGAACCAAGAAGTGGCATGATTCTCATATACAAAGAACGGAATTCAATGAGGGAGATACAGTACTCTTGTTCAACTCCAGATTGCGACTCTTTCCCGGTAAACTACGTTCTCGGTGGTCTGGATCATTCACAGTCTCCAAGGTAAACCCAACTAGCGCTATTGAAATTACCGACCCCGAAAAGGGAACCTTTATAGTAAATGGGCAGCGGTTGAAGCACTACAACATCAATGAGAAATGATGTTAGCCTCCTTCTGTTATCTTGATAACTAAGGAAACGGAGGTGAAAGTCCAGCTTGTGACTATAAATCAAGAACTCTTTCTTAACCCTTTGCTTTGTTTTAGTTTAGTTCTTGTTTTCTTGATTTTGGCGAGACTCCATGCGTGCTGAGGAGCCATATTGCCCAGTACCACCTCCAGAGCATGATGAAGACGACGATTACAGACGATTGTCATCGAGGTGCGTGCCTTGCCTTTGCATTTATTGTTTACCATACATTGAGGGCAATGCATGTACTAAGTTTGGGGGGTGTGTATTGGTTTCTGCTATTAACTTGCGTTACTTCCTTGCATGACTAATCTAGCATGAGTTTGCATGAGATTAGATCGTTTTTGAGCAATTAAATTTTTTTTTCTTGAAATCATCATTTAGAAATAATGAATTAGATCTGCAATGGTATTACATGATGATATTAATCCCCATCTCACCTTAAGTCTTGAAGATTTTTAACTTGTTTGTGAATATCTTAGGTTAAGTTAATATTTCAAAAATTCAGGAATATTTTGAGCACTTTTGGCTCATGATTGAGTGAATTGTATATTGGAACAATTGTGTTAACTATGATATGTCTTGAGGATCTTGAAACACTTTAGAACCTACTTTAGAGCACTTTGAGGTGAAATTTTATAGTTAGGAACTAGACTTGGAAATGATTTAGGCGATCTTTGGACCGTTTGAGTCTTTCAAGCTTACCATGTTGATATCAATCCCTAGTTCCCTAATTTGAGCCTAAATAATAAAAGAATGGAGTATGTTTTACATACTATTAGCCCCATTCAACATTCTTTGGCAACCTCATTATACCCACCTCCTTGAGCCTAAATGGAAGATTTTTATCTTGACCCAAAGGGAGTATAATGATTCTCATTAGATGCACTTGAATTGCTAAACTTTGATGAGCTTATTGAAAAAAAATTTGAAGAATGAGAAAAGAAAAAGATAGAAAAAGCCTTGAGAAAAAATGAATAAATAAGACCCAAAGTGGCCAAGGCTATAAAAGAAAAAGAAGAGAAGCTCAAAGTGTGCTAAAATTTTGAATCTTCAAAGATTATACTCTCTTCTTTGTATTTCCCTATTTTTTCTTTGAAGACAACAACCTAGGCCAAACATTACAAGCTTTAAAAGACCTATTGGGTCTAGGGAATAACTACATTAGTGGAGAAGTGTTTGAAAAGTAGGCTTATGAAGTGTTTAAAAGAAAATCTTGATTTTGAGTTTAATAGCACTATTTGATCCTAAAAGTGTATATGAAACTCATGATTGACATGAATACACACGAACGTGCCGATTTTTGCGATATATTGCTTGGCTTGGGAGAAAACACTTCTTGTTAATTTTTGGATTGACTCATGGTTGGACTGTTAGTGGGATTTCTGAGCTTTTACAATTGAGTTGCTAAGTTAATTCATTCAAATTATTGATGATGAACTTTGCATTTTGATCTTAATGTTTGCTCAAGGACGATCAAATCTAAGTTTGGGGGAGTTGATAGGGTTGATTATTACGCATATTAGGTCTTGATTTGTATATATATTCGTGTAGATTCCGTGAAGATGTTATGCTTTTTGGTACTTATTTGCTTGTTTCAGGAATCTAGGTGGAATATGGAAGAATTGAGCAACAAGAAAGAAAACGGATCAAATCAAGCCAATAAATGAGGAATTTGAGTTCTGGAACTCTCGATCGATCGGAACAAGCTTCCCGATCGATCGAGCGAGGCAGAAGAATGGCCAACAAAGAATTTGAATTCTCGATCGATCGGAACATCCGTCTTGATCGATCGACTCAGGCAGAAAGTTGAAAAAGAATTTGAGAAGAAGTCTCGATCGATCGGAAGATTCATCTCAATCGATCGAGAGAGGCAGAGAATTGAAGACTCGGATGCTGAAGACGCTCGATCGATCGAGACGTAAGGCTCGATCGATCGAGACAGAGATTTTTCAGAAAATAAAAATCTTGATTTGGTCTGATTTTATGGAAACAATTCCATATCTCCCCTCCTCTATAAATAAGGAAAAGAGGCACTAAAATTGGACCCCATATTCTGAAGAATAATCAGAACTAAATTATTCTTAGCCACCTTTCATCCTCCCGGAACAAGAGAAGGTCGAAGAATCCTTTGAAGTGCAAGGAAGGAAGCGAGAGAAGAAAGATGGTTCAACGCACGGAGTCCTCCTACGTTTATCGTATTTCTAAACTCTAGATTAATTTGATTTTCATATTTAGTTGATGTTTTTGAGGTTGAGAAACGATTGAACATCAATTTGAATTTGATTTGAATTTAATCTGGTTTGTTCTATCAATTTTAAGTGATTTTGTGTTTGACTCTTTGATTTGGTTGTGTTTAAGTGAATCAATATCATTGTTCATGAATTATAAACGTCGTGCTCAATACCGACACTGGTACTTCGATCCATGGAATCACCTCCATTCCATAGCTCGAGCTCAACTCCAAAGCCATCGATGTACCTAATTACCTGCCCCAACAGAGACAGCCCCCACACGGGGTGGGCATACCAATATCCCAAATCCAATAATCAGAATAATACAATTCATAATTTACAACAATGTAAATGCTATGAAATACAAAATATACTCCCTGGATGGTATCATCCTCATCCGGGGTTTCCTGTACTGTCCCTGTTCTCAAAACACTGAAACCATCAAATTCCCAATTGCCAGTTAATCATTACATTGATTAACATATTCATTAGCCATATACCGATATCATAATCAACAGCATCAAATCATTAAACAATGATTCCAGACATTCCATATATCTCACTTATGGTTCCATAGTTCTATTCCATTGCTCGTTCTACAATAGCGGCATTTCATTCCCACGCATGCTCAACAACAGTGGCGTCATAACCGATGTTCGCTCATAGGCGACGACATCCTAATCATTGCTCGCTCAAAAGCGGCACCATATGATTCCCAATGCATATATATATATTGTAGCAATTACCATAAACCATGCATTTTCCTATGCGTTTATTGCCATATATCATGCATTCCCATACACATTCATTGCAATACAGTGTACCAAGCACTCAACAAATGCAATTATATAAAAGGGCTATGCTCGTCCGTCATACGTACCTTATAATTCCGTAGTTTGAGTCCAACCTTGCCTAAGTCCCACTACCCGATGAGTTAAGTGCTAACACACAAATAACTCTGAATTAAATATAGGCATGCAATCACGTGCACAAGCATGTTCACAACTTCCAAACCTATCGTCCATCCATGACGATTACCAAAAATAAAAGCCCCCCTGGCTAAGCATGCATAATACCCAAAATATTCCATTTTATATGTTCAAAAGATAGCCAAACACCCAACCGGGAATTCCGTTTTATGAAACTTTGGCTCCAACCAATCCATTTGAAAAGTATAGCATTCCCATTGGGTGTGAAAAGTATAGCATTCCCATTGGCTCCAACCACCTCGGCGATCGATCGCCACCTGCGATTTTCCAAAATATTTGAGCTTCCATGGTGTTTTTCACACCCAAACTCAAATCCAACACCCCATACACCTTCAACACCTCAAATACTCCATTCAAAGCCAATAAAAACTCCAAAAACTCAATATTGGATTTTAAGCAAAAATCCCCAAAACCCATAACTAACCAAAACCTCAACCAAAAACTACCATACCACAACCAAATCGAAGATAATGGTGAGGGGAAGATGAATACATGATTATCTTCAAGAAATCGGGCTCCAAGACGAGCCCCCAACAATTTTGCTTCCAAGAGCAAAAGAGGGGAAATGGGGGGAAAGGGTTTGAGCGAGGAGAGAGGGGGAGAGAGAAGGGTTCCGTGCCAAATGACGGAATACCGATTCCATTTGGTATATATAGTACCAAAACTCAAAATTACCAATCCCTTCACAAATACATCATGATTCATTAAAAATCATCTGTTTTAAAAAATCATCTCTCTAACCTCAATTCCCATTACCAGCCCCCGTACAAAGTACTCCGGACCCCAAATCCCACCAAAGAGCACGGGGTCCTTACATATTTCATGAAGAAAGATGTTGGAGCGACGAGCTTACACTATTACAATCTTGCCAATCTTGAGGGCATACTGAATGAAGACCCATTGGTGGTATCATACGATACTTACTATTGGCGGCAGCCGCTCTTTGATGGTTGCTTCTGATGGTCAAGCCGAAGACTAAAAATCAGCGCTTCTTGGGAGGCAACCATAGCATATCCTTTAGTTATTTAGTTTTGTTTTATTTTTCAGTTTTTGCATTTTAGTTTGTTTATCTCTCGAGACGAATATTATACCATTTGCATTCTTCTCTTGCTAGGTACTCTGTTGGAGCAATGAACCCCTACAACAGTGGAATTTTCAAGAGCAAATCTTCCTCAACCCTCATGCAAGCATCTTGATCAGGGGAGTTTACTTTTTTCCTTTTGATTCTTTTAAACAATGAGGACAATGTTTGATTTAAGTTTGGGGGAGTGGCTTGCATGTTTTACTTGTTTTAACCACATGTTGTGTGCTTAAATTACACATGAATCGTCCGAATATTATGAGCTAATTTTTTTTTTTATGTGTTCAAACTTGAGAAAAGAATGAATTATAGTAGTGACTATTTAATGAGGATTTTGATCTCACTATGCATATGAACTTGATTTTTATTGGACTTGTACATGAATATCCTAATTTGAGTTAGCATGTCAAGAATGAGGAATATATTGAGCACAATGAGTCATGATCTTGTGGATTGCATGTTGAATAGTGATAATTGTTGTGAACTTAATGATTTGTCTTGAACATCTTAGAGTTATCCTAGAACCTATTTGATGATGACAATTTGAGGCGAAATTTTATAGTTACAAACTTGACTTGGAAATGATATAGGAGATCTTTGGACCGTTTGAGCCTTTCAAGCTTAGCATGTATATATCAATCTCTAGAATCCCAATTCGAGCCTAATTGAGAAAGAATGGAGTATGTTTAACATACAATTAGCCCCCATTCAACATTCTTTGGCAAACTCATTATACCCACCTTTATGAGCCTAAATTTGAATAATTATCTTTACCTAAAGGGAGTATAATGATTCTCATTAGATGCACATAATTTGCTATATCTTGATGAGCTATAGTCGAAAAAAAATGATGAATGAGAAAAGAAAAAGATATATATAAAGCCTTGAGAAAAAAAATGACTAAATAAGACCCAAAGTGGCCAATGCTATAAAAGAAAAAGAAGAGAAGCTCAATTTTGTGCTACAAATATGAACATTACATGCTTATACTCTCTTCTTTGTGATATCCTATCTCTTCTTTGAAGCCAACACCAAAGGCCTTACATTACAATCTTAAAAAGTCCTTTTGATCCAAGTCTAGGGAGTAACTGTCATTAGTGGAGAAGTTGTTTGAAAATAGGCCTATGTGATGCTTGATGATAATCTCAACTTTGAGTTGATTAACATGATTTGATCTTGAATATGTGCATGAAACTTGAAATTGAAATTAGCACACACACACATTCCGATTTTGAGATGTGTTGCTTGACTTAGGAGAAAACATGTCTTGTCAAATTTTGTATATATGCATGAGATTTCTGAGAATAATACAAGTCATGAAATAATTGTTTGAAGTATCAAGAATGAACTCTACCTTGTGATTTTAATGCTTAATCGAGGACGATTAAGTGATAAGTTTGGGGGAGTTGATAGGGTTGAATATTACGTGTATGTATGCTATGATATGTATATATTTTCGTGTAGATTCAGTATGATATTACGGTTTTTGGTATATATTTTTATATTTCAGGAATCAATGTTAAATTCATAATAGTAGAGGAAATGAGCCAAAAATGATGAAAAAGGACCAAACCGAGCGAACGCGTCAAAGTCGAGAAAAGAATAAAATAAAATAAAAAAAAAAAAAAACATCTCGATCGATCGAGCCATCAATCTCGATCGATCGGTGGTGGCAGAAAATTGGCGATCGATCGAGCCTTAATCTCGATCGATCGACCGGAAGAATTTGCTGAAAAATAAATTCCTTATAAAGTTTGGGTCCAAGATGGAAGTCCTTGATTCTTATCCCTATATATTGATACACGAAAATAACAAGAAGGAGAAGACTTTTGAACCTAGGAATAGCCTCCACTCCTCCATACTCCATATCACCTTCATCTACAATCACCACTTCATCCTAGGAATTGGAACAAGCCAACAAGAGAATCGAGGAGCACGATCAAGAAAGAAGCGAGGAAGGATCGAGAATCAACGAAGGAGTCGACTTGGGAGTTTGCTTTTACTTTTCTATTATTGTTTTGATTTATTATTGGATTTAATGTGTTTTGGATGATTGAGAAATATCTTAAACATTGTTTTTCCTTTAATATTCTTGATTGATTGAATTCATACATCTTCTATGAGCATGTGTTATTGTTTTTAATGCTTTTGAAGGATTGATCCCCTTTGAATGATATTTTATTATAATTGAGATTCGGGCAGTGTGATCTCGCGATCGATCGTGGTGTTGCGGCGATCGATCGCGAGACACCAAAATGTGTTTTTTTGGTTATTTTGTGGGATTTTTGGTATTGGACTATTATTGGCTTCTAATATTGGTTTGTATGATTGTGTAGAACCATCCTAGGTAGCTACACAACAAAGGATATAAAGTTCCACGACATCTCCACTTTTGGAAGGAAGGTACGTAGTGAGACGTACGAGCAATTGGTGATGAGATTGTATTATTTGGTTTATGCATTGTGCATTGCTATGTGTTTGGGAATGATTGATATTCCGGTGGTTGTTATATTCGAGCGATGGATGTAGTACTTGCCGCTGTCATATGAAGCGATGGAAGTATGATGTTTGCCGCTGTCATGTCGAAGCGATGATTATGCCGCTGTCATGTCGAAGCGAGGGACATCATATGATGCAGCTATATGTCGAAGCGAGGGGTGCTAAAATACCGCTGTTATAACAAGACCGGAATCATCATATTGGTTATGTGATTATCGATGAGTATTGTGGTATATGAATGAAATACGGAGGCGATCACTTATCTTATGCACTAATGACCATGTACATGAGTTATGAAACATGAACGACTGACGAGAATAAGTAAATGCGGCAACTCAGGGATTATACATGATATACGTTTCATGCAATTATTTATATTATTGTCCTTGAGTTTTGTTGAGGAATATTGTATGTGCTCATGGTGGGGTTGTTCCTGTAGGTACATTTTGGGAGAAAAGGACTATGAACCAGGGGTTGACGCGGTGAGCTTGAGGAGTGCTATTGGATAGGGCATTGAAGTTCTTTTGTATAGTTCATACTCTAGGAGTGGTGTGAAACTATAGGGTTGACATTCTTTCATGTTGGGAATGTACTTTATATTATTTTGGCATGTAATCCTTAAAGCTCAAAGCCTCAACACGGATTTTATACTCTGATTTATATATATGCTTAGTCCTAATTGTACCTAAATTCTCACTTAAGGCCTTAGGGTCCTTACATTAGTGCTATCAGAGCAGTGGTTAGAGAACCCGGGAACGAGTGAAGGGTAGCCTTAGCATGGTTGGCTAGGTGTTTACATTTGGGCATGTTTATGCATGTAGTGCATATTGATGTATATGATTGTTATACTACCATGCTTATTATCATTCATGTTATCTAACGCTGCAGCATATATATTGTTTGGAATTGTTGTTAACCCTTGTGTTACAGCATGACAGCAAACATTGAGATAGGCGATGTTGTGAGTGTTAATGCAAGTGTGGGACATACCAATCCTCTACCACCGCATGCCTTGGGTCAAGAGCCGTCAGAACAGCAGTTGTTGCCAGGAGAATTGAGTTTGACCCAATTTCTTGCTTTCCGACCGCTGATGTTTGAGGGGACTGAAACTGGGGAACATGCCGAAGAATGGTTGGAAAGGTTGGAACAGATCTTTGTAGCTGCCCCTTGTGCAAAGTCGGCTTGGATCCGATTGGTGGAGTTCCAACTCGCCAAGAAGGCATTGATATGGTGGAAGACAACCGTAATGGAACAAGAGGCTCAAGGGCATGAGATCAACTGGGGATTATTTAGGACTCGGTTCCTAACCCGATACTTCTCGGCTGCTTGACGACAAATTAAAGAGGATGAATTCACCAATTTGAAACAAGTTAACATGGCAGTATCAGACTATGCTCTTCACTACTCTTCATTACTAAGATATGTGCCATATATTGCCACAAGCACTCAAGCAAAGATGAGGCACTTCTTGAAAGGTTTGAGGCCCGAACTATATGACAGAGTGATTACTAATGGCACTACTTCCTTTGATGACGCTCTTACACGAGCCGAATTGGCAGAGTTGGGAGTAGGTGCATAGCCAGACGCAGTACCACCACCAGTGCCCCAACAGATGTCGACCTCTGATAGTCTGAAGCCAAGGGGTGATCAATTTAAGTCAAGAGGAGTCCCATCATCTTCTAGATTCAGTGGTCGACGACCGGATTCTCGTCGCGTGGGGGACCGTAGGGGCAATACGCAATCAAATAGGGGACAAACACAGGGGAGTAGATTTGGGGGAATCAGATGTTATCAGTGTGGAGGGCCTCATCCGATAAGGGAATGTCCTGCTTGTTATGAATGTGGAAGGAGGAGCCACTTTGCTCGGGAATGTCCTAACCGGGGAGGACATCAAGACACCATATGGAGACCCTCAGACAGAGCAGTACAACAAAGACAACAGTATGCGCCGAGACCAATGGGAGGTCAGACTATGGGACCGCCTCAGGGGCAGGTTTATACACTGACTAGGGAGCAGGCCGTGGCAGCTCCAGAGGATGTGATTGTTGGTACGTGTCACTTACTTACGTACCTCGCTTTTATTTTGATAGATACAGGTGCCTCCCATTCTTTTGTATCTGTTGGTTTTGTGGAGAAGCATCACATGTGCACGTCTTCGTTACCCACGCCTCTCATGGTCTCGACACCCACTGGGAAGAGTGTTGTTGCTAATCGTTTATTGCGGGCTGCCTTATTTATTTTGAGGGCAATGAATTAAAGACGGATTTGATTGTGTTGGGTATGGCAGACTTCGATTGCATTGTGGGTATTGACGTATTGAACAGATATCAGGCAGTAGTGGATTGCCGGCAGAGGATAGTGCGGTTCAGATCTGATGAGGGGATTCCATGGACTTTCTATGGGAACGGTTCTCGTGCGAAGATCCCGTTGATATCGACAATCAAAATGTCCCAGTTATTGGAAAGTGGGCACACGAGCTATCTTATTTATGCCGTGGACATGGCGGAAAAGAATAAAGAGTTGAAGGTTGAGGATGTGCCCGTGGTAGCAGAGTTTGCTGACGTGTTTCCGGAGGAAATTCCAGGATTTCCACCGCTTAGAGAGGTTGAGTTTGGGATTGAATTAGTATCGGGAACATCCGCTATCTCTCGTGCTCCTTATAGGATGGCACCTGCGGAGTTAAGGGAGTTGAAAGAACAGTTGTAGGAACTCCTTGACAAAGGATATATACGCCCTAGCGTATCTCCTTGGGGCGCACCGGTTCTTTTTGTGAAAAAGAAGGATGGTTCGATGCATTTGTGCATCGATTACCGGCAACTGAATAAGGCCACAGTGAAGAACAAGTATCCTCTCCCAATGATCGACGATTTATTTGATCAGTTGTAGGGTACTAAGCTTTATAGTAAGATTGACTTGAGGTCAGGTTACCACCAGATTCGGGTCAGAGAGGAGAATGTTCAGAAGACAGCGTTCCGGACTCGGTATGGGCACTACGAGTTCCTAGTATGCCGTTCGGTGTAACGAACGCCCCGGCTGTCTTTATGAGTTTGATGAACCGGGTGTTCCAGCCTTATCTTGACCAGTTTGTCATAGTGTTTATTGACGACATACTCATCTACTCTCGGAGTGAGGAAGATCACGTGAAACACTTGAGAACAGTGCTCCAAATCCTTAGGGATAATCAGTTATTTGCCAAGCTCAGCAAGTGTGAGTTCTGGTTAAGTAGTGTAGTATTCTTGGGGCATGTTATATCTAGCAGTGGGATATCGGTGGATCCCAGGAAGATAGAGGCTGTGATGGAGTGGGCTGCGCCCACTTCTGTGCCCGAGATACGGAGCTTTCTAGGTTTGGCCGGTTATTATCGACGCTTCGTCGAGGGATTTTCGAAGATTGCCAAGTCGTTGACACAATTGACCCAACAAGGGAGTACCATTCTTTTGGTCTGAGGCTTGTGAGGAAAGCTTCCAAGAGTTGAAACACCGATTGATGACAGCGCCCGTGTTGGTGATTCCTACGGAGAACACGAGGTTTGTTCTTTATACGGATGCATCACTTCAGGGCCTTGGATGTGTTTTGATGCAAGATAAGCATGTGGTAGCTTATGAATCGAGGCAGTTGAAGCCGCATGAGACTAGATATCAAGTCCATGACTTGGAGTTGGCGGCTATTATTTTCGCCTTGAAGATCTGGAGGCATTATTTGTATGGTACGTCGTTTACAATTTATACAGATCATAAGAGCCTGAAGTTCTTGTTTACTCAGGCGGAGCTAAATATGCGGCAAAGGAGATGGATGGATTTACTCAAGGACTATGATTGTGAGATAGAGTACCATCCTGGAAAAGCAAACTTGACAGCTGACGCCTTGAGTTGGAAAGTGAAGAGTACTGCTGAGGACGCCATGTGTTTATCGGCTATGATGACTTCTTATTGCCATCTGGGCTATGATTTTGATGTGGATACATTGCCGGTACGTGTATCGACCTTATTAGCAGAGCCAGATATTTATGAGAATATCTGGAGAGCTCAGAAGGCAGATGATGAGATTCAGAGATGGTCGTCACTAGTACATCTTGGACAGCCATCAAAGTTCAGAGTGGCTAAGGACGGATCCTTGAGATTGGGTAACCATTGGGTGGTTCCGAGTACACCTGAGTTGCGTAGAGGGATCTTGGAGCGAGCTCATAGTAGCAGGCTTAGTATCCACCCAGGTGGGAAGAAGATGTATAAGGATCTACGTGATCAGTTTTGGTGGAAGAGAATGAAGTGTGATGTCGTCGCTTTCGTTAAGAGGTGCTTGATCTGCCAGCAGGTTAAGGCAGAGAGGCAGAGGCCTGGTGGTGAGTTGAAGAGTCTAGAGATACCAAAATGGAAGTGGGAACACATATCCATGGACTTTGTGACCCACTTGTCGAGGAGTGCTTCGGGTTTTGATGCCATTTGGGTGATTGTGGACAGATTGACCAAAGTGGCTCACTTCTTTCCCTATAGTATGACTTTCACCTATTTGACAATGGCCCAGTTATATGTTCGGGATGTGGTAAGATTACACGGGATCCCTATTTCTATAGTGTCGGATCGAGATCCACGATTCACCTCTCACTTTTGGGAAGGTCTTCAATCAGCCTTGGGAACTGAGGTAAGGTTGAGCACTGCATATCATCCTCAAACGGATGGCCAGACTGAGCGTACTATCCAAATGCTCGAGGACATGTTGAGGGCATGTGTGTTGGAGTTTGATACCTCATGGCAAGATTCGGTGGCCTTGGTAGAGTTCTCATATAACAATAGCTACCAGACAAGCATTCAGATGGCTCCTTTTGAGGCCCTTTATGACAGACGGTGTAGATCACCCTTATGTTGGGACGACTTGGACCGTAAATCGGTCGGAGGACCGGAACTGGTTCGGGAAATGGAAGAGAAGGTAAAGGTAATAAGGCAGAAAATGAAAGCAGCCTAGGACAAACAGGCGGCTTATGCTTATAAACGGCGGCGACCGTTGGAATTTCAGTTAGGGGATAAGGTCTTTTTGAAGATCTCACCTTTCAGAGGTGTCGTACGATTTGGAATGCGCGGGAAACTGTCTCCGAGGTATGTTGGGTCGTACGAGATCTTGCAGCGCATTGGCACCTTAGCTTACCGACTGGCCTTGCCACCTTCTTTGTCTGGTATACATGATGTGTTCCATGTGGCTATGTTGCGGAAGTATGAGCCGGATCCATCACATGTGTTACAACCTTTCCAGGTTCTGTTAGAATCCGATGTATCTTATGTGGAACGGCCTGTTAGAATTCTGGATCGAGCAGACCGCAGACTTCGGAACAAAGTGATGCCTATGATTAAAGTTCAGTGGGATCGCAGGGGTGTCGAGGAGGCTACGTGGGAGACGGAGCGGCATATGGTGCAGCACTACCCGGAACTGTTTTCTGGTATGTAATTTATGTTTAGTTTCATTGGGGTAAGTGCATGCAATTTCGAGGTCGAAATCTTATAAGTAGGGGAGTATTGTGATATCCCCGAAATAGTTAATTGCAATTTGGGCATTAATTATGTTTATGTGACTAATTATGGTGATAATTAAATTATATGTTGGAATTAATTATCTTGGTGAAATGCTTAGTCACATGGTAGACGTGACCCGTTGGTGTATTTCAGGGTGCATGTGTGCATGTTGGGAAATTGGGTGTTAGCATGATTTAACTGTGATGGTTGATAATTACTTGGAAAGCATGTATTTGAATTGAGGTTTTGGGTGCATTTTGGTAAAATGCTTTTAAAATACCATGTTGGGGTATTTTATACATCATGCTAATAATTGGGGTACATGTTATTAATTAACCCCAACTTTTATACCCCACTACCCCCACCTTACCCATCACTTTACCTTTCCTTTACCAATCCCCAATTACTCTCCCAACCCTAACCCTTATCCCATTTTCGAGTTTGGCAAAAAGAGGAAGGAGAAATCCTTGCAAAAGCTCCATTTGTGTGATTCTTGGTAAGATTTGAGGTTTAGGAAGGGTATAGATCCTTCCTTGTTGTTTTTGTAAGGATTGGTTTTGATTTGAGTTGTTATTTGAACTTTTGAAATGGGTTTGTTTTGGGTTGGTGTTGTTTATGATTGGATGTTAGATTGTTGGTTGTTTAAAGGTGTATGTTGAAGGTTTATGGTGTTTTTATGTTGTGGGTTTGTTGGTATGTGTGTTGGTGAAGATGGGGAAGAAAATATGGTGCAAAAATGGTGGTTTTCGAAGTGCAGGGAGCGGCGATGGATCGCCCGTTTCTGGCGATCGATCGCGCGCATACAGTACACTCCAGTAGCGTTTGGAAATCGATCGCCACTTTTGGGCTATCGATCGGCGAGGTTTGCGATCGATCGCACCAAAAGTGGCGATCGATCGCCGAGTGCAAAAAAATTCATGCTCGGGCAGTGTGATCTCGCGATCGACCGGGGCCTTGCGGCGATCGATCGCGAGACACCAAAATGTGTATTTTTGGTTATTTTGTGGGATTTTTGGTATTGTACTATTATTGGCTTCTAATATTGGTTTGTATGATTGTGTAGAACCATCCCAGGTAGCTACACAACAAAGGAGATAAAGTTCCACGACATCTCCACTTTTGGAAGGAAGGTACGTAGTGAGACGTACGAGCAATTGGTGATGAGATTGTAGTATTTGGTTTATGCATTGTGCATTGCTATGTGTTTGGGGATGATTGGTATTCCGGTGGTTGTTATATTCAAGCGACGGATGTAGTACTTGCCGTTGTCATATGAAGCGATGGAAGTATGATGTTTGTCGATGTCATGTCGAAGCGATGATTATGCCGCTGTCATGTCGAAGCGATGGACATCGTATGATGCCGCTATATGTTGAAGCGAGGGGTGCTAAAATATCGCTGTTATAACAAGACCGGAATCATCATATTGGTTATGTGATTATCGATGAGTATTGTGGTATATGAATGAAATACGGAGGCGATCACTTATCTTATGCACTAATGACCATGTACATGAGTTATGAAACAGGAATGACCGACGAGAATAAGTAAATGCCGCAACTCAGCGAGTATACATGATATACATTTCATGCAATTATTTTATATTATTTTCCTTGAGTTTTGTTGCTTGTATGTGCGCATGGTGGGGTTGTTCCTGTAGGTACATTTTTGGGAGAAATGGAATATGAACCCGGGGTTGACGCGGTGAGCTTGAGGAGTGCTATTGGATAGGGCAGTGAAGTTCTTTTGTATAGTTCATACTCTAGGAGTGGTGTGAAACTATGGGGTTGACATTCTTTCATGTTGGGAATCTAATTAATCTATTTTGGAAGTTATATTATGTAAGGACCCCCGTGCCCTTAACCCGTTAACATGCCATTAGTGCATACAATAATATTAACATGGGGAAAAGCCATATGCCATTTACAAATTTGCTTGTATTTGGTCCACATAATATTCAAATTCCCCAAACAGAGTCATTTACATAGCATGCACCCTTATAATACACTAACATGCTCTCAGTTCATTTAGCAATTCCGTATTTAATTGCATGCAACCATAAATGAAAAGAGAAAGCCATGCTCATTTATACATTCCATATACATGTAAATACGTACTCACATAAGAGTACCCAATGAACGAGCGTGTATCTAATGTATAAAATACTCTACCAGATACCATCGCTGGTACTTCAATCCTGGAAGCACCTCCCATGTACAACTCGATCTCAACTCTGGATCCATGTACTTATTCAACCAGCTCTGGTAACTCGATCCTGGGGGTACCTCCAATCAACAGCCCGAGCTCAACTCCCAAGCTGCTGCTACACCTGTATCACCTGCCCCAACAGAGACAGCCCCCACACGGGGTGAGCATACCAATACCACCAATCCAATAATCATAATATCGCAGTTCATAATTTACAAAATGTAAATGCCATGAATTTAAATGATACTCCCTGGATGGTATCATCCTCATCCGGATCCCTTGTATTGTCCATGTTCTGAAAATAACCAAACCATTAAATTCTCAAAAGCTAGTTGATCATTTCATTGATCAACTAAAACCACTCTTACCATACCAATTCCACAACCAAATATGTTTAAATCATCAAATAAAGTACCATAGATATCACACATATCTAGCCAAAGATTCCATAATTCCATTTCATAGCTCACTCTACAATAGTGGCATTCCAACCCCGCGCACGCTCGACAACAGCGGCGTCATAATCGATGGTCACTCAACGGCGACAACATCCCAAATATTGCTCGCTCAAGAGCGGCCCCATATAGTTCCCGATATATGTCCATTTATCACAATTACCATGTACCATGCATTTCACTAACCATTTATTGCAAGTGCCATACACTATGCGGTTCAACATTCATTTACTGCAAGTAACACGTACCATGCATTTCACAATTTCAATATTATAATAGGCTATGCTCATACGTTATACGTACCTTAATTTTCCGTAGTTCGAGTTCAACCTTGCCTGAGTCCCACGACCCGATGAATTATGTGCTAACACATAAATAGTTCACAATTAAACACAAGCATGCAACCACGTGCCCAAGCACGTTCAAAACCCCCAATCATACCGTCAATCCATGACGATTACGAAAATAAAAGTATAACATTCCCATTGGAATGTAGACATTACCCCGGAAACGGCCCCTTAATACCTCGATTCCAAAATCCCGACATTTTTCCAAAATTTGAAAAAAACAAAATCCTTCTGGTGGCGATCGATCGCCACCTTTATCGCGATCGATCGCCACACTCCAGTGGCCAAACAGTGCTTTCTCGCGATCGATCGCCACCTCTCGCGATCGATCGCCAACCCGCTCGCGATCGATCGCCTCAACTACGCGATCGATCGCCGCTACTATTCATCGTCATCGATTTTTAGCAGCTGCTCTTCGCGATCGATCGCCCCTCCTCGGCGATCGATCGCCACCTGTAGTATTCCGAAAAATTCGAGCTTCCATGGTGTTTTTCACCCCTAAGCTCAAAACCAACACCCCAAACTTCCTCAACACCACAAATACAACCTTTAAACTCCATAAAAACACTAAAAACTCAAATTGGATTTTTAACAAAAATCCCCAAATTCTATAACCATCCCAAAACCCAACCATACAACACAAAACCACAATCAAAATGAAGCCAAAAGAGAGGAGAAGAAGATTACCTATCATTCTTCAAGAAATCCGGCCCCTAAATCGAGTTCCATCGATTTTTTTGCTCCAAAGGGGAAAAGGGGAAGGGTTTGGGATGAGGGTGGCGTGAGAGGGAGAGGAGATGAGAGAAATGGGTTCCAAATGACGGAATCCCGAGTCTAACTGGTATATATAGCAAAAATGCTCCGAAATACCAATACCTCCACAAACACATCATGATTCATTAAAAATCATCTGTTTTCAAAAACTCACTCTCCAACATGAAATCCCCAGACTGGCCCCAACGTAAAGCACCCCGGACTCTAAGTCCCATCGAAAACCCAACTCATAGGTTTTCCACCGAAATGAGAACACAATCTCAACCTTTGGATCCAGCGATCTCAAATGTCCGATTATACAACCTCGGGAGACCCAAAACCGCAATTAATTCCTAATTGCCACGATTAAAAATCCATCAAGGATTATTACCATACCGGGATTAACACCATTAATCCCCGGACATCACAATTACCCCTACTAATAAAATTTCATCCTCGAAATTGCACCGGTGTACTCCACGTAACACCAGGACTACACCAACAAAACAAAGTCACAACCCCGATTCTGGACCATATTAGAATCGAATTAACAACCGCGAGAACACTCGTCTCGCACCAAGCTCTAAAATAGAGCAAACGCTAAAACCAATACAAACCCGAAATTTAACAACATACCTCGACGTGAAACGTCCCAGAAGTCACACCATGTAAGGACCCCCCTTAGCCCTTAACCCCTGATTAATGTATTAACCACTATGTGTGGCACATGCTTTCAATAAAAAGTCAATCGGGAAGCTCAGATGATACTTTACCATTGAATGTCAATTACAAAATTTTCCTTTAATACTCAATGTTATAAGATCATCATCCTAACAATAAAAGACTCATATGTTTGCCCTTTACCAACCCCTTGGTGCCACTTTTCACATTGTGAACTTTTATAAAAATTTGGGCAGAGTCTCCCCATAAATAGAGCTATCCCAAAAAAAAAGCACAACACATAACATAATTCCCGGCCAGGGAACACATAATACTCATCAGAAAGCAGTAATACAAGTAAATTCCCAGCCAGGGAAGACACCACACATATGACGACAAAAGTGGATTTCAACACCCACATAATACACCAATGACTCTCATATCATTTAGCAATTCAACCTCTAATTGCATGCAACCTCAAATGAAAGAGAGAAAGGCTCATGCCTTTATATACAATCCATATACAAGTATAATCGTGCTCACATGCGAGCATCATGAATATGTATATAATCCTCAGGTGTATATAAGTACTCTATACGATACCGTGCTCCATCAAGCCCTGGTACCATGATCCTGGGAGTACATCCAATCAACAGCTCGAGCTCATCTCCAAAGCCATCGATGTACCTGTTCACCTGCCCCTACAGAGACAGCCCCCAACGGGGTGAGCATACCAATACAGAAAATCCCATAATCACAATAATGAATTCATAATTTACAACAAAGGTAAATACAAATGCATTTAAATGATACTTCCTGGATGGCAACCTCATCCGGGATTCCGTGTACTGTCCCTGTCCTCACAATCATCAAACTCATCAAATCTCAAAAATCAGTAAATCAACACATTGATTAACTCATCGCATGCCTAATCCTCGAATATCAACAGATAGTGATTGTAAATTCATTAAACATGCAATTATAGATATCTTAATATCTAATACTGATTTCACAACCTCGCTATCAATCACAGATAGCTCAAATGCCTAGCATTTATTTTACCAATCCTTCATTATACCTAGACATCTCAAATGTCTTATAATGAATACTTGATTCTACGAACCTAGACATCTCAAATGTCTTATAATGAATACATGATTCTATGAACCTAGACATCTCAAATGTCTTACAATGAATACATGATTCTATGAACCTAGACATCTCAAATGTCTTACAATGAATACATGATTCCATGAACCTAGACATCTCAAATATATTACAATAGTCATATAAACCCAGTACCCCTTATATCTTGTAAGAGTGATCCTACTCTAGTGTCACGCACGCTACAAGCGGCGATATCAAGATTTGGTCATTCCTTGGCTATATCAACATATATATATAACCATACGCACAATATTCAATGAAATCAAAAACACCTTATGCATTTCACATATATAGTAATGCTCGTACGTCGCACGTACCTTAAATCTCCGAAGTCCGAGCCAAACCTTGCTCGAGTTCCATGCCCCGAGAAACGATGTGCTAACACGGTAAATAATTCACAATTATTTACGAACATGCAACCCATGCTCAAGCACACCCATAACCCTCAAAATATTGTCAACACACGACAATTAACCTTTTAAAAGACCCGGGGCAGGGTACATACAGGGAGGGGAACGAATGAGACAATATCGAAAATTGTTCAAGAACACCCTACAAAATTCGAACCTTAATCTCACAAATCGAACCCAATTAAACACCTTAATTCATCTAAAATGTGAATTAAACCCTCAAAATCAAGAATCATCACCCTTGCCAAAACCCCCAAATTTTCGAACCAACCCTACAAAATTTCGAAAATAATTTCGAACCAATACCTCACAAAAAGCAGGGGAATACTTCACAAGCAAGGAAAAGGGGTAAGAAAGGTTACCCATACGAAGATCGGAAAGAAATCGGACGAAAATCGAAGAACCCTAACTTTTGGGGATCGCCGCTTTCCTGTAAAATCCGAACGAGAAACGCGACCAAACTTCGAATTGACGGAGGGGATAGCTGCGCCTCGACAAGACGACGCCGGTGATAGGTCGCACGCGCCGAACGGCGGCCGGACGGCGGCGGGCGAAGCGCCTGAAGCGGCGGGGGCAGGGGAGATCGGGAAAAGGGGCGCGGCGGGGAGAGAGAGAAATAAGGGGCTGAAATGGAATTTTCTACTAAAATCTCGGGTTCAACTGGTATTTATAACAAAATAGCCCAAAAAACTAATAGCCCCACAAATACATCGTGATTCATTAAAAATCATCTGTTTTCAAAAATTCTCTCTCTAACTCCAAAACCCCCTACCGGTGCTCACACAAGCACCCGAGATCCCGAGACACATCAAAAACCCAACTCTTAGGTTTTTCACCCAAATGAGAATACAATCTCAACCTCTGGATCCAACGATCCCAAATACCCAAATAAACGAGCCCAGAAGGCCCAACACCTCGATTAAACTCCAAATCGCCACGTAAAACCACTTTAGGGATTATTAACACTGCGGGATTAACATCTATAATCCCTGGTCATCACAATATCCCCCACTAAAAGAATTTCGTCCTCGAAATTAGCACCGGTGTATCACATAACACCCAGGCTACACAACAACATGAAGCCAGAACCTCGATTCTTGACCATAACAGAATCGTATTAATAAACGCGAGGATACTTACCTCTCATCAAACTCTGAAACAGAGCGACATACCAAAACCAACATATCACCCAAGAGGCAAAACGTACCTCGATGCGGGTCATCCCAAAAGTCAGTCTCTCATGACTGCAAAACAACCTATACTTACGACTGTAGATCGGACAGTCATCCTTAGTTCTAATACAACTAGTAAGAACGCATCCTGAAAGACACCTCAACCGTGAGAACGTTGACCTTGTGTCAAACTCTGGAGTGGAATAGACTTCCAAATCCATCATAACGTCAAAGAGTGTCAGCACAGCTCAACGCTAATAATCCAAAAGCAGTTAGTCAACTGAAACTGTAAGGATTCGAATCGCTCCTGATTCCATCGTAGATATCATTCCATGACATCTCTATCAAGACTCACGATGTCTAACATACATCGTTACGAGGGAAACACTAGTATACATACCAAACCTGGTTTCCACTCTCAAACCTCATCCATCGAAGGAGCAGTCGCATCATTGCAACTCAATTTGGGCAACTCACGGCAACAGATTCACACAAAAGACATATCACAAGATGTCCACCTCCAGATATCCCAAGAACCACATCCTGGTAATAAATAAACAATCGAGACGCCACAGAGTTTCAATTTGAAAGGACATGCAATAAACCCATTGCATCCTCAACGCTTGTGTCGACAGTGACACCCAACCAATCCGAATTCCTGCCATCCCTAGATAATCCTAGGATTTAACAATCCAAACTTGGGAAGGCTATCGAAAACTCGAAAGAAAATACCAACAAGGGAAATACCTTAACCCACACAAGACAATCCCTCCTCAAAGGGAGTCAACTAACTTCACGATTCGGAAAACTGGATACAATAACACCCATTGTATCCCAAATACCCTGTTTCCCTCGGATCGAGTCAACAACGACTTGATGACTCTCTTGTTGGTACTCCAACATTGTGAGCTGTCCCAGACAAGTCTCACCAAGATTAAACATAAACGTATACACGTTTCAGTGAGGCATGCACAACCTCAACCTCAAATGACATGGTGACTACTAGAGTCCACCACAATCTACATCGTATCACCTTACGATTTGCCAAACTTGGTTCCAACGAGCAGTATAACGGCTCTAGCAAGCCCCTCATGGTGCTGTACACACACGGCAGACAAACCTCTAGGTTCACCTCAAACCTACCAATAAGATGGATATTTCCGCACGGCATACCATACTGTGGGAAGAAAACTCAATAGAGTAGTGGGTCTTTATCCAACATTCCTCTAATGCCGATACACCCTGGACACTCCAATGTCCCTATGTACTTAACATAACCTGATCCTACTCCCTTAGGACCCATCCTACACCCTCATGGGTGGTGTGACCATGTCTACCACATGTCACATCAATAGAAAGCGAGTAATTCCTCCACGATTACTCCCGTCGTCAAAATACATGGCCAAAAGCCATTCCAACGAGCATACCTCAAGGGTATCATCACTCGTAATATGATCACCCCAAACGTAAGTTGCGGTACAATCACATGTACAGCGCATCCATCCATTCCTGGAGCAACCGCTCGGTATAAGGGTCACGTCAATCGGTGCCGCACACACCACCTTGTGCTCGGTACTGGCACCCAAGGCATACCACTGAATACGTATACTCAACGCGTCGATCATCGTAACGATGATGCATGTCTAATAAGACATCTCCTACACCATCGTCATCGTCATCCTGTGACGACACATGCCAACTCATGGCATCTAAGACATTGTCAGCTAGTGACGATACATGTATATCAGCGTATGTCATCCACTATCATGCTAGTAAAATAGGCATAATAAAATATGTATATCAACGCATGCCAGCTACAATAAAGCTAATAGAATAGCAATATCTCATACCTCATCGCTAACAATATAGCGTCACACCTGTCCCCGTCGCTCAATAATAGTGCGTAATCAGCACCCATCGCTCGAAGGCGGCAAAATCCTGTGCTGAGTACATAGCGGCAAAATCCCTCGCTATAGAATCGACGGCATGACACCTCGTCATATAATAAGTGGCATGAAACCTCGCTATACACCTGAGCATGAATCATCGTCCACATAATAGCTGAAATAGACATCGCTATCAATACATCTGGCGGAATGAACCATCGCCAATCAATATAGCGGAATGAACCATCGCTATCAATACACCTGGCGGAATGAACCATCGCCAATAAATATAGCGGAATGAACCATCGCTATCAATACACCTGGCGGAATGAACCATCGCCAATAAATATAGCGGAATGAACCATCGCTATCAATACACCTGGCGGAATGAACCATCGCCAATAAATATAGCGGAATGAACCATCGCTATCATCCGTGTCCTCATAGAGAAATAAATATAAATCGACACATGAAATTATGGTTCCTCCTTCCTTTTCCACGTAAGCGGAATTTTTCCTCGCTTCCTATGGAATCCACGTAAGCAGAATTCTTGCTCCTTATGGAAATCCACGTAAGCGGAATTTTTCCTCGCTTCCTATGGAATCCATGTCAGCAGAATTCTTGCTTCTTATGGAATTGAGTCACTTATCAGTAGTGCATTTCAATGCTTCTTACTACTCCACATAAGCGGAATTTTTCCTCGCTTCATATGGACCTTAGCGTAAGCATTGAAATCCTCACTAGGATAACCTGGACTCGTGAAATATCAATAGTGCATTTCAATGCTTCTTACTACTCCATATAAGCGGAATTCTTCCTCGCTCATATGGACCTTAGTGTAAGCATTGAAATCCTCACTTTATATTTCACAATATACCTATGCAAAACGATGCGTATCAACATGTATCATATCATAATGCACTATCTTATGCATACCTTGATTTACCTTGTGTTAAATGACTAAACACATAATACATGTTGCCCTTGGGATACCCGTACATATGTATAATCATCATTCCTTTTCGTACTCCATATTTCCTGTAACCTGCAACCATCAGGGTTAACAGCAATAGCCATATACGCTATGCATCAAACATTCAATACATAATAAAAACACATTATAAGAATGTATGGTTTCACAAATAAATGTCATGACATCCTTCCTCCTTAAATCCTTATTTCAATCCTGAGCCCTTATCATTAGTACATTTTAATGCTTCTTGCTACTCCATGTAAGCGGAATTCTTCCTCGCTTCCAATGGACCTTAGCGTAAGCAATTAAAATCCTTACTAAGATAACCTTGACTCGTGAAATACACCTCTTATATTTCACAACATGCATATGCAAAAACAATGCACAATAACATATATCATAACCTTAATGCACCACATTGCATTCATCATGTGTCAACAAGACAACATAAAGTACATGTTACCTCGGAAATATCCCTTTACCTGATTTTCTTAAAAACCAGCTTCCTTGGCACATAACACACGGAGTGCCAGACATCCCTATTAATGCCATCCTATCGTGTTCCACACGATTCCTGCAACCACAATGGTTAGCAATACCACTTTTCATATCATAATAGCACATAAACAATTTGTTATGTCATACAACATTAATGCCATCATGCATAAATATGTGCTATCAATAACTTCCTAGGCCCTTAACAGCCCCAATGAGCAACCACTGCTCTGATACCACTAATGTAAGGACCCCCCTTAGCCCTTAACCCCTGATTAGTGTATTAACCACTATGTGTGGCACATGCTTTCAATAAAAAGTCAATCGGGAAGCTCAGATGATACTTTACCATTGAATGTCAATTACAAAATTTTCCTTTAATACTCAATGTTATAAGATCATCATCCTAACAATAAAAGACTCATATGTTTGCCCTTTACCAACCCCTTGGTGCCACTTTTCACATTGTGAACTTTTATAAAAATTTGGGCAGAGTCTCCCCATAAATAGAGCTATCCCAAAAAAAAAAGCACAACACATAACATAATTCCCGGCCAGGGAACACATAATACTCATCAGAAAGCAGTAATACAAGTAAATTCCCAGCCAGGGAAGACACCACACATATGACGACAAAAGTGGATTTCAACACCCACATAATACACCAATGACTCTCATATCATTTAGCAATTCAACCTCTAATTGCATGCAACCTCAAATGAAAGAGAGAAAGGCTCATGCCTTTATATACAATCCATATACAAGTATAATCGTGCTCACATGCGAGCATCATGAATATGTATATAATCCTCAGGTGTATATAAGTACTCTATACGATACCGTGCTCCATCAAGCCCTGGTACCACGATCCTGGGAGTACATCCAATCAACAGCTCGAGCTCATCTCCAAAGCCATCGATGTACCTGTTCACCTGCCCCAATAGAGACAGCCCCCAACGGGGGTGAGCATACCAATACACAAACTCCCATAATCACAATAATGAAATTCATAATTTACAACAAAGGTAAATACAAATGAATTTAAATGATACTTCCTGGATGGCAACCTCATCCGGGATTCCGTGTACTGTCCCTGTCCTCACAATCATCAAACTCATCAAATCTCAAAAATCAGTAAATCAACACATTGATTAACTCATCGCATGCCTAATCCTCGAATATCAACAGATAGTGATTGTAAATTCATTAAACATGCAATTATAGATATCTTAAATCTAATACTGATTTCACAACCTCGCTATCAATCACAGATAGCTCAAATGCCTAGCATTTATTTTACCAATCCTTCATTATACCTAGACATCTCAAATGTCTTATAATGAATACTTGATTCTACGAACCTAGACATCTCAAATGTCTTATAATGAATACATGATTCTATGAACCTAGACATCTCAAATGTCTTACAATGAATACATGATTCTATGAACCTAGACATCTCAAATGTCTTACAATGAATACATGATTCCATGAACCTAGACATCTCAAATATCTTACAATAGTCATATAAACCCAGTACCCCTTATATCTTGTAAGAGTGATCCTACTCTAGTGTCACGCACGCTACAAGCGGCGATATCAAGATTTGGTCATTCCTTGGCTATATCAACATATATATATAACCATACGCACAATATTCAATGAAATCAAAAACACCTTATGCATTTCACATATATAGTAATGCTCGTACGTCGCACGTACCTTAAATCTCCGAAGTCCGAGCCAAACCTTGCTCGAGTTCCATGCCCCGAGAAACGATGTGCTAACACGGTAAATAATTCACAATTATTTACGAACATGCAACCCATGCTCAAGCACACCCATAACCCTCAAAATATTGTCAACACACGACAATTAACTTTTTAAAAGACCCGGGGCAGGGTACATACAGGGAGGGGAACGAATGAGACAATATCGAAAATTGTTCAAGAACACCCTACAAAGTTCGAACCTTAATCTCACAAATCGAACCCAATTAAACACCTTAATTCATCTAAAATGTGAATTAAACCCTCAAAATCAAGAATCATCACCCTTGCCAAAACCCCCAAATTTTCGAACCAACCCTACAAAATTTCGAAAATAATTTCGAACCAATACCTCACAAAAAGCAGGGGAATACTTCACAAGCAAGGAAAAGGGGTAAGAAAGGTTACCCATACGAAGATCGGAAAGAATCGGACGAAAATCGAAGAACCCTAACTTTTGGGGATCGCCGCTTTCCTGTAAAATCCGAACGAGAAACGCGACCAAACTTCGAATTGACGGAGGGGATAGCTGCGCCTCGACGAGACGACGCCGGTGATAGGTCGCACGCGCCGAACGGCGGCTGGACGGCGGCGGGCGAAGCGCCTGAAGCGGCGGGGGCAGGGGAGATCGGGAAAAGGGGCGCGGCGGGGAGAGAGAGAAATAAGGGGCTGAAATGGAATTTTCTACAAAAATCTCGGGTTCAACTGGTATTTATAGCAAAATACCCCGAAAAACTAATAGCCCCACAAATACATCGTGATTCATTAAAAATCATCTGTTTTCAAAAATTCTCTCTCTAACTCCAAAACCCCCTACCGGTGCTCACACAAGCACCCGAGATCCCGAGACACATCAAAAACCCAACTCTTAGGTTTTTCACCCAAATGAGAATACAATCTCAACCTCTGGATCCAACGATCCCAACTACCCAAATAAACGAGCCCAGAAGGCCCAACACCTCGATTAAACTCCAAATCGCCACGTAAAACCACTTTAGGGATTATTAACACTACGGGATTAACATCTATAATCCCTGGTCATCACACACCACGACTGCAAACCAACCAAATCTCCATTGGTTCTGACATAGATATCATCCCGTGATATTCACCACCTGCCCACGATGCTTGACACGCATCGTCATGATGGGGACCACTAGTATACAACAGTATACTCACAGAAAATCTGGTTTCGCTTCTCAGCCCATCTCCTCCAAAGGAGTAGTTGCACCACTTGCAACCCAGACCGGGTTACCCACGGTCACTGATCCAGACAAAACACATCACCGAGGATGTTTACACCGGTGTGTTCCAAGAAATCATATCTTGGTCCCGACACACCATCAAGACTCCACAAAGTCTCAAGTTCCACAGAGGTCATGCAAAACAGACAGTTGCATTCCTGCCACACGTGTCAACCACGACACCAAACAAATCCTAATCCTGGCCATCCCTCATTTATCCTTGGATCCAACAATCCTAAAACAGGAAGGCTATCGAATTACCCAACAAGAATTACCATGGTCTCAAAACACGACAATCCCTCCTCAGAGGGAGTCAACCGTACCTCACGATCATTCCTCAGAATACATCGTGCCGTCGAGATTACCGATCTCGAGGTTCCACAATCTCACACCGGAGATTTACCAAACCAAGCATACAAACTCGACGTTCAACAAGGAACAAAATAAAGTGGGCATACGTATACACACACGGCATATATGCCCAAACACCAACACAACATGCGTACACAATGCAATAGACTCGGGTATCTCCAATCATACCCAAATCCCAAAACCAACTATCAAACCTCGATTATTCTCACCCCACGGAGAATGATGGTTGACAAACCGAAACAAAAGGGTGTGATTTCAACATCACCACT
This sequence comes from Haberlea rhodopensis, assembly GCA_907163345.1. Classification (NCBI taxonomy): domain Eukaryota; kingdom Viridiplantae; phylum Streptophyta; class Magnoliopsida; order Lamiales; family Gesneriaceae; genus Haberlea; species Haberlea rhodopensis. The sequence continues at coordinate 1,023,170 of CAJQUN010000092.1, forward strand.
ACACGGACCAAAATAACGAATCTCCCAAAAAGATTCAACCGGTAGGTATCATAATACCGCCTTCCTCTCAAGGAAAAGTCATGAATCCATGATCCTCCAATCCTCGAACCACCGTTCGGAAGACCTGGATATATTTATACAAAAACATATCCCGGAACCCAGAAACTGGTTAGAGTAGTGCATCAATACCACCATTACCCGATCCAAAATCTGTATACGCCATGTATACACATCCCAACGATGCTCTGTACTAATGCCATAGTACTCCCCAATCGAGTATCTCCCCGGAGACGTCTCCTCGAACGTCTCACCGAGGTAAGAAATCCATTACTTGGTCCAACACCAGTAATGCTTACCATGGCTGAGTTACAACCAATCCACGACCGATGCAAGCTGTCTCCAAGACAGTACAATCTAAATCTCTCAAAGAGACAAAATCAATATAGTAGTGTCACCCCACTAACTATATCTCACAAACCATTGTGACTCCCATTGCATGCCATATGCAAGGATGCTCAACTAGAGCTAACAACGACTTGTTGACACTCACGTTGGTAATACCAACAAAATTGATCTGTCCCAGTACAAGTCCCTCAAAAACAATGGCGTATAACGTCCCCGTGAGGTATTCCCTACCTCAATCACCATGCCACAAGGAGACTACAAAAGTCTACCATAATCCTCATCGTATTACCATACGATTCACCCAGCTCGAATCCAACGAGCAACATAAAGGCTAACACAAGCATACCAAAGTACTGCAACAATACCTGGCTAACGGTTCGTTGGCCCCATAGGCTCATACTATCCATCAACGTGACACACGTTCCATCCCGGTATACCATACCGAACAACCATTAGACTTGTGGGTCATCGCCCAACACATCTCTAAAATACCAAGCACAATGGACATCCAGGTGTCCTTGTTCAATTACTAAGCAATTTTAATCCATTAGGACTTATTCCACACCCTCGGGGTGGGTGTGCCCATGCCTAACACACATCACAACAACAAGCGAGTAGTTTCCTCAATGACTACTCTTACCACCAATCGCTTGGCCTTAACCAAACCAGCGAGCATACCAAAGGGTAATACTGCTCGACAAATATTTACCTCCATAACATGATGCGGTACACTCACCGGTACAATGCATCCAATAATCCATCGAGCAATCTACTCGGCGTAATGGTCCCGTCAACTAGTGACCCAGACACCACCATGTGCTCACCATCGGCACTCAAACATACAACAAAATACATAGACACGAATGCATTATTTACCAAAACGACGCAACGCGTCCCCATAAACATCCCAAATAACATCGTCAAACACATGACGATACCTGTCGGTATACAACACTCATAATCCCATCGTCAAATACATGACGGTATAAAACAACACATAATATTCACAATAATGATAACAAAAGCAATATGCCATACCTCATCGCTATCAAGATAGCGGAATACCTGTATCCATCGCCCACCAGCGGTACATAAGCAGCATCCATCGCTCGTAGGCGGCATAACCCAGTGCTACACACATAGCGGCATAATCCATCGCTATAGGTATCCGGCGGTAAGAACCATCGCCATAGATGTAGCGGAATGTACCATCGCTATCAATACCCGGCGGTATGAACCATCGCCCATAGAATAGCTGGCGGCATGAACCATCGCCAATAGAATACCTGGCGGCATGAACAATCGCCAATAGAATACCCGGCGGCATGAACCATCGCCAATAGAATACCTGGCGGCATGAACCATCGCCAATAGAATACCCGTCGGCACGAACCATCGCCAATAGAATACCTGGCGGCATGAACCATCGCCAATAGAATACCTGGCGGCATGAACCATCGCCAATAGAATACCCGGCGGCATGAACCATCGCCAATAGAATACCTGGCGGCATGAACCATCGCCAATAGAATACCCGGCGGCATGAACCATCGCCAATAGAATACCCGGCGGCATGAACCATCGCCAATAGAATACCCGGCGGCATGAACCATCGCCAATAGAATACCTGGCGGCATGAACCATCGCCAATTGAATACCCGGCGGCATGAACCATCGCCAATCGAATACCTAGCGGCATGAACCATCGCCAATAGAATACCCGGCGGCATGAACCATCGCCAATAGAATAGCGGAATAATCGCGGACTCAAGAGGTACTAACACTCATTTAGTACTTTGTTCCCGATCGCATCGCTACGTCATGACAGCGGCATCATCGCTTCGACGTGACAGCGGCATGTATCATCGCATCGACACGACAGCGGCATCATCGCTTCGACATGACGGTGGTACCATCGTTCTGGCATGACAGCGGAAATACCCCTCGCTTTACATGACAGCGGAAATACCCCTCGCTTCGACAATACCAGCGGAATATAATATCCCTCGCTATTAATATGACAACGGCCGTGTTCTTTGCTTCATATTAGCGGCAAATATTCTCTCATCGCTACGGTATGACAGCGGCAAGTATTTACATCGCTACGCCATAAAGCGGCAAGTATTCACATCGCTACGCCACGCATGCAACCGTAATGCATATCCTGTGTCCCAATAATTGTTTCGGCACGACAGCGGCATCATCGCTTCGACGTGACAGCGGCATTTACCATCGCTTCGACACGACAGCGGCATCATCGCTTCGACATGCATGCAACCGTAATGCATAATCCGTATTCCCATAAACATCATCATGAGTGTATTTTAATGCACCTCGCTCCAACATTTAGCGGCAAAGCACTAAAATCATCACTCCGATGTATATCTATGCAACCGTAATGCATAGTCCATGTCTCGTAAGACCCTGCAACCACCATGGTTAGCAATAACATATTCCATTTATGAACACATATCATAAACGCACATAAGCAATATAGTTGTGCCACGCAACACTAACTACCATCATGCATAAGTATGAGCTTCTCATTCCCATTATCATTTTCCTAGGCCCTCTACAGCCTCAAAGAGCTAACCACTGCTCTGATACCACTAATGTAAGGACCCCCGTGCCCTTATCCCGTTAACATGCCATTAGTGCATACAATAATATTAACATGGGGAAAAGCCATATGCCATTTACAAATTTGCTTGTATTTGGTCCACATAATATTCAAATTCCCCAAACAGAGTCATTTACATAGCATGCACCCTTATAATACACTAACATGCTCTCAGTTCATTTAGCAATTCCGTATTTAATTGCATGCAACCATAAATGAAAAGAGAAAGCCATACTCATTTATACATTCCATATACACGTAAATACGTACTCACATAAGAGTACCCAATGAACGAGCGTGTATCTAATGTATAAAATACTCTACCAGATACCATCGCTGGTACTTCAATCCTGGAAGCACCTCCCATGTACAACTCGATCTCAACTCTGGATCCATGTACTTATTCAACCAGCTCTGGTACCTCGATCCTGGGGGTACCTCCAATCAACAGCCCGAGCTCAACTCCCAAGCTGCTGCTACACCTGTATCACCTGCCCCAACAGAGACAGCCCCCACACGGGGTGAGCATACCAATACCACCAATCCAATAATCATAATATCGCATTTCATAATTTACAAAATGTAAATGCCATGAATTTAAATGATACTCCCTGGATGGTATCATCCTCATCCGGGATCCCCTGTATTGTCCCTGTTCTCAAAATAACCAAACCATTAAATTCTCAAAAGCTAGTTGATCATTTCATTGATCAACTAAAACCACTCTTACCATACCAATTCCACAACCAAATATGTTTAAATCATCAAATAAAGTACCATAGATATCACATATATCTAGCCAAAGATTCAATAATTCCATTTCATAGCTCACTCTACAATAGTGGCATTCCAACCCCGCGCACGCTCGACAACAGCGGCGTCATAATCGATGGTCGCTCAACGGCGACAACATCCCAAATATTGCTCGCTCAAGAGCGGCCCCATATAGTTCCCGATATATGTCCATTTATCACAATTACCATGTACCATGCATTTCACTAACCATTTATTGCAAGTGCCATACACTATGCGGTTCAACATTCATTTACTGCAAGTAACACGTACCATGCATTTCACAATTTCAATATTATAATAGGCTATGCTCGTACGTTATACGTACCTTAATTTTCCGTAGTTCGAGTTCAACCTTGCCTGAGTCCCACGACCCGATGAATTATGTGCTAACACATAAATAGTTCACAATTAAACACAAGCATGCAACCACGTGCCCAAGCACGTTCAAAACCCCCAATCATACCGTCAATCCATGACGATTACCAAAATAAAAGTCCCCCGGCTAAGCATGCATAATACCCAAAATATTCCATTTTATATGTTTAAAAGATAGCCAAAAACTCAACCGAGAGTTCCGTTTAATTTTAACTTGGCTCCAACAAAACCATTTTAAAAGTATAACATTCCCATTGGAATGTAGACATTACCCCGGAAACGGCCCCTTAATACCTCGATTCCAAAATCCCGACATTTTTCCAAAATTTGAAAAAACAAAATCCTTCTGGTGGCGATCGATCGCCACCTTTATCGCGATCGATCGCCACACTCCAGTGGCCAACCAGTGCTTTCTCGCGATCGATCGCCACCTCTCGCGATCGATCGCCAACCCGCTCGCGATCGATCGCCTCAGCTACGCGATCGATCGCCGCTACTATTCATCGTCATCGATTTTTAGCAGCTGCTCGTCGCGATCGATCGCCCCTCCTCGGCGATCGATCGCCACCTGCAGTTTTCCGAAAAATTCGAGCTTCCATGGTGTTTTTCACCCCTGAGCTCATAACCAACACCCCAAACTTCCTCAACACCACAAATACAACCTTTAAACTCCATAAAAACACTAAAAACTCAAATTGGATTTTTAACAAAAATCCCCAAATTCTATAACCAACCCAAAACCCAACCATACAACACAAAACCACAATCAAAATGAAGCCAAAAGAGAGGAGAAGAAGATTACCTATCATTCTTCAAGAAATCCGCCCCCTAAATCGAGTTCCATCGATTTTTTTGCTCCAAAGGGGAAAAGGGGAAGGGTTTGGGATGAGGGTGGCGTGAGAGGGAGAGGAGAGGAGAGAAATGGGTTCCAAATGACGGAATCCCGAGTCCAACTGGTATATATAGCAAAAATGCTCCGAAATACCAATACCTCCACAAACACATCATGATTCATTAAAAATCATCTGTTTTCAAAAACTCACTCTCCAACATCAAATCCCCAGACTGGCCCCAACGTAAAGCACCCGGGACTCTAAGTCCCACCGAAAACCCAACTCATAGGTTTTCCACAGAAATGAGAACACAATCTCAACCTTTGGATCCAGCGATCTCAAATGTCCGATTATACAACCTCGGGAGACCCAAAACCGCAATTAATTCCTAATTGCCACGATTAAAAATCCATCAAGGATTATTACCATACCGGGATTAACACCATTAATCCCCGGACATCACATATTGTTTTGGCATGTAATCCTTAAAGCTCAAAGCCTCAATACGGATTTTATACTCTGATTTATATATATGCTTAGTCCTAATTGTACCTAAATTCTCACTTAAGGCCTTAGGGTCCTTACATAAAAATTTCGAAAAAACTCCTAATTGTTACTTTCTTACTTAGTTTTTTCGTTTAACACAAGAGAATACCCTTTGTTCGTGGGATCGATCCCTACTTTTACTACTACATTAAGTTTATAAAAAGTGGGGTTAATTTAGGCGTACACGATAAACACACACCAAATTTTGGCGCCGTTGTCGGGGAAGGCGTTTACTTTTGTGTTAACTTTATTTTTTATTTTATTTATTTATTTTTATGCTCGTGTCGTTTGTTCATGAGTACATGTGATCCATCAGATCAAGAAGATAATATTCACTATGATCCATAGATCGAGAGGACGCTACATCGGAGAAGGAGAGCAAATCGAAGGCAAGAAGAGGAAGATATGAACAACATGGCCGCGAATCAAAGTTTTTGACAACTGGCCAATCCCGATTTGAACCAACAACCTCTTTGCATTACTTTTACTACTCTCGCAACAAATGTCACTTTTGAATTGAAAGCTGGACTAATACATTTGTTGCCTTCTTTTCATGGACTTGTAGGCAAAGATCCTCATAAGCACTTGATGGAGTTCCATGTGGTTTGCACCACCATGAAACCGACTGGTATTACCGAGGAGAAAATCAAGCTGAGGGCCTTCCCTTTCCCTCTAAAGGATGCTGTGAATGACTGGTTATTCTACCTACCATCAGGCTCGATCACAACATGAAATGAACTGAAGAGGATGTTTCTTTAGAAATACTTCTCAGCATCGAGGGCGGCTAATATACGAAAGGAGATCTACTCTATTATGCAATACACTGGAGAGACACTACATGAGTACTGGGAACGCTTCAAGAAGTTGTGTGCAAGCTGCCCACAACATCAGATAAGTGAACATTTACTCATTCAGTACATTTATGAGGGTTTGTTATCCAGTGATAGGAACTTGGTTGATGTTGCGAGCGGTGGAGCTATTGTGGATAACATGTGTGACTAGAAATAGACACATCTATTGCGCTTAATTGTCTACAATTTGGAATATTTTGATGGATAAATTGATACATATGCTACCTAATCGTATATTTGTGTAAATGTAGGGAAAGGTGAAGAAATCAAGCTAAAATGATGAAAGAAGCAATAAAGTTGAAGAAAAGAGGAAAAAATCGGTGTAAGGACCCCCGTGCCCTTAACCCGTTATTAGTGTATTAATCCATGCCATTTGTGCATACAGTCAAACATGTAGGGGAAAAACCACTTATCATCATAACAAATCATGCATATAATAAAATTCCTTTGCATTATTCACTATAATGTCCAGTTTCCCCAACCATGACCACATAGACCTCATGCACCAATATAATACACTAACATGTTCTCAATTCACTTAGCAATTCAATAAATAATGGCATGCTACTTATAAATGAGGAGAGAAAGGCCCTCGCCTTTTTATACATACCATATACACATAATAGTGCTCACATGCGAGCATCGAATAAGCCTATGTGTATCAAATGTATAAAACGTCGTGCTCAATACCGTCACTGTTTCTTCGATCCATGGAATAACCTACATTCCATAGCTCGAGCTCAAATCCAAAGCCATCGATGTACCTAATTACGTGCCCCAACAGAGACAGCCCCCACACGGGTGAGCATACCAATATCCCAAATCCAATAATCACAATAATACAATTCATAATTTACAACAATGTAAATGCTATGAAATACAAAATATACTCCCTGGATGGTATCATCCTCATCCGGGGTTTCCTGTACTGTCCCTGTTCTCAAAACACTGAAACCATCAAATTCTCAAATGCCAGTTAATCATTACATTGATTAACATATCCATTAGCCATATACCGATATCATAATCAATAGCATCAAATCATTAAACAATGATTACAGACATTCCATATATCTCACTTATGGTTCCATAGTTCTATTCCATTGCTCGCTCTACAATAGCGGCATTTCATTCCCACGCATGCTCAACAGCAGTGACGTCATAACCGATGTTCGCTCATAGGCGACGACATCCTAAATCATTGTTCGCTCAAAAGCGGCACCATATGATTCCCAATGCATATATATATATTGTAGCAATTACCATAAACCATGCATTTTCCTATGCATTTATTGCTAATACCATATATCATGCATTCCCATACACATTCATTGCAATACAGTGTACCAAGCACTCAACAAATGCAATTATATAAAGGGCTATGCTCGTACGTCATACGTAACTTATAATTTCATAGTTTGAGTCCAACCTTACCTAAGTCCCACGACCCGATGAGTTAAGTGCTAACACACTAATAACTCTCAATTAAACATAGGCATGCAATCACGTACACAAACACGTTCACAAGTTCCAAACCTATCGTCCATCCATGACGATTACCAAAAATAAAAGCCCCCCCGGCTAAGCATGCATAATACCCAAAATATTCCATTTTATATGTTCAAAAGATAGCCAAACACCCAACCGGGAATTCCGTTTTATGAAACTTTGGCTCCAACCAATCCATATGAAAAGTATAGCATTCCCATTGGAGTGTAGACATTGCCCCGGAAATGGGCCACTTAAACCTCGATTTCAAAATCCCGACAATTTTCCAAAATTTCAAAAAATAAAACCTTACGGGCGGCGATCGATCGCCTCATTTAGCGCGATCGATCGCCCCTGTCCAGTGGGCAAAATCGCCTACACGCGATCGATCGCCACCCCTCGTGATCGATCGCCAACATGCTCGCGATCGATCGCCTAGACCATGCGATCGATTGCCTGCACTGTTCATCGTCAACAATTTTACAGCTGCACGCCGCGATCGATCGCCCCACCTCGGCGATCGATCGCCACCTGCGATTTTCCAAAAAATTTGAGCTTCCATGGTGTTTTTCACACCCAAACTCAAATCCAACACCCCATACACCTTCAACACCTCAAATACTCCATTCAAAGCCAATAAAAACTCCAAAAACTCAATATTGGATTTTAAGCAAAAATCCCCAAAACCCATAACTAACCAAAACCTCAACCAAAAACTACCATACCACAACCAAATCGAAGATAATGGTGAGGGGAAGATGAATACATGATTATCTTCAAGAAATCGGGCTCCCAAAACGAGCCCCCAACGATTTTGCTTCCAAGAGCAAAAGAGGGGAAATGGGGGGAACGGGTTTGAGCGAGGAGAGAGGGGGAGAGAGAAGGGTTTCGTGCCAAATGACGGAATACCGAGTCCATTTGGTATATATAGTACCAAAACTCAAAAATACCAATCCCATCACAAATACATCATGATTCATTAAAAATCATCTGTTTTCAAAAATCATCTCTCTAACCTCAATTCCCATTACCAGCCCGGTACAAAGTACTTCGGACCCCAAATCCCACCAAAGACCAAATTCCAAGGTTATCACCACGATGAGAATACAATCGCATCCCTTGGATCCAACGACTCCAAAATTCGGATTTAAAATCCCCGAGAGTCTCGAAAACGCAATTAATTTATAATTGCACAATAAAATCCATTAAGGATTATTACCACACCGGGATTAACATCATTAATCCCTGGGTATCACAATTATCCCCCACTAACAAAATTTCATCCCCGAAATTTGCACGGCGTACTCCATGTAACGCTGAAAATACGCAATCCAAACGGATCCACGATGTCGAATCATGAACATAACATGAACGACACACCAACCGCGAGGATACCGACCTCGCACCAAACCTGGAATGGAGTAACCTCTCCAACCGACATAAATCCACGAAAAGCATCAGCATTCCCCAATGCTAGCCGTCTCAAACGCAGTCAACCAAACATAACTGCAACCCAAACGAATCATTCATGATTCTAAAATAGATATCGCCACAATGACATCTCCAAGACCTAGTCACCGATGTTAAACATACATCGTTACCAAAGTGACTATTAGTACACCACAGTGTACCTGAACTACATATGGTTCCCAATTTCCAAATCCATCTCCAACAGGGGAGTAGTTGCACCACATTGCAACACGGATCGGACAAATCACGTCACCAATAGACATAAAACACATCTCCAAAGATGTCTATATCTGGGTGTTCCAAGAAGATCACATCTTGGTCCAAACACACTATCGAGACTCCACAAGGTCTCAAGTTCTCGAAAGGACATGCAAGAATAATCAATTGCATTCCTGCCACACGTGTCAATCACGACACCTAGCAAATCCGAATCCTGGCCATCCCTCGTTCATCCTGGGATTCAACAATCCTAAAACAGGGAGGCTATCGAGTTGACCAGCAAGAATTACAACGGTCCCAAAACACGGCAATCCCTCCTCAGGGGAAGTCAACGCCTCACGATCATTCCTCAGAATACATCGTGTCATCGAGATTTACCAATCTAAAGATACCACAATCTCTCACCAGAGATTGCCAAACCAAGCGTACTAGTCCGATGCTCGACGAGCATTAACAAAAGTTGGCAGTCTTATACTCACACCGGCATACACGCCCAAGTACCGACACCACATGCATACTCGATGCAACAGACTCGGGTATCTCCAATCATACCCACAATCCCAAAACAAACTGACAATCCCCATCTATTCTCACCTCGCGTAGAATAATGATTGACAGACCAACGACCAATGGTGTGATTCCAACATCAGCACCACACAAACCGACTCATTGAATCTCCCAAAGATTCCCAATCGGTAGGTATATCAATACCGCCTTCCTCACAAAGAAAGTGTCATGAATCCATGACTCTCCAACCTCGAACCACTGTTCGGAAAACCTGGATATATTTATACCAAAATATATTCCGGAACTCAGAAATACACAACCGGTTAGGATAGTGTACCAACACCACTATTAACCCAAACGAAACCCGTATACACCATGTATACTCAAACTAATGATGCTCTGTACTAATGCCATAGTACTCCACAATCTCGAGCATTATCCCGGAGACGTCTCCTCTAACGTCTCACTGGAAGTACGAAGCCAACACCTAATCCAACACTAGTAAGGGCTTCCCCCCGGTTGATTCACAATCAACCCCTAATCAATACCAGTTGTCTCCATGACAGTACAATCCAAAACTCTCCAAGAGATAAAATCAATATAGTAGTGTCACCCCAATAACTATATCTCACAATTCCAATTGTGTCTCCCGTTGTATTCCATATGCAAGGATGCTCAACTAGAGCTAACAACGACATGTTGACACTCGTGTTGGTACAACCAACAAAATTGAGCTGTCCAAGTACTAGCCCCTGATAAGTGTGATTTTTACACTTAATTTGATATATGATTAGGGACGTTTTTATAGTGATTCCTGGAAAATATTACGCGTTTTGGTATATAATTGTATATTTCAGGAATCCAGGACAAATGCTAAAAGATGATGAGAAATGCATAAATGTGACAATAATTCAAATTGGGTCTCAAGAGTTGAAAAATCGTGCACCGGGATAGAATACATGCTGCACCCTAACGCCATTTATGCAACACGATTTTATTAAAGATTTTACACGTCACATGCATGATAAGGAAGGGAGAGAAGAGAAGATTGTATATGAGCATTAGTAGGGAATAAAATATTCTCTAATATTTTACCAAGGGATTAACCAATTAAAAGGAAGATATTTACGTAGAGATTGGCGGTGAGGAGGCAGACTTCAACAAGGAAAAGATACGTACAGATTGTGGGAGGATATTCATTGGACAAAAGAAACGTGTATAAAGAGATATATACGCAAAGATATTGGGAGGACTTCAGGGAAGGAAACCACATGAGAGACTTTCGAAGGAGATATCAGGGAAGAAGCGGAGCGACAGGAGAAGAAAGACGGGAGCAATACAGAGAAGAAGGGAGAGTTACGTGAGTTCAGAGGAGAGGAAGACTGAATTCAGAAGCAACAAGATTACAAAGAAGAGATTTGGTAGAGCTGATAGACGTGAGGAAGAAGAGAGTGACGTGCTCCAGAAATACAGAGAGAAGGAGGAGTTACGGGAGGAGAAGAGAGCAGCAGGAGTTACGTGAGTGGACGAGAAAACAGATTAAGAGAGGGTGAACAGCAACGATATCAGATTACGTGAAGAATTTTACGTGAAGAAAAAGAGGCAGCAAAGATATTGACGTTGTTGAGAGACGCGGAGACAGACGGACGAAGAGTGAAGGCAGAGGAGAGTTACGTACGTGCTTCAGTGGATAACCTTCACGGACGAGAACACAGCGAAGGATTTGCGTGAGTGAAGAGAAGGAGATGGGAGGATCAGATAAAAGAAGAGAAGAGGAGATCCAAGTTCTGATTGGCCTGGAGACGTGAACAGAATTACGACAGTCAGGGAAAAGAGTGACTTGAGAGGAGGAGATTGAACAGACGATAATTTCTCAAAAGTCTCAGTCTGAGCACGTAACTTGGCTTCTGGACGCATTCCACGGATTCATTTGGAAGGAACAGAGCAGAAGAACTCACGTGAAGAGGAAGAAGACTCACGTACAGCACTACAAAGGGAGAGACGGAGTTACGAATCGACAACGCGATTCAACATCGCTAGTTTATACGTATTTCTAAACTTTGTTTGATTCTATTTAATTTTCTTATGCTTTTGATGTTGAAAAACATGATATTGCATTTGATTTTGAATATGTTGTTAGGCTAAGTTTGTTATCAAGATTTAGGGGATCCTTTGTATGAACCCATGATTTAATTTTAATGTTTTGATTGATTCTTATTTATCTAAGTGCATAGATCATTGTTCTTCATGCTTTTAAGGGTTTGGCCATCCTTGAATGATATTACATTACAATTGAGATCAAGAGATAAAATTGGAATTCGATATAGTGATTTATGCCGTGGATTTCAGACTGAGATCGAGAGATGAAGTCAAATACACGTGTGATAGCTATATATATCTAGTAATCGAAGGCTAGAAGTTTTCATAGATCGATTTACAATATTAATTGTTCAATAAGGATATGGGAGTAGCTTATTGTTACTTTAGTATTAGATTTGTTATAGCCGGACCAAGGTATAACAAGTGAATTAGGAAAACTCGTCACCTTAGATTGTTTGAATTATTTCTTAACTAATAGGCGAATTGTGGGGGATTACATAGGTGAACCGAAAGTCTTGATAATTGTCTCTATTTATTTTATTCTCATTCTCTATTGTTTGTTTGGATTTATTATTGAGTTAATTAGTTAATTTAGTTAATTAGTCATAACCAATTTTCGTAGGCTAAATATAGTTAAACTAGTGGAGTTTGGTGTTTATTTCCTAGTCCTTGTGGGATCGACAATCCGTACTTATATTATCATTATACTAAAACTTGACACCGTGCACTTGCGGTATAGAATCGCTACACTGAAAAATATTGTTTAAAATAAAAGCGATCAAGTTTTTGGCGCCGTTGCCGGGGACTAGTTGAATAATATCAAACGAGATTAGTTGACTGTAGTTGTCATTTGTTTGTTTTATTTTCGTTTTTTTTCTTCTCTTCTACTGTTTCTTTTTGTTTTGGTTGATTGTTACAGGGTACTATCTCTTGGTGCATGCTAAGGAGTAGCAACCCTACACTTGAGTCCTTTGATCCCGAGATTGAACGCACTTGTCAAAGGAGGCTAAGGCAAGCAAGAGCACATATGTCTAATACCGACGAGATTCCGGTACCACCAGTTGCAAGATCACTCATGGACTACGCCCACCCTACATTCCATGGATCACTGTCGAGTATCACGAGACCAACCATACAGGCTAACAATTTTGAGATCAAGCCTGCTATCATACAGATGATCCAACATTCGGTCCAGTTTGGGGGAGCTGCTACAGATGATCCAAATGATCACATCTCCAACTTCTTGGAGATTTGTGATACATTCAAGCATAATGGCGTTACTGACGACGCCATCAGGTTACGTTTGTTTCCCTTTTCTTTAAAAGATAAAGCTAAATCCTGGTTACAATCGTTGCCTGCAGGATCTATTACCACGTGGGATGGAATGGCGCGGTTGTTCTTGTCAAAATTCTTTCCACCATCCAAGACGGCCAAGATGCGCAATGACATCACTACTTTTGCCCAATGTGATCCAGAGACACTATATGAGGCTTGGGAGCGCTTCAAAGATCTACTTAGGAGATGCCCACATCACGGCCTCCCTATCTGGCTGCAGGTACAAACATTTTATAACGGTTTATTTTCTGATAATCGTTCTATGATTGATGCAGCGTCAGGAGGAACAGTGATGAGGAAGACGCCCGAGGAAGCTTATACACTGTTGGAGGAGATGGCTGCTAATAGCTGTCAATGGCAGTCCGAGAGGAACGTGCCAAAGAAGCAAGTCGGATTGCATCAAGTGAGTGAAGTCACTGCCCTAGCTGCCCAGTTGGAAGCGCTGAACAAGAAGATCGATAGTTTGAGCATGCATGCAATGCAAGTCCAAACTGTTACATGCGAGCTTTGCCATGGAGGACATCCGAGCACTGAATGCCAGGTTGGTAACCCATTCATTACTACTAATGAAGCTGTTAATTTCGTAGGGAACCGACCACCACAGACCTACCCCTACCCAAATACGTACAATACTGGGCCGAGGAACTATCCCCAACCACCACCGGGGTATGCACCAAAGCCAAGCATGGAGGAGCTGCTAACTAAGTTCATATCATCGGCTGAAACAAGGATGAACAATCATGAGGCATCGATAAAGAACTTGGAAGTCCAAGTGGGACAGTTAGCAAAGATCGTAGCCGAACGAGCACCAGGATCACTATCTAGTGACACTGGGACGAATCCTAGGGAGCAAGTCCATGCAATCACGTTGATGAGTGGAAAGGAGGTCGCTGAGAAGAAGGATGTCCACGTAGAGTTAAGAGGCGAGGCGGACATCAAGCAAGAGGAGGGACAAACACGCGACAAAGGTAAGTCTGCTAAGACCTCTACACCCATCACACATACTAAGGTAGAGATCCCACTCCCATTCCCCGCTGCGTATAAGAGAGCAAAGATTGATGCTAAATTTGCTAAATTTTTAGAATTGATTAAGAATCTTCATATTGAGATGCCTTTCATTGATACTATCCGGCACATGCCGAATTACGCTAAGTTTTTAAAGGAGATTCTGAGAAAAAATCGGAAACTGGGAGAGCATGAGATGATAAACTTAACTGATGAGTGTTCTGCTGTCATTCAAAATGATTCACCTCCAAAGTTAAAGGATCCAGGGAGTTTCACTATACCTTGCAAAATAAATTCTAAATCTTTTAATAAATCTTTATGTGATTTGGGGTCAAGTGTTAATTTAATGCCTTTGTCTGTGTACAGGAAGCTGGGCTTGGGAGAGCTAAAAGCTATCAATGTCTCATTGCAGATGGCAGACAAGTCCATCAAGTACCCTCATGGGATAGTGGATGATGTACAGGTAAAGGTTGACAAATTCACAATTCCAGTGGATTTCATGGTGCTAGACATAAAGGAGGAGGCGGACATGCCATTGATATTAGGAAGATCGTTCCTAGCTACTGGAAGGGCATTGATAGATGTCCAAGAAGGGAAGTTGATCCTCCGAGTAGGGGGGATCAAGTTACTTATGATATGTTCAAAGTTGTGAACACTACACGCACTGAGCACCGATGTTTTAGTGTCAGTATAATTGATACACTATCTTATGATGCGATGCAGGGTAAGAGTGAGAAGAAGGTGGAGGTCACATCGAATGGCCAACAAAGAAGAGGTAAATTTGGTGTAGGAGACTCGGTATTAATGAATAGGAAAAAGATGAGATTTTTTCCATGGGAGTCTGACGCACCATGGGCTGGACCATTCAAAATTGTCGATGTTCTACCATTCAACACCTTCAAACTGAGAGATGACCATGGGGGACTATTCACTGTGAAAGAGAAGTGGTTACGACATTACCACATGGAGGATGTGAAATCACCCCCTACTGGCCATATCGGCACTTGAGCTTAAACGGTAAAAAGTCCAGCTTGAGACTATAAATCAAGAACTCTTTCCTATCCCTTTTGCTTTGTTTTAGTTTATTTTGGTTTGTTTTTGTTTTTGTTTTTTGATTTTGAGAGACTCCATGCGTGCTGTGACGTGTTCCAACAATATGCCCCACGAGCTGATGAGGAATTGGACAACGATCACTGACGGTCGTTGTCAACGGTAAATGCTTTGTCGTACTTTCCATGCTTATTACATTGAGGACAATGCATGAATTAAGTTTGGGGGAGTGCATCACTGTGCCATGCTTCTTATTTGAAAATTGATCGTTTTTTGAGCACCAACAAAAAAAGATTTCCTTGAAAATGAGTTCAATTAGTAAGATAAGAATGAATCTTAGTAGTGGTCTCTATTCCATGATGATATTAATCTCACTCTGCATGTCTACTTGAGTTTTGATGATTGTAAAACTTGTTTGTGAATATCTTGTTTTGAGTAGCATGTCAAAGATGAGGAATATTTTGAGCACATTTGAGTCATAATCTTGTGAATTGCACTTGTAGTAGTGAAAGTTTTTGTGAACTTGATGAATTGTTTTTGAGCATCTTAGAGTACCTTAGAAACTATTTGATGATGACACTTTGAGGCGAAATTTTATAGTTATAAACTCGACTTGGAAATGATCTAGGCGATCTTTGAACCGTTTGAGCCTTTCAAGCTTACCATGATATATATCAATCTCTAGTGTCCCATTTTGAGCCTAATTGAAAAAGAATGGTGTATGTTTAACATGCTATTAGCCCCATTCAACATTTTTTTGGCAACTCATTATACCCACCTTTATGAGCCTAAATTGAAAGAATTCATCATTACCTAAAGGGAGTATAATGAAACTCATTAGATGCACATAATTTGTTATATGTTGATGAGCTTATTGTTGAAAAAAATGATGAATGAGTAAAGAAAAAGATAGATAAAGCCTTGAGAAAAAAAGTGACTAAATAAGACCCAAAGTGGCCAAGGCTAAAAGAGAAAAAGAAGAGAAGCTCAAGTTGTGCTAAAAATTTGAATTTTACATGATTATACTCTCTTCTTTGTGCTATCCTATCTTTTCTTTGAAGCCAAACACCTAGGCCTAACGCTACAAGCTTAAAAAGACCTATTGATCCAAGTCTAGGGAGTGACTACATTAGTGGAGAAGCTGTTTGAGAATAGGACTATAGGGTGCTCAATGATAATCTTAACTTTCATTACCTAGCATTATTTGATCTATGAAAATTGCATGAAACTTGAAAGTGCCAATAGCACACACGCACGTTTTGATTCAGAGACATGTTGCTTGATCTAGGAGAAAACACAGCGTGTTGAACTTTTTGATTAACTGTTATTTGTCTGTAAGTGAGATGTCTGAGTTACTTGATTGACTGCGAATTTGTTTATTTGAATCTTCAATATTGAACTCTACTTTGTGATCTTATTTCTTGCTCGAGACGATCAAGTTTAAGTTTGGGGGAGTTGATAAGTGTGATTTTTACACTTAATTTGATATATGATTAGGGACGTTTTTATAGTGATTCCTGGAAAATATTACGCGTTTTGGTATATAATTGTATATTTCAGGAATCCAGGTACAAATGTTAAAAGATGATGAGAAATGCATAAATGTGACAATAATTCAAATTGGGTCTCAAGAGTTGAAAAATCGTGCACCGGGATAGAATAAATGCTGCACCCTAACGCCATTTATGCAACACGATTTTATTAAAGATTTTACACGTCACATGCATGATAATGAAGGGAGAGAAGAGAAGATTGTATATGAGCATTAGTAGGGAATAAAATATTCTCTAATATTTTACCAAGGGATTAACCAATTAAAAGGAAGATATTTACGTAGAGATTGGCGGTGAGGAGGCAGACTTCAACAAGGAAAAGATACGTACAGATTGTGGGAGGATATTCATTGGACAAAAGAAACGTGTATAAAGAGATATATACGCAAAGATATTGGGAGGACTTCAGGGAAGGAAACCACGTGAGAGACTTTCGAAGGAGATATCAGGGAAGAAGCGGAGCGACAGGAGAAGAAAGACGGGAGCAATACAGAGAAGAAGGGAGAGTTACGTGAGTTCAGAGGAGAGGAAGACTGAATTCAGAAGCAACAAGATTACAAAGAAGAGATTCGGTAGAGCTGATAGACGTGAGGAAGAAGAGAGTGAGGTGCTCCAGAAATACAGAGAGAAGGAGGAGTTACGGGAGGAGAAAAGGGAGAGCAGCTGTAATACCCCCGAAATGTTATATGATTATGTGCTATGATGATGATTTATGTTATGTTTAAGGGTGGTGGTGTAATTAATTTGGGAGAATATAATTACGATATGATGATATGATTTAGGGGGCATGATAGGTGTTTTAAAGGATGTATTAATTTAAATGAAGTTATAAAATATCGAGTGAGGATATTTTAATACATCGTACTAAATACCGGGTCACAATTAAACACCACATGGCACCCCAACCCACACCACCCCCCTCAACCCATACCCATTCCAGCAAGCTGCTGCTGCCCATACCTCCACTTGCCTTCCAATCATTCAATGCCCATCACTCCTTCTCCCCCAGCTTTCCTCCCAAATTTTCGTCCAGCATTCAGTAGCCAAGAAGGAGGAGAAGATCAGCCATTTCAAGGCTTGGAACTTTGCCAAATATTGGAGCAAAAGAGGGTGAGGAACCATATTTTGCTTGGGTGAATTTCTGGGTTAAGTTTGATTTTGTTGTGATGATTATGTTACATGCTAACTTGAGTTTTGTTAAACCTTGAGTTTAAATGCTTATATAGAAGTTTTATGAAGCTCCTAGCATATTTGTTGAGCATGTTGCATGTTTTATATGCTAGGTTTCTTGTTATGAAAAGTGGTGCTCGAAAATCTGGGCAAGGAAGTGCCCTGTTTTTATGTTGAGTAGGGCTTTTATTATGAAGAATTGAAGCATGCTAGCTTAGGTTATGGGTAAACCTTTGACGTGAATACATACACGGAAGTTTGGTGAACATGCCAACATATTTGTTTAAGCATGAACTATGGGCTATGTGGTAGTTTCATTGCTATAAAGATGTATGTTCAAGAATTCTGGGTTGTGTAATTATGCCCTGTTTTTCGGAAAATGTGGATGAGCACTGATAAAGATGGGTTATTTTAATGCATGTCGGTTTAAGTTATGAGTGAACCTTTAATTTTAATACATGAATGGAAGTATGATGAAGCTATTGATATGCTTGTTTAGGCATTATATGTATGTTATGAAGTAGTTTAAAGGGTGTGATTTGAGGTGTTCGAGATTTCTGGAAAATCTCGCATGAATGGGAACGACCGATCGATCGGTGATGAACACCGATCGATCGGCAAATGCCGTAGCTAAAAAGAGAAAATGATGAACAGTTAGCGATCGATCGGTAAGAGAGACCGATCGATCGGTAGTTACTGTTCATATGTTATAAAATTTTATGTTCTTTTTCTTTGAAATTTGATTTCGATTCTCGTATCGGTGCCTAATATTATATTATGTGGTTGTGTAGAGCCATCCCAGGTACCAGCACAATCAAGGAGATAAGTCTGTTGACTCCTCCTCCTTTTGAAAAGGTACGTAAGAGACGTACGGGCATCGGACGGTAAAACACATCTTTACACTATGACTATGCTTTTATTGCATGAGTATACATGATGAGTTGATGATGTTTATAAGATGTTTATAAGATGTTTACGGTGTTTATAAGATGTCTATGATGTTATATGTGGTAAGATGCCACGGGGTAAGATGCCCCACATGGTAAGAGGCCATGCGATACTATTTGTGGTAAGACGCCACGGGGTAAGATGCCCCACATGGTAAGAGGCCATGCGATGTTTATAATGCGGTAAGATGCCATATCCTGATGCAGTGCCACCTCCAGTACCCCCTTAGAAATCCACTTCTGACAATTTGAAGCCTAGGGGTGATCAGTTTAAGCCTAGGGGAAACACTTCAGCGTCAAGATTCAGTGGCAAGAGGCTCGAGAATCGATGGAAAGGGAACCGTAGGAATGATGCTCCACCAGGGAGAGGACAGTCTCAGGGAGAAAGATCTGGAAGGGTTCAGTGCACTCTTTGTGGACAACCACATTGGCAAAGGATTGCGTAGGATGCTATGTCTGTGGCGATAGAGGCCACTTTGCTCGACAGTTTCCCAACAGGGGAAGACAGCAGAACTCTACGGGGAGGCCTGCGGAGAGAGCAGCACAGCACCGACCCCCTTTCGCACCGAGGCAGTATGGAGGTCAGCCCACGGGGCCACCTCAGGGACAGGTGTATGCTTTGACGAGGGAGCAGGCTACAGCGGCTCCGGAGGAGGTTATAGCGGGTACGTGTCTTTTATTTACGCACCCTGCTCTTATATTGATAGACACAGGTGCGTCACACTCTTTTGTGTCGACGAATTTTGTTGAAAGGCACCACATATGCACTTCTCCGTCGCCCATGCCTCTTATGGTCTCGACCCCCGCTGGAAGAAGTTTGACTACAGATCAGATTTGATTGTGCTGGGAATGACAGACTTCGATTGCATTGTGGACATCGATGTTCTGAACAAGTATCAGGCAGTGGTAGACTGCAGGCAGAGGACTGTCCGTTTCAGGTCTGACATGGGAGTCCAGTGGACATTCTTTGGGGATGGTTCTCGCCCAAAGATTCCGTTGATATCTGCTGTCAAGATGGCACAGTTATTGGAACGAGGTCAACAGGATATCTTATCTATGCTGTTGATATGACGGAAAAGAGGAAAGAGCTAAAGGTTGAGGATGTACCCGTAGTGGCGGAGTTTGCTGATGTCTTTCCGGAGGAAATTCCCGGATTCCCACCGACGAGAGAGGTCGAGTTTGGGATTGAGCTGCTACCAGGGACGTCTGCAATTTCTCGTGCCCCATATAGGATGGCACCAGCAGAATTAAGGGAGTTAAAGATTCAGTTACAAGAACTCCTTGACAAGGGCTACATACGCCCTAGCATATCGCCATGGGGTGCGCCTGTCTTATTTGTTAAGAAGAAAGATGGATTGATGCGTCTATGCATTGACTATAGACAACTGAACAAAGCTACAGTAAAGAACAAGTATCCACTTCCGAGGATCGATGACTTGTTCGATCAGTTGCAGGGTACGAGGCTCTACAGTAAGATCGATCTGAGGTCGGGGTACCATCAGATTCGAGTAAGAGAAGATGATGTTCAGAAGACGGCGTTCAGGACTAGATATGGGCACTATGAATTCCTGGTCATGCCTTTTGGGGTGACGAATGCCCAGCTGTCTTCATGAGTTTGATGAACAGAGTGTTCCAGCCATGTTTGGATCAGTTCGTCATAGTCTTCATTGACGACATACTTATTTACTCTCGGACTGAAGAAGAGCATGTAAGGCACTTGAGGATAGTACTTCAGATCCTTAGGGATCATCAGCTATATGCAAAGCTTAGTAAGTGCGAGTTCTGGTTGGACAGCGTGGTATTCTTGGGCCATGTCATATCTAACCATGGGATATCTATGGATCCCAGGAAGATTGAAGCTGTGTTAGAGTGGGCTGCACCCACTTCTGTACCGGAGATACGGAGTTTCCTCGGTTTGGCAGGTTATTACCGACGTTTCATCGAAGGTTTCTCGAAGATTGCCAAACCCTAACACAGCTGACTCAGAAAGGAGTCCCCTTCTTTTGGTCTGAGGCTTGTGAGGAAAGTTTTCAAGAACTGAAGCGTCGCTTGACTACAGCGCCTGTATTGGTAATTCCGTCTGAGAATAAGAGGTTTACCTTGTATACGGATGCGTCACTGCAGGGTTTGGGCTGTGTGTTGATGCAAGATAAGCACGTGGTAGCTTATGCATCGAGGCAGCTGAAGCCACACGAGGCTAGGTACCCAGTGCATGATTTGGAACTGGCGGCCATCATATTTGCCTTGAAGATCTGGAGGCATTACTTGTATGGCACGTCTTTCACTATTTATACAGACCATAAGAGCCTGAAGTTCTTATTCACCCAGGCAGAGTTGAATATGAGGCAAAGAAGGTGGATGGATTTGCTCAAAGACTATGATTGTGAAATTGAGTACCATCCAGGTAAAGCAAACTTAATAGCAGACGCCTTAAGTCGGAAGGTGAAGAGTACTGCAGAGGATGTTATGTGTTTGTCGGCCTTAATGACTTCTTATTGCCATCTGGGCTACGATTTCGATGTAGACACGTCGCCTGTGCGAGTGTCGACCTTATTGGCGGAGCCAGATATATTTGAGGCGATCAGGAAGGGCCAGAAGTCGGATAGTGAGGTTCAGAGATGAACATCATTGGTACTTCAGGGTCAGCCATCCAAGTTCAGAGTGGCTGAGGATGATTCTTTGAGACTGGGCAACCGATGGGTAGTCCCAGATACACCAGAACTGCGTAGAGGAATATTGGAACGAGCTCACAGTAGTCGGTTCAGTATCCACCCAGGGGGAAAGAAGATGTACAAAGATCTATGCGATCAATTCTGGTGGAGACGCATGAAGCGTGAGGTGATCAATTTCGTTAAAAGATGTTTGATCTGCCAGCAGGTAAAGGCAGAGAGGCAGAGGCCTGGTGGTGAGCTGAAGAGCTTAGAGGTGCCTGAATGGAAGTGGGAGCATATATCTATGGACTTCGTGACCCACTTGCCGAGGACGGCCTCAGGATTCGATGCGATCTGGGTGATCGTAGATAGGCTGACGAAGACGACTCATTTCATCCCTTACAGTATGTCATATACATAATTGAAGATGGCCCAGATGTATATACGGGATGTGGTGAGATTGCATGGTATTCCAGTCTCGATAGTGTCTGACAGGGACCCGAGGTTCACTTCGCATTTTTAGGAGGGTCTCCAGACAGCTTTGGGCACAGAGGTGAGACTGAGTACGGCCTATCACCCTCAGACAGACGGCCAAACAGAGCGTACCATTCAGACGCTCGAGGACATGTTGAGGGCATGTATTTTGGAGTTTGATACTCCGTCGCAGGATTCAGTGCCGCTGGTGGAGTTCTCCTATAATAACAGTTATCAGACGAGCATTCAAATGGCTCCTTTTGAAGCTCTGTATGGACGACGATGTAGATCACCGCTGTATTGGGAGGATTTGACTAGCAAAGCGGTCGGAGGACCGGATCTGATCAGAGATATGGAAGGTAAGATAAAATTGATACGCCAAAAGATGAAAGCGGCCCAGGATAGGAAGGCAGCCTATGCAAATAAGCGGCGACGACTGCTTGAATTCGAGTTAGGAGACAGGGTCTTCTTAAAGATCTCGCCCTTCAGGGGTGTGGTTCGTTTTGGGATGCGGGGAAAGTTATCTCCGAGGTATGTTGGGCCATATGAAGTTTTACAGCGTATCGGTACTTTGGCATATCGTTTGGCTCTACCGCCATCCTTGTCTGGCATACACGATGTTTTCCATGTCTCCATGTTACGGAAGTATGAGCCAGACCCGTCTCATGTCTTACAGCCTACAGAAGTTCAGTTAGACTCAGATGTGTCGTACGTAGAACGACCAATCAGAATTCTGGATCGAGAGGATCGCAGACTACGACGCAAAGTTATACCGATGGTCAAAGTTCAATGGGATCGTCGGGGTGTCGAGGAGGCTACATGGGAGACGGAACGACATATGGTGCAGCACTATCCGGAACTATTCTCTGGTATGTTTTTAATGTTTAGTTCCATTATGATGATGCATGTGGATTTCGAGGACGAAATCTCATAAGTATGGGAGTAATGTAATACCCCCGAAATGTTATATGATTATGTGCTATGATGATGATTTATGTTATGTTTAAGGGTGGTGGTGTAATTAATTTGGGGGAATATAATTACGATATGATGATATGATTTAGGGGGCATGATAGGTGTTTTAAAGGATGTATTAATTTAAATGAAGTTATAAAATATCGAGTGAGGATATTTTAATACATCGTACTAAATACCGTGTCACAATTAAACACCACATGGCACCCCAACCCACACCACCCCCCTCAACCCATACCCATTCCAGCAAGCTGCTGCTGCCCATACCTCCACTTGCCTTCCAATCATTCAATGCCCATCACTCCTTCTCCCCCAGCTTTCCTCCCAAATTTTCGTCCAGCATTCAGTAGCCAAGAAGGAGGAGAAGATCAGCCATTTCAAGGCTTGGAACTTTGCCAAATATTGGAGCAAAAGAGGGTGAGGTACCATATTTTGCTTGGGTGAATTTCTGGGTTAAGTTTGATTTTGTTGTGATGATTATGTTACATGCTAACTTGAGTTTTGTTAAACCTTGAGTTTAAATGCTTATATAGAAGTTTTATGAAGCTCCTAGCATATTTGTTTGAGCATGTTGCATGTTTTATATGCTAGGTTTCTTGTTATGAAAAGTGGTGCTCGAAAATCTGGGCAAGGAAGTGCCCTGTTTTTATGTTGAGTAGGGCTTTTATTATGAAGAATTGAAGCATGCTAGCTTAGGTTATGGGTAAACCTTTGACGTGAATACATACACGGAAGTTTGGTGAACATGCCAACATATTTGTTTAAGCATGAACTATGGGCTATGTGGTAGTTTCATTGCTATAAAGATGTATGTTCAAGAATTCTGGGTTGTGTAATTATGCCCTGTTTTTCGGAAAATGTGGATGAGCACTGATAAAGATGGGTTATTTTAATGCATGTCGGTTTAAGTTATGAGTGAACCTTTAATTTTAATACATGAATGGAAGTATGATGAAGCTATTGATATGCTTGTTTAGGCATTATATGTATGTTATGAAGTAGTTTAAAGGGTGTGATTTGAGGTGTTCGAGATTTCTCGAAAATCTCGCATGAATGGGAACGACCGATCGATCGGTGATGAACACCGATCGATCGGCAAATGCCGTAGCTAAAAAGAGAAAATGATGAACAGGTAGCGATCGATCGGTATGAGAGACCGATCGATCGGTAGTTACTATTCATATGTTATAAAATTTTATGTTCTTTTTCTTTGAAATTTGATTTCGATTCTCGTATCGGTGCCTAATATTATATTATGTGGTTGTGTAGAGCCATCCCAGGTACCAGCACAATCAAGGAGATAAGTCTGTTGACTCCTCCTCCTTTTGAAAAGGTACGTAGGAGACGTACGGGCATCGGACGGTAAAACACATCTTTACACTATGACTATGCTTTTATTGCATGAGTATACATGATGAGTTGATGATGTTTATAAGATGTTTATAAGATGTTTACGGTGTTTATAAGATGTCTATGATGTTATATGTGGTAAGATGCCACGGGGTAAGATGCCCCACATGGTAAGAGGCCATGCGATGTTAATTGTGGTAAGATGCCACGGGGTAAGATGCCCCACATGGTAAGAGGCCATGCGATACAATTTGTGGTAAGACGCCATGGGGTAAGATGCCCCACATGGTAAGAGGCCATGCGATGTTTATAATGCGGTAAGATGCCACAGGGTAAGATGTCCATATGCATGATTATGAATCAGGGACAACAACAAAAAGTTAATGAATAACCAGCATATTTACTTAACCAATGTTTCATGCATTTACTATGATGTTTTATGATGTTAAATGAGATTGTATATGCTTATGATGTGTTGTACCTGTAGGTACGCTTTTGGACTAAAGGACTAAGGGGTCGGGTTGAGCAGTGAGCTACGAGGAACACAGGAATGTATAGGAATCAAGTCTCGAATTATTATCTACTCTAGGAGTAGTATAAATCTAAACATGAACATTCTTTTGGAAGTGTAATGAATTTATTTTTGAAGTCCTTTATTTTGGCCTGTAATTCTGATAGCTCATGTAACAACCAGAACCTTAGAATGTTATTAATGCATGATTAGTCCTTCTTATATCTATTGATCACTATTAAGGTGGGAAGACCCCACAGCAGCAGGAGTTACGTGAGTGGACGAGAAAACAGATTAAGAGAGGGTGAACAGCAACGATATCAGATTACGTGAAGAATTTTACGTGAAGAAAAAGAGGCAGCAAAGATATTGACGTTGTTGAGAGACGCAGAGACAGACGGACGAAGAGTGAAGGCAGAGGAGAGTTACGCACGTGCTTCAGTGGATAACATTCACCGACAAGAACACAGCGAAGGATTTGCGTAAGTGAAGAGAAGTAGACGGGGGGATCAGATAAAAGAAGAGAAGAGGAGATCCAAGTTCTGATTGGCCTGGAGACGTGAACAGAATTACGACAGTCAGGGAAAAGAGTGACTTGAGAGGAGGAGATTGAACAGACGATAATTTCTCAAAAGTCTCAGTCTGCGCACGTAACTTGGCTTCTGGACGCATTCCACGGATTCATTTGGAAGGAACAGAGCAGAAGAACTCACGTGAAGAGGAAGAAGACTCACGTACAGCACTACAAAGGGAGAGACGGAGTTACGAATCGACAACGCGATTCAACATCGCTAGTTTATACGTATTTCTAAACTTTGTTAGATTCTATTTAATTTTCTTATGCTTTTGATGTTGAAAAACATGATATTGCATTTGATTTTGAATATGTTGCTAGGCTAAGTTTGTTATCAAGAGTTAGGGGATCCTTTGTATGAACCCATGATTTAATTTTAATGTTTTGATGGATTCTTATTTATCTAAGTGCATAGATCATTGTTCTTCATGCTTTTAAAGGTTTGGCCATCCTTGAATGATATTAAATTACAATTGAGATCGAGAGATAAAATTGGAATTCGATATAGTGATTTATGCCGTGGATTTCAGACTGAGATCGAGAGATTAAGTCAAATACACGTGTGATAGCTATAGATATCTAGTAATCGAAGGCTAGAAGTTTTCATAGATCGATTTACAATATTAATTGTTCAATAAGGATACGGGAGTAGCTTATTGTTACTTTAGTATTAGATTTGTTATAGCCGGACCAAGGTATAACAAGTGAATTAGGAAAACTCGTCACCTTAGATTGTTTGTATTATTTCTTAACTAATAGGCGAATTGTGGGGGATTACATAGGTGAACCGAAAGTCTTGATAATTGTCTCTATTTATTTTATTCTCATTCTCTATTGTTTGTTTGGATTTATTATTGAGTTAATTAGTTAATTTAGTTAATTAGTCATAACCAATTTTCGTAGGCTAAATATAGTTAAACTAGTGGAGTTTGGTGCTTATTTCCTAGTCCTTGTGGGATCGACAATCCGTACTTATATTATCATTATACTAAAACTTGACACCGTGCACTTGCGGTATAGAATCGCTACACTGAAAAATATTGTTTAAAATAAAAGCGATCAGCCCCTCAAAACGATAAACGTAAAAACCTTCCCGTGAGGTATTCCCTACCTCAAACATCATGCCACATAGAGACTACAAGAGTCTACTATAACTCCTCATCGTATCATGATACGATTCACTGAACTCGGCCTCAACGTGCAGTATAATTGCCATAACAAGCACACTATAACACTGCTACAATACCTGGCTAGCAATTAGCTTCCCCCATAGTCTCATACCAACCTATCAACGTGACCCACGTCCCATCCCGGTATACCATACCGTTCAAACCATTAGAATAGCGGGTCATTACCCAATATTCCTCTACTACCAATGTACAAATGACATTTCGGTGTCCTTGCTTAACCACAAAGCAATCCTAATCCGGCAGGATTTATTTCCACACCCTCAGGGGTGGTGTGATCATGTCCACCACATGTCACATTGGTAAAGCATTTAAAATCATCACTCCAATATACGGGCAACCACAATGCATAATCCACGATTTATATAAAATGCAGGTTACCGTTTCGTGTCTTTCAACCCTGGCCTAAGCCCTTCGTGTCATAGCGTCCCTACAGGAACAATCCCAAACCATGAGCATATGATAATCCATATTCACCACAATATGATTATAATGAGTAAATGCCTAAACTATGAGTACAAAGTAATTCCCATATCCCGATGCATTTCAAAATGCTCTCTTTGGTTGTCCCTGTGCCACAACTCACAATCATAATCAACATGTTATATTATGATTCCATAGAAGTCATGACATTTAATTATTCTACTATGATCACATATCATAAACGCACATAAGCAAAATAGTTGTGTCACGCAACACTAACTACTATCATGCATAAATATGTGCTACCCATTCCTATCAGCATGTTCCAGGCCCTCGACAGCCCCAAAGAGCAAATCACTGCTCTGATACCACGAATGTAAGGATCCCCGTGCCCTTAATCCGTTATTAGTATATTAATCCATGCCATTAGTGCATACAATCAAACATGTAGGTGAAAAACCACTTATCATCATAACAAATCATGCATATAATAAAATTCCTTTGCATTATTCAATATAATGTCCAGTTTCCCCAACCATGACCACATAGACCTCATGCACCAATATAATACACTAACATGTTCTCAATTCATTTAGCAATTCAATAAATAATGGCATGCTACTTATAAATGAAGAGAGAAAGGCCCTCGCCTTTTTATACATACCATATACACATAATAGTGCTCACATGCGAGCATCAAATAAGCCTATGCGTATCAAATGTATAAAACGTTGATAGGGTTGATTATTACGCATATTTAGGTCTTGATTTGTATATATATTCGTGTAGATTCCGTGAAGATGTTATGCTTTTTGGTATTTATTTGCTTGTTTCAAGAATCTAGGTGGAATATGGAAGAATTTAGCTACAAGAAAGAAAACGGATCAAATCAAACCAATAAATGAGGAATTTTGAGTTCTGGAACTCTCGATCGATCGGAACAAGCTTCCCGATCGATCGAGCGAGGCAGAAGAATGGCCAACAAAGAATTTGGATTCTCGATCGATCGGAACATCCGTCTCGATCGATCGACTCGGGCAGAAAGTTGAAAAAGAATTTGAGAAGAAGTCTCGATCGATCGGAAGATTCATCTCGATCTATCGAGAGAGGCAGAGAATTGAAGACTCGGATGCTGAAGACGCTCAATCAATCGAGACGTAAGGCTCGATCGATCGAGACGGAGATTTTTCAGAAAATAAAATTCTTGATTTGGTCTGATTTTATGGAAACAATTTCATATCTCCCCTCCTCTATAAATAAGGAAAAGAGGCACGAAAATTGGACCCCATATTCTGAAGAATAATCAGACCTAAATTATTGTTAGCCGCCTTTCATTCTCCCGGAACAAGAGAAGGTCGAAGAATCCTTTGAAGTGCAAGGAAGGAAGCGAGAGAAGAAAGATCGTTCAACGCACGGAGTCCTCCTATGTTTATCGTATTTCTAAACTCTAGATTAATTTGATTTTCATATTTAGTTGATGTTTTTGAGGTTGAGAAACGATTGAACATCAATTTGAATTTGATTTGAATTTAATCTGGTTTATTCTATCAATTTTAAGTGATTTTGTGTTTGATTCTTTGATTTGGTTGTGTTTAAGTAAATCAATATCATTTGTTCATGAATTATATGGTCCATGCTATCAAAGCTTAGCTACCTTTGATTTAATTTGTGAATTGCAATTAAGATCGAGAGATAAAATTGTAATACGCTCAAATAATTCATGTTGTATGTTTAAGATTTAGATCGAGAGATTAAATCACATACGTGGTCACTTTAAATTGAACGATTTAAAGAATAACGGTTTTCATAGAGATTTATTCGGTACTAAATTGGTATTAGTGAACGAGAGTTACTAGTGTCAATTTACTGCTAGTTTCAACACAGCTCGAGAGAGTGTATTGATTATATTCAGAAACTCGTCACCTTAAGAATTGATTGTTAAGAAGTTGTTTTAACAAACCAATCATTGACGATACATAATTGAACGAACATCTTGATAGATTTCTCGAGCGGAATTCCTTCGTATCTTCAAAGGAATTGTGTTAGTTTTGAGTTTTTAATTCTTTAGTTTAATTCATTAATTAATCATATTTTTCGTAGGCTAAATATAATTTAACTAATTTTATTTGCTACTTATACATTAGTACATGTGGGTTCGACATCCTTACTTATAATATCACTATACTAAAACTTTACACCGTGCACTTGCGGTAGAATCGCTACACTGAGAAATAATTGACCCAGAAATCAAGCGATCAAGTTTTTGGCGCCGTTGCCGGGGACTAAGCTGTATAATATCATACGAGATTAGTTAATTGTAATTTAGCCATTAAATTTTTGTTTTGTTTTGTTTTGTCACTTTTGACCGTCAAATTTAATACAGCCGCATCTTCTCCTTTTGGATTAATTTTTACAGGTAGTTATTGTCGTGGTGCATGCTAAAGAGTAGCAACCCCACACTCGAGCCAATTGACCCAGAAATCGAGCGTACGTGTCTACGAAGAATTAGAGAAGCTCCAGCAATGGCTGAACATAATCAAGAAGGGGGTGCTAACAATGAAGCATTGAATCCCAGATCGATGATGGATTATGCCCAACCGGCTTTTCATGGATCACTGTCCAGCATTACAAGGCCAACCATTCAAGCGAACAACTTTGAAATAAAGCCGGTGATAATACAGATGATCCAACATTCAGTGATGTTTGGAGGAGTAGCCACAGATGATCTGAACGCTCACATCTCCAACTTCTTGGAGATCTGTGACACATTTAAACATAATGGCGTTTCTGACGACGCCATCAGGTTAAGGTTATTTCCTTTCTCACTAAAGGATAAAGCTAAAGCATGGTTGAACTCTTTACCTGCAGGTTCAATAACAACTTGGGAGGGGATGACGCAAGCGTTTCTGTCCAAATACTTTCCCCCTTCCAAAACGGCAAAGATGAGGAACGATATCACCACGTTCGGGCAATACGACCCTGAAACACTATATGAGGCATGGGATCATTTCAAAGATTTGCTGAGGAGATGCCCACACCATGGACTTCCTATATGGCTTCAGGTACAGGCTTTTTACAATGGTTTGTTTTTATCTAACCGTTCTATGATAGATGCAGCCTCAGGAGGTTCCATAATGCGCAAAACACAGGAAGCAGCATATGAACTCTTAGAAGAGATGGCTTCTAATAGCTATCAATGGCAATCGGAGAGGAACGTGCCAAAGAAACCAGCTGGAGTTCATCAAGTGGACGACATCACTGCTCTTTCGGCAAAGTTGGATGCGCTGAACAAGAAGATAGATGGCATGAGCATGACAGCAATGCAGGCTCAAGTTATCACTTGCGAGCTATGTGGAAGCAATCATCCGAGCACTGAGTGCCAAGCAGGTAACACATTCGTACAATCTAACGAGTCTGTGAAGTATGTAGGGAACAGGCAGCCCAACAACACATAATCCAACACGTACAACCCGGGGTGGAGAAATCATCCGAACTTGCAATGGTCCAACCAAAGCAATGTGTTGAACCCACAACAACCACCGGGATATGCACAAAAGCCGAGTATGGAGGAGCTAATGACCAAGTTCATATCATCAACTGAAACTAGGATGCAAAATCAGGAGGCATCTATCAAGAACATGGAAAGACAAGTGGGGCAACTTGCAACTTTGATTTGCGGACGAACTCAAGGTACACTACCAAGTGATACGGTGATAAATCCAAAGGAGCAAGCGAATGTCATAGCACTAAGGAGTGGAAAAGATAAGGCCACAGACTGGAGCACAAGAAAGTTGTGAGACTACCATTGACGAAAAGAGTAAGATCGAGGAAAAGGCAATCGGAAAAGGTAAACATTCCAACACCACACCAATCACACACACTGATAAGGTAGTAATTCCTCCCCCATTTCCCGCTGCGCAGAAAAAAGCTAAGATGGACGCTGAATTGGTAAATTTCTTGAAGTATTTAAGAAATTGCATATTAATATACCATTTGCTGATGCTCTACTTCAAATGCCTAGTTATGCAAAGTTTTTAAAGGAAATTCTCTCTAACAAGCGAAAGTTGGGCGAATACGAAACGGTAAGCTTAACAGAGGAGTGCTCAGCAATTGTGCAAAACAAGATGCCTCCAAAGTTAAAAGACCTAGGGAGTTTTACTATACCTTGCACTATAGGATCAGTTTCATTTGCTAAATCATTGTGTGATTTGGGTGTGAGTATAAATTTGATGCCTTTTTCCATTTTCAGGAGGTTGGGACTGGGAGAGCCGAAATCGACCAAAGTTTCACTACAAATGGCGGATAGATCTATCACATATCCCCGAGGAATCATTGAAGACGTGTTAGTCAAAGTGGACAAATTCATATTCCCAGTTGATTTTCTCGTGCTAGATATGGAAGAGGACAGGGAGACACCACTGATTTTGGGCCGACCATTCCGAGCAACGGGAAAGGCAATCATAGATGTCCAACAAGGGAAGTTGATCCTCCGTGTAGGGGAGGATCAAGTTGTGTTTAATGTCTTTAAAGCACTTAAACACCCGCACAACGAGCCCATGTGTTTTAGTGTTGATATTATTGATGCCCTGACTGTTGATTTGTTGCAAGTTACTTACAAAGAAAAATTGGAAGCATACCTTGTGGAAGCCGATAAACAACATGACAAAGAGGAAGTTGAGATCCTAGCTCAATTGAACAACATCGTTCCCTATATGAAACGAGCCATTGAAAATCTTGGAGAGTTGGGAAAAAGAGACATTAAGCCTCAACGGCCATCCATTGAAGAATCACCCAAGCTTGAACTAAAGCCCCTCCCATCTCATCTCAAGTATGTATTCCTTGATGCTGGAAATTCGTTACCTATCATTATCTCTTCATCTTTGACAGATGAAAACGAGGGGAAGCTTCTTAAAGTCCTTAGGGAGCACAAGAAGGTATTTGGATGGAAGATAGCAGATATCAAAGGAATTAGCCCATCAGTGTGCATGCATAAAATTCTGATGGAAGAAAATTTCAAGCCCGTGGTACAACCACAACGCCGTCTCAATCCAAAAATGCAAGAGGTAGTAAAAGCCGATGTCATTAAGCTCATGGATGCAGGTATTATCTACCCTATCTCTGATAGCCATGGGTAAGTCCTATTCAATGTGTACCAAAGAAAGGTGGCATTACTGTTGTCCCTAATGAAAACAATGAATTGATACCTACTAGGACGGTCACGGGGTGGAGAGTGTGCATTGACTATATGAGATTAAATGAATCCACTCGTAAAGATCACTTCCCCCTTCCCTTCATTGATCAAATGATAGAAAGATTAGCAGGTTATGATTTTTATTGCTTTCTAGATGGGTATTCAGGGTATTACCAAATCGCTATTACACCAGAGGACCAAGAGAAAACTATTTTCACTTGCCCTTATGGTACATTTGCCTTTAGACGAATGCCATTTGGATTATGTAATGCCCCTGCCACTTTTCAAAGATGCATGTTAGCCATATTCCATGACATGATAGAGAAATTTTGAGAAGTTTTCATGGATGATTTCTCTATTTTTGGATCCTCATTTGATATATGTTTGTATAACTTGGATTTGGTGCTGACACGATGTGAGGAGACAAATCTTGTATTGAATTGGGAGAAGTGTCACTTCATGGTCAAAGAAGGTATAGTCTTGGGACATAAGATATCCAAAAAGGGTATTGAAGTAGACCGAGCAAAAATCCAAGTGATACAACAATTGCCGCCTCCAACAACAGTGAAAGGAATCCGAAGCTTTTTGGGCCATGCAGGATTTTATCGTCGATTCATTAAGGATTTCGCAAAAATTTCTAAACCTTTATCTCATTTATTAACTAAAGATACACCTTATGAATTTAATGCTGATTGTGTGCAGGCATTCGAAATTCTCAAGGAGAAACTGGTAACAACACCGGTCTTGGTAGCACCTGACTGGGAGTTACCCTTTGAATTGACGTGCGATGCGAGTGACACAGCCGTAGGAGCAGTCTTAGGTCAAAGGAGGAACAAGGTATTTCATACCATATACTATGCTAGTCGCACTTTGAATGAAGCACAAATGAATTATGCCACTACTGAAAAAGAGCTACTAGCCATAGTTTTTGCATTCGATAAGTTTCACTTCTGTCTATGTCTTGCCAAAGTTATTGTTTACACCGATCATGCTGCACTTAAATACTTACTTGCAAAGAAAGATGCCAAACCACGCTTAATTAGGTGGATATTTGTGATGTCCCCGAAATGATTAATTGCAATTAAAGCATTAATTATTTTTATATGATGAATTATTACGATGATTAAGTTGTACGTGGAAAAATGAAGTGTTAGCATGATTTAATTGTGTTGATTTTAATTATGAGGAAGGTATGGATTTAATGAAGTTGGTTGCATTTTTGTAAAAATGCTTTTAAAATACCAAGTTGGGATGTTTTATACATCATGTTAAGTTTGGGGTATGATTTTAAATTAGTCCACAACCCCTTTTTAACCCATCACTCATCACTTAAACCCCCACTTTACCTTTACTCTTTTTTAAAACCCCCCAACTCATCCTCAACCCTAAACCTTACCACATTTTCGAAATCCTTCAAAGGAGGAAGGAGGAAGCTCCACAA
Source organism: Haberlea rhodopensis (assembly GCA_907163345.1). Lineage (NCBI taxonomy): Eukaryota > Viridiplantae > Streptophyta > Magnoliopsida > Lamiales > Gesneriaceae > Haberlea > Haberlea rhodopensis. Next base: position 1,057,216 of record CAJQUN010000092.1, read on the forward strand.
AACTTGAGTTTGTGTGAATTTTACCAAGATTTGGAGTCTTCAAGAGGTATGGAACTCTTCCTAAAGTTTTGATGATGTTTGGATTTGAAATGGGGTGATTTTTGAAGTGATTATGTGGGTTGTTTTGATGTATGTGTTGTATGGGTTTGGGGTATGGTTTTATGAGGTTTTTGTGGTGGTAAGTTGTTGGGATGTATTTGGTTTAAGATGTATTGGTTTATTTGGTAGTTTTGTACCAAAAAGATGGAGTTTACTCGAAAAATCGCAGCGACCGATCGATCGGTAGCAGGGCAACGATCGATCGGTGCATGTGCGAAGTGAGGGATGAAGTTTCTTTATTTACCGATCGATCGGTGGAAGTGACCGATCGATCGGTGGATGACTAGAGATCGATCGGTAGCTCGGACCGATCGATCGGTGAAATGCCATAGCTTAAATTTTAATTATGAACAGTTACCGATCGATCGGTAAGGGTGACCGATCGATCGGTAAAGCAATTTTGCTGAAGATGATTTTCTTGGTTTAATTGATGGAATTTTTGGTATTAGGCTATTATTTAGCTTCTAATATTGATTTGTATGGTTGTGTGGAACCATCCCAGGTGCCAACAACATCGAGAAGATAGAGCTCTTCAATTTCTCCACTTTTGGAATTAAGGTACGTAAGAAGCGTACGGGCATCGGACGGTAACACACTCCTAACTCTGACTATGCATTGATTGCATAAGTATTTATGATGATGATGATTGTGATAAATAAGTTAAGATGATGATGTTTGTGAAGATGATATGATAAGTAAGTTTATGATGATGATGTTATGATGATAATGTTTATGATGATGATGTTATCATGATGATGTTTATGATAAGTAAGTTTATGATGATGATGTTATGATGATGATGTTTATGATAAGTAAGTTTATGATGATGTGATACAATGTTTATTATGTGGTAAGATGCCACAGGGTAAGATGCCCATATGGTAAGAGGCCATGCGATTTTATTATGTGGTAAGATGCCACGGGGTAAGATGCCCATATGGTAAGATGCCATACAATGTTATTATGTGGTAAGATGCCACGGGGTAAGATGCCCACATGGTAAGAGGCCATACGATGTTATTACGTGGTAAGATGCCACACGATATTATGATATGGTATGATGCCATACGATAGGGTAAGATGCCCACGTGGTAAGATGCCACACGATGTTATGATACGGTAAGATGCCATACGATGGGGTAAGATGCCCATATGCACGAATGTGAATCAGGGTCAACAAAAGAAACTGACGAATAAACCGCATGTTTACTTAACTATGATTTTGTACATTACTGTTATATTTATAAGATGACGATGCTCATATGATGATGATGCTATACGATGATGATGCTATATGATGATGATGTTATAAGATGATGATGTTATAAGATGATGATGCCATTAGATGATGATGTTATATGATGATGATGCTATATGATGATGATGTTATAAGATGATGATGTTATAAGATGATGATGCTATAAGATGATGATGCTTATAAGATGATGATGCTATAAGATGATGATGCTTATATGATGATGATATTATAAGATGATGATTTTAATCATTCATGTCAAGAATTAATGATTATTTGCAGGCTATGAAACAGGGACAACCAAAGAGGGTTAATGCGATTAACCAGGAAGTATACGTTACCAATTATTTTCATGCATTTATTTATATGCCATTGCCTTATGATGTTAAGTAACGATGTACATGCTCATGATGGTTGTTCCTGTAGGTACACTTTTGGACCGAAGGGCTAAGGGTCGGGTTGAGACAGTGAGCTAAAAGGAGCATGAAAGAAGATAAGATACAGGACTTTTGGATAGTCTCTACTCTAGGAGTAGTATAATTCTAGCACTTTAACATTCATTATTGAGAATGTATTGAGTTAAGTTTTGAAATTTCATTGTTGGCCTGTAACTTTATTAGCTCTGATAGGCTTAGATTTTGAGTGTTTTTAACTGTAATTTCTTCCCATTTTCCGTACTTTTTCCTGGATGATATTATGCTTGTTGGTGTTTATTCATCTGTTTCAGGAAATTAGATCGGAAATGGAAGAAATGAGCTTATATGAAGATAACGGGCGAAATCGAGGCAAGAAAGGGTTGAAATGAAGAAGTGAGAATTTCGAAATCTCGATCGATCGAGATTATGTCTCGATCAATCGAGACAGACAGTGCGCTGAGAAGATTTGAATTTCAAGTCTCGATCGATCGGAACAAATTTCCGATCGATCGAGCGAGGCAGTGACTCCAGAGCAAATTTTATTAAAGTCTCGATCGATCGGTGGAAAATCTCGATCGATCGAGCGAGACAGTGAGTTTCAAAAGCTGGCATGAACAGTGCACCGATCGATCGGTAGCAAATCTCGATCGATCGAGACGCGAAATCCTGAAGATTTTATTTTCCTTTTTTATCGTGATGTTGGAGATTTTAAGCGGGAGTTGATTCATTTCAACAGGGGAGAGCATATCAGACGATTTTTCTGGACAAAAGAAGAGCCCTAGCCGCCGCTTAGCCGCCGCCAAGGAGATCCGTTCGTCCGGTTCTTCGTCCGAACTAAAGCCAATCAATTCCGGAGTGCAAGGAAGGAGCAAGAGAAGAGATTTCGGTGCTACGCACGGATTCATTCCGCCGTTTATCGTATTTCTAGACTTTAATCTATTTCATATTAATTTTCAATTGATGTTTTTGAGGTCGAGAGACGATTAAACTTCTTTTGTATTTGATTTGAAACAATTCTAGTTTATTTTATTGAGATTTAGTATCATTGTGTTTGATATATTGATTCAATTGTGTTTGAGTGTATTGATGTCCATTGTTCATGATTTAATCGATTGTTAAGATCAAAGCCTAGCTAACTTTGATTGATTTTGAGAGTTATAACCGAGATCGAGAGATAACGTTGTAACACGCTCTTTTAATTCATGAAGTATGTTATGATTGAGATCGAGAGATGATATCGCATACGTGAGAACTTGGAATCGAAAGATTTAGAGTTATAAGGTTTTGATAATTTATGCAACTTTGAATTAGTAAATAGGTGCACGAGAGTGACTTATTCTAATTTATTGTTAGTTTCTTTACAGCTTGAGAGAGTGTATTGAATAATAGCGAAAACCTTTCACCCTTAGAATCAATTGGTTGATAATTTGCTTATTCAAATGAATCATTAAAGATAACACAGTTGAACGAAGAGCTTGATAAATTTCTTGAGCAACTTACCTTTGCATATCCGGAACCATTCATTTTATTGTTTCTTGTTTAAGTTTCATTTTCTTAGTTTAAGTTTGCTTTAGATAATCACACTTTGTTAATCGTAGGCTAAATATAATTTTATTAATCTTATTTGGTACTTATACGTTAGTCCCTGTGGATTCGACAACCCGTACTTAATTTTCACTATACTAAAACTTGACAACCGTGCACTTGCGGTAGAATCGCTTCACAATATTCTTTGAAATATCTTTTGTTTAAAAATAAAGCGGTCAAGTTTTTGGCGCCGTTGCCGGGGACTAATCTGTATAATATCATACAAGATTAGTTAATTGTAATTTAGCCAATTCTTTTATTATTGCGTTTTTGTTTTTGTTTTCTTTGTTTTCTTTTGTTGATCTTTGTCAATAACTTTGTGTATTTTGTTGTCTCCTTTTGTCTATTTTGTACAAGAATCGTTTCTCTAGTGCATGCTCAGAAGAGAGGAGCCTATTCTCGAGCCTTTCGATCCGGAGATAGAAAGAACTTTACTTAGGCGATTACGAGAAGCTCGAGCGATGGCTGATAATAACGAAGCACAGCACCCTAGATCGATGATGGACTTTGCGCAACCGGCATTTCATGGATCGTTGTCCAGTATTACGAGGTCGACGATTCAAGCGAACAATTTTGAGATCAAGCCGGCAATCATACAAATGATTCAGCACTCGGTTATGTTTGAGGGAGCAGCTACGGATGATCCGAATAATCACATCTCCAACTTTTTGGAGATTTGTGACACATTCAAACATAATGGCGTCTCTCACGATGCCATCAGGTTAAGACTTTTTCCCTTTTCATTACGAGAGAAAGCTAAGGCATGGTTGAATTCACTACCTGCAGGTTCTATAACAACATGGGAGGGGATGAAAAAGGCGTTTTTGTCAAAGTACTTTCCCCCTTCCAAGACGGCGAAGATGCGGAACGATATCACGACTTTTGGGCAGTTTGACCCCGAGACGTTATATGAAGCGTGGGATCGTTTTAAGGAGTTGTTGAGGAGATGCCCACACCATGGTCTACCCATATGGCTGCAGGTACAAACGTTCTATAACGGTTTATTTTCTTCTAACCGTTCCATGATTGATGCAGCATCTGGGGGATCCATAATGAGGAAGACGCCGGAAGAGGCATATAGCTTGTTGGAGGAAATGGCGTGCAACAGTTACCAGTGGCAATCTGAGAGGAGCACGCCACAGAAACCAATGGGAGTCCATCAAGTGGATGAGATCACTGCTCTTTCGGCTCAATTAGAAGCCATGAATCGGAAGATAGATAGCATGGGAACAGCAGCGATGCAAGCTCAAGCGATCTTCTGTGAGCTGTGTGGAGGCGGTCATCCTAGCATCGAGTGTTAGGCAGGTAACCAGTTTAACCAATCTGTTGAGGCTGTTAATTTTGTAGGTAACAGGCCACCCCATAATTCCTACTCGAATTATAACCAACCATGGAGGAACCACCCGAATTTGAGATGGTCGAATCAAGAAAATGTGTTGAACCCTCAACCGCAGGCAGGGTTCACACAAAAGCCGAGTATGGAGGAACTGATGGCAAAGCTGATTTCATCAACGGAGGTGAGGATGCATTATCAGGATGCATCTATTAAAAATTTGGAAGTGCAGATAGGGCAGTTGGCCACGTTGATATCTGGGAGGACGCAAGGTACGCTCCCGAGTGATTCTGTAAAGAATCCAAAGGAGCCATCAAATTGAGAAGACGAGGAGGTGACAGTACAGCTTGGGACTATAAATTAAGAACTTCCGTTTTTCCTTCCTCGAGTTTTGTTTTTTATTTCTTGTTTTGATGTGTTTTTGTTAGTTTGTTTGTTTTGAGTTTGTCTGGGAATGAATTCGTGTATTTTCTATTGCAGGTGTGAAAGCAAGAGCGAGTTGGTTGTAGGCGAGGCAATCCGAGAGAAAGATGTTGAGAAAAATTTCAAATTTTGTTTGCTGCTGCTGGCGATCGATCGAGACAAAATCTCGATCGATCGCCCAATTTTTTTTTTAAAGACATTGTGCCTACTGCCTCGCTCGATCGATCGAGAATTTTTCCGATTGATCGAGCGAGATAAAATTTTGAAAAAGAATAGGGCACAGACGCAACATCCATCACTTTCAAAAAATCAATTTGTCTCCTCTCCACAATAGAACCCTAGCCACCTTTTCAAATTCCTTCATCTAATCTCATCATTTTTTCCATCAAATTTAAATTTACTTCAAATCTGGGAAATAATATTTGTTTTAATGAGATTTTCATTGCAGATTTGAAGGATTGCAAGGCAAATTGGGTAGAAGTACATCAAAAAGGGAATTCCAAGCCAAGTGCCAAATTTTTCCAAGATCAGATTTTTAAGCGGTAATTGGTTTCCAATTCTTAAAGATTGTAGCTTTTGGTGAAATTTCTTGAATTATAGTAAAATTGGGTTAGGAAGGGATCAATAAGGAGGAAGATTTATAGTGTTGTGTGGTGATAGTTGGATTTAATTGAGTTAGTTGGGAATCATTTAGCAAGAAAATGTCATCCAGAAAGAGGTCAAAGCAGGCGGAGGCTTCCCAAAAGCAAAAGCAGGCGGAGGCCACTGTTTCTGAGCCAGGATATGATGAACAGAAGTTTCTCAATGCCACAATTGCTGAATTATACCTCACCTACCATAAGAAACCCCTGAGCCGTGAAAGGGGAATGAGCATGGATAAATTGGAATGCCCTGTCATTAGGACAGTCCGGCGAAAAGGGTGGTTTCAATTCGTTCAGACACCGATTTATGCTGTGGTGCCACTGGTAAGGGAGTTTTACACAAATCTTCGAGCTGTTAGACCAGGGCACCAAGTAAGTGTTTATGTTCGATGGAAGGATGTGTTGGTGGATCGAGCCGCAATCAACAATATTCACCGGATGCCTTTACTTCAAAACTGTGCATACCAATCTTTCAAGAGTAGCAGGATTGACTACGATGAGGTATTGACAGTTATTGGCAAGCCGGGAGTGGATTGGCAAAGGAATGATAAAGCAGAGCCACAGTTGGTTCTAAAGAAACATTTGAAGCCAGAGGCCCAAGCATGGTTTTCATTTGTCGCCTCGCGGGTCATGCCTTCGACCCACACTTCTGAGGTGACAAAAGACAGAGCGGTCCTGGTATATGCCATCCTCTCAGGGAAGGAAGTGGACTTCGGCGAGATCATTAGTGATCACATTGCAGAAATTAGGAGCAACTCACCGACCTCCGCACTACCGTTTCCATCCACGATCACTGCTTTATGTCAGCGGTACGGAGTGACATGGGGGGAAGACGAGGAGCTACTTCCGCCGAAGACACCGATCATTGTGGACGCTCCACCACCTCCTACGGGCCGACGAAGACCTTCAGACACTACACGAGCTGGAGCATCATCCTCTGCTGCAGAACATACACGTGTTACTTTGGACTCTCTTCATAGGGATCTCCAAGATATTCGCCTGGAGCAGCAGAGCATTCACAGCATGCAGCGGGACATTCATAGAATGCAGAGAGCATTGCAGATGGACCATGAGCAGGTAGCTCAGCGTCAGATGGAGTTCATGCACTATCAGAGTGCATGGAACACTGTCATGGCCCAGGGCTTTCCAGGTTTCCAGTTCCCGCCGGAGCCACATTTTGCACCTTATCATCCGCATGCACCTCCACCTTCTGAGTACCCACCATTTCCGCCATATCAGGGCGAGGAGCACCACTACCCAGTTCCCCCTCCGGAGCATGATGAGGATGACGATCAGTGACGATCGTCGTCATGGTATGTGTCTTTGCCTTTGCATTTATTTTTCTTGTTCATTGAGGGCAATTCACATGCTAAGTTTGGGGGGGGTTTTTGAGTATTTGTATATATCTTGCTTTTGCACATATTGCTACTTGTCTTGTTTCTTTTCCTAGCATGACTGCATGATGTTGAGACTGATTCATCCTTGAGCATTACCAACAAAAAAAATTTTTAGTGATTGAGTTATTCTTGAGAATTGATGAGTTGGAATTGCAACGGTAATACATGATGAAATTAATCCTCATCTAGATAGGAGTCATGGAAATGCTTAACTTGTTTGTATATATCCTTTGTTAACTATATGTCAAAACTGAGGAATAATTTGAGCACTTATTGAGTCATGATTGAGTGAAGTATGTATTGATTAAATTGAAAATTTGTGTTAACTGTGATGAGTCTTGAGTATCTTAGATAACTCTACAGTTTAGTTGAAAGCACTTTGAGGCGAAATTTATAATTATGAACTAGACTTGGAGATGATTTAGGCGATCTTTGGACCGTTTGAGCCTTTCAAACCTACCTGGTATACATTATTCCGTAGTGTCCCCTTTTGAGCCTTCTTGAAAAGAATGGTATATGCATTGCATATGATTAGACCCCCATTCGGCATTCTTGGCAAACTCATTATACCCACCTTGGTTTGAGCCTAAAAGAACAATTTTATCCATCCCTAGGAGAGTATAATGAATCTCATTCATTGCATTAAATTGTTATATGTTGAGAAGTTCATTGTGAAAGAAATGAAATGAACGAAAGAATGAGCATAGAAAAAAAAGAAAAAAGTTTTACAAAAAGCCTTGAAAAGAAAATTTAAATAAGACCCAAAGTGGCCAAGGCTAGAAATTGTGAAGAGAAGCTCAATGATTATGTGAGAAGATAGTTGAACTGATTTTATTATACTCTCTTCTTTGAATTCATCCTACCTTTTCTTTGGAGCCGACACCAAAAGGCGTAACGTTATAAGCTTTTAAGACCTTTTGATCCAAGTCTAGGGAATAATTACATTAGTGGAGAAGTGCTGGATAGTAAATTTGTAGAGCAATTCAAAGTAATCTTGACTAGGAGTTGATATGGCACATGTTGATCTTAAAGATATGTATGTAACTCATGTTTGACAATAGCTCTCACGCACGTTCCGATGTTACGATGTATTGTTTAACTTAGGAGAAATTGCTTCTTGTTAAGTGTTGAATGACTTCTATTGATGTGTAAGTAGGATTTCTGAGATTTTACGTATGTTGTAAAGATGATTCATGCTTAGTATCGAGTTTAACTTTTCTTTTTGAGCTTATTGCTTGCCCGAGGACGATCAAGTCTAAGTTTGGGGGAGTTGATAGGCTTAGATTTTGAGTGTTTTTAACTGTAATTTCTTCCCATTTTCCGTACTTTTTCCTGGATGATATTATGCTTTTTGGTGTTTATTCATCTGTTTCAGGAAATTAGATCGGAAATGGAAGAAATGAGCTTATATGAAGATAACGGGCGAAATCGAGGCAAGAAAGGGTTGAAATGAAGAAGTGAGAATTTCGAAATCTCGATCGATCGAGATTATGTCTCGATCGATCGAGACTGACAGTGCGCTGAGAAGATTTGAATTTCAAGTCTTGATCGATCGGAACAAATTTCCGATCGATCGAGCGAGGCAGTGACTCCAGAGCAAATTTTATTAAAGTCTCGATCGATCGGTGGAAAATCTTGATCGATCGAGCGAGACAGTGAGTTTCAAAAGATGGCATGAACAGTGCACCGATCGATTGGTAGCAAATCTCGATCGATCGAGACGCGAAATCCTGAAGATTTTATTTTCCTTTTTTATCGTGATGTTGGAGGTTTTAAGCGGGAGTTGATTCATTTCAACAGGGGAGAGCATATCAGACGATTTTTCTGGACAAAAGAAGAGCCCTAGCCGCCGCCTAGCCGCCGCCAAGGAGATCCGTTCGTCCGGTTCTTCGTCCGAACTAAAGCCAATCAATTCCGGAGTGCAAGGAAGGAGCAAGAGAAGAGATTTCGGTGCTACGCACGGATTCATTCCGCCGTTTATCGTATTTCTAGACTTTAATCTATTTCATATTAATTTTCAATTGATGTTTTTGAGGTCGAGAGACGATTAAACTTCTTTTGTATTTGATTTGAAACAATTCTAGTTTATTTTATTGAGATTTAGTATCATTGTGTTTGATATATTGATTCAATTGTGTTTGAGTGTATTGATGTCCATTGTTCATGATTTAATCGATTGTTAAGATCAAAGCCTAGCTAACTTTGATTGATTTTGAGAGTTATAACCGAGATCGAGAGATAACGTTGTAACACGCTCTTTTAATTCATGAAGTATGTTATGATTGAGATCGAGAGATGATATCGCATACGTGAGAACTTGGAATCGAAAGATTTAGAGTTATAAGGTTTTGATAATTTATGCAACTTTGAATTAGTAAATAGGTGCACGAGAGTGACTTATTCTAATTTATTGTTAGTTTCTTTACAGCTCGAGAGAGTGTATTGAATAATAGCGAAAACCTTTCACCCTTAGAATCAATTGGTTGATAATTTGCTTATTCAAATGAATCATTAAAGATAACACAGTTGAACGAAGAGCTTGATAAATTTCTTGAGCAACTTACCTTTGCATATCCGGAACCATTCATTTTATTGTTTCTTGTTTAAGTTTCATTTCTTAGTTTAAGTTTGCTTTAGATAATCACACTTTGTTAATCGTAGGCTAAATATAATTTTATTAATCTTATTTGGTACTTATACGTTAGTCCCTGTGGATTCGACAACCCGTACTTAATTTTCACTATACTAAAACTTGACAACCGTGCACTTGCGGTAGAATCGTTTCACAATATTCTTTGAAATATCTTTTGTTTAAAAATAAAGCGGTCAAGCTCAAAGCTACAACCAGAACCCTAAGACGTTATTAATGCATGTTTAGTCCATAATTTGTGTATTAAGATGATGTTAAGGTAGGAAGACCCTACATTAGTGGTATCAGAGCAGTGGTTAGATAACCCGGGAATGAGCGAAGGGTAGCCTTAGCAATAAGTTGGCTAGGTGCTCACTTTTAAACATGTTTTATGCATATGTTGCATATGAAGTATATGATGTTGTACTAACATGTTTTGTTTCTCTAACGATGTATTCAATGAACTGCTTTTGGGTATCGTTGTTAACCCTTGCGTTGCAGCATAGCAGCAAATGCTGAAGTAAGTGATGCGATTTCATATGCACTTCTCCGTCGCCCATGCCTCTTGTAGTCTCGACACCCGCTAGAAGAAGTTTGATAACTGATCAGATTGGTTATGACAGCCTCATTTATTTTGAGGGTAACGAGCTGAGGACAGACTTGATTGTTCTGGGAATGTCAGACTTCGATGTGAGCATCGATGTGCTGAACAAGTATCAGGCAGTTGTGGACTGCAGACAAGGACTGTCCGATTCAGGTCTGATATGGGAGTCCAATGGACATTCTATGGGGATGGTTCCCGTTCAAGGATTCCGTTAATATCTGCTGTCAAGATGGCACAGTTATTGGAATGAGACCACAAAGGATATCTCAGCTATGCTGTTGTTATTACTCAAAAGAGGGAAGAGTTAAGGGTTGAAGATGTGCCCGTAGTGGCGGTGTTTCCTGATGTATCTCCGGAAGAAATTCCCGGATTCCCACCGACGAGAGAGGTCGAGTTTGGGATTAAGTTACTACCAGGGACGTCTACCATTACTCGTGCCCCGTATTGGATGGCACCAACGGAGCTAAAGGAGTTAAATGTTCAGTTGCAGGAGCTCCTTGACAAGGGCTATATACGCCTTAGCGTATCGCCCTGGGGTGCACCAGTTTTATTTGTTAAGAAGAAAGATGGTCCAATGCGGTTGTGCATCGATTTCAGACAACTGGACAAAGCCATGATGAAGAATAAGTATCCGCTTCCGGGGATTGATGATTTGTTTGATCAGCTGCAGAGTACTAGGCTCTATAGTAAGATCGATCTGAGGTCGGAGTATCATCAGATTCGAGTTCGAGAGGATGATGTACAGAAGACAGCTTCCAGGACTAGATATGGACACTACGGATTCTTAGTCATGCCTTTTGGGGTGACGAATGCCCTAGCTGTTTTATGAGCCTGATGAACAGAGTGCCCCAATCATGTTTGGATCAGTTCGTCATAGTTTTCATTGACGATATGCTTATTTACTCTCGAACTGAAGAGGGACACGTGAAGCACTTGAGAACAGTACTCCAGATCCTTAGGGATTGCCAGACCCCTGGCACAACTGACTCAGAAAGGAGTGTCGTTCTATTGGTCCGAAGCTTCTGAGGAAAGCTTCCAAGAATTGAAGCGTCGTTTGACCATGACACCTATGTTGGTGATTCCTTCTGAGAATAAGAGGGTTGCCTTGTACACAAATGCATCACTGCAGGGTTTGGACTGTGTGTTGATGCAAGATAAGCATGTGGTGGCTTATGCATCGAGGCGGTTACAACCACATGAGGATAGGTACCCAGTCCATGATTTGGAGCTGGCAGCCGTTATATTTGCCTTGAAAATTTGGAGGCATTACTTGCATGGTACGTCGTTTACCATCTACACGGACCATAAGAGCCTGGAGTTTTGTTCACACAGGCTGAGATGAATATGCGACAAAGAAGATGGATGTCATGAATTTATCAGCTATGATGACCTCTTGTTGCCATTTGGGCTATGATTTTGATGTGGACACGTCGCCGGTGCGAGTGTCGACCTTGTTGGCTGAGCCAGACTTATTTGAGGCTATTTGGAAAGCCCAGAGGTCAGATGATGAGGTTCAGAGGTGGTCGTTTTTAGTACTTCGAGGACAGCCACCAAAGTTCAGAATGGCAGAAAATGATTCTGTTAGGATCGGGGTAGTGTTTAGAAGGGGGGGGGGGAGGGGGGTTGAATAAACACTAGATTCAACTTCGATTTCTTCTTCTTCCGGTTAACTGTAAACTGTTAAGTATTATAGTTGCTTCTCAATATCAGGCAAGTCAGCAGACACTTATTATAGTGCGGAATACGTCTACTGAACTTGTGAGGAATAAAACTGAGGTAATAAAGTAATGAACAAATAACACAAGAGTTGTTTCTGGAAGTTCGAAGCACAACGCTTCTACGTCTCCCCTTCTTCCTTTGCAGGAAGGATTCACTAGAAGACTTGGTTTACACTTTACAGTATACAACCTTCTTAGGCACTAATACACTTGGCCTAAACTCCTAGCAATCACAATCTTCTTAACTTTTGATTACAAGGGATTCTATAACACTCTTTACAGAATAAACTTTCTAGCTTTGAGAGTTTTTGAGCAGCAGACTTCAATTGGAAATAATCTATCACCGATTCAGTTTCGCTGTTTGTCAGCTCTTTGCTGAACGTTTGGAATATCAGTAATATGATTTTCTTTCTTGTTTGCTTTGAAGTATATGTTTTGTTGAAAATCGCTCAGCCCTTCTTCATTCTCTGCTTGGACGTATTTACAGGTTTGGTTGTCCAACGGTAGCTTTTCTGTATATGGAAGAAATTAGCTTTCCAAATTCATATTGTCTTCTTTCCTATTTTGTCTAAGCAACGGCTCTTTTCACTCTGACGGTAATGGTGGCGGAGATATAGCAGGGTGCGCCGCTCTGTTGTACCTTTGTCAGAGAATGTTGTACTGATTTTGTCTCGTTGCTTAGACTTCTGCTGGTTTTCTTTGTTCAACTGGTCGTTCATCCTCTTATGACCAGTTGATGTCTTTGTTCAGTGTGAGACTATCCAGTTGATGGTTGTCCAGTAGATGTCTGTCCAGTTGGTGGCTATCCAGTTTATGTCTTGTCCAGTTGGTGGCTATCAAGTTGATGTCAATCCAGTTGGTAGCCATCCAGTTTATGTCTTGTCCAGTTGGTGGCTATCCAGTTGATGTCTTGTCCAGTTGGTGGCCATCCAGTTTATGTCTTGTCCAGTTTGTGGCTATCCAGTTGATGTCTATCCAGTTGGTAGCCATCCAGTTTATGTCTTCACCTGGTAGGAGTCTTTATCCAGTTGGTCTTTGTTACTCGGTAGGACTTCATCCAGTTGATCTTTAATATCCGGTTTGTAATCACCAAAACTTAGAAATCGTTTTCCCAACAATTTCCCCCTTTTTGGTGACGACAAAACTAAGTAATAATCGATTTCCTACTTGAGTAAATAAGATGAGAATCCTGAAAATACTTGAAGACATAATGGAAAAGAAATTTTCATTAAATATAAGCAGATTACAAGTTGTAATCAAACTGGACAATTGAGAGAGATTCATCTTCATTTAAGATGAATTCTAATAACTTGAAAAGAATCTAAGACGAATCTAGTTTACACAATATAGCTGATACATGACAAATCTTTAAACAAGCATTGTAGACCCGGAGAGCTTCGATCCACCTAGTCAGAGAGGAAGAGCTCGATCCACCTTATTTCAGAGAGGAAGAGCTCGATCCACTTTGTTTCAGAGAGGACCTAATTAGAATACTCTATCTCTGCCGGTCTACCTTGTTTCAGAGATAAGGTCGGGAAGAGTCATATGTATATTCATCAGGCAGCTTCCATGGTTTATGGATTCACCTAATGAGAATATTCTATCTCTGTCTTCCCCCTTTTTGTCATCAGCACCCAGACATCCCCTGTTAGCAGTTCCTGACTGATGATGAGCATCAGACAAGGATTCAAACGCTGAAGCTTAATGGAGCTGGGTTAGATAAGTAATCAACCCATGAGAGGTTGATTTAGATAAGTAATAAACCCTTGAATCGGAAAAGTTTGTAACAGAAAACCAAGGAATTTCGAAAGGTTTGAAGTTAATCATGATGAGTGAATGTGTGTTATGTGAACAAACAAGAGTCGCTATTTATAGAAATGAAAAGGTTTCAATTAATGTGAATGTATTTATGTTGATCAGTAAATACAAAGAAAAAGTCAACTAAAAAACAGTAAATAGATAAGAGTAATTAAAGGAAGAGTCAGAAAACGTTACTATTTTCGCCCGAACCAATGTTTGGAATAGTCGCGTTTTTCGGCAGGCGGTTGGCGCGGACTCCTAGATCTGGGTTGAGCAGTTGGTCTGGACTGAGTGAGTGCTCCAGTTGCAGGGGATGAACGAGTAGTTGAACTGGAAGCTCGCTGCGTTGAGGGAGCAGTTCGGCTGGGTTCAGGTAGTCTGCGAATTATTTGAGGGGCTGCAGGCAGGCTGTTGCATATATCTTGAATCCGAGAAGCAAATGCTGCCTGCATGGTGGCCAATTGATCGGTTAAGACTTTCTTGGCTTCTTCGATCTTTTCTCCAAGAGCCAGGGATGTGGCAGCATGAAGAGATTCATTATTTTGATTTATCTGAACCCTAGCCTGGCCAATTCGAGAAAGAGTTTCTGCCATTGTGTTTTCAGCAAAAGTTTGAAGTCTGGTGACAGTAGTCGTTAAACTACTTAAGTCCCTATAGACTTGCTGGAATTGAAAGTCCGTGTGCTGCTGATGGGTTCCTAGTATGAGAGTTGCGGTCCGCTCTTCCTGCTTAAGTTTATGAACATCGCTGGCTAGTGCTGATATTGCAGTGGAGAGATTAGCTAGCTGTGCAGCAATGTTCGGTGGCTCGTCCAGAGGGTTTGTAAAGACAAAAAAATCCTCAGAAAGCTATTGAACCATGGACGGATCTACGGCAATCATTGGAGTACCAGTAGTAGGGACAAGAGCACTGGGATGAGCATCTTCAACTGCAGTGGAGTGCAAAATAGTAGCTTCAACATTTGGGGCAGCTGTAGAGTTTGAGATAGTTACAGCCAAGGTGGCAGTTTCTTCAATTTGTGGGACAGCCAAAGCAGTAGTGTCTTGATCAACCGCAGCAGCAGACGACTGGGTGTGATCATTGGAGTGTGAAGACTCACTGGGTTCATGATTGGCAGAGGATATAGTAACCTGCTGAACCACTGTTTGAATGACTGCATCCACATTGGTGTGATCAGCAACCATTGGTTGGGGCTGTTGATCATTATGAGAGCTGGGAGTAGAGGAGACGCTGGGAGCAGTTGGAGAGGAGAGTTCTTTAACCGAGGAGGCTGCCTCCAATGCAGTTGGTGCGGCCTCCGTTCCAGTGGGAGTGGTCTCCAGAGCAGTAGAAGTGAGCTCCACAGAAGAGGGGATAATCTCCAAATTTGCAATGACCGTTTGTAGATTCCTTCTGATCAGGACTTGCAACAGTTTCAGTAGTGGAGCATGAGTGAATCCCAGTGGAGATGCGAATATCATGAAGAGCAAGCTCAGCCATTTCCAGCTTGGGTCCAAGAGCATTTAGAACAGCTCTATCATGATTCGCTGTTCCTGAATTACCGTTGAAGTGTTGAAGGCGGGTTTCAACCAGGGCTTGAAGTTCACCCACATAGATCATCAGGCTAAAAACATCTCGCAGCTTCAAGCTTGTTTCAGGGTCTGAGATTTGAAGATATGTCAGGATTTTGTTCTCATCTTCCCTAGCCTGATCCAGAATAGGATCAAAATCATCAAATCGAACCTTTATTCGAGCCTTTACCCAACGATCAAAAATCTCCAGCTGTGGTTGCAGATTGGCTTCAACTGTATCCATGACCATCTGGATCTCGAAGGCAACAGGAGTGGACACTAGAGCCGTAAGAGTTTTTCCTTTGCCAGCTGGGGTGGTCTTTGGATGACAGTATGGACACAAGGACTTGGGTGTCCTAAAGCTGATAGTGCATGGTGCTTGCTGAGAGCTCACAGTGCTGACGGAGTGTCAACTGGAACCATTGATGGAGCAGGCACCATGGCTAATGACGCAGTTGGTTCCTCAGTTGAAGGAATTTCAGGGCTGGGTTCGCTACCAGGAATAACGTTTGCAGGGCCGGCGGAGGAGATGGTATCAGAAGCGGCAATGACCTGCTGTCGGATAGCTGAAGGAGCAGCTTTTCTTGTTCTGTGCTTCTTAGGAGGGGGAGGAGGGGGAGAAGACTCAGCGGATTCTGAGACAGTTTGTTCAGAGTCACTAATTACTTGAGTCAAACGGCGCTTTGTCACCCCACCTTCTCTGTGATGACCCGAAATTAATTAATTGCGATTAAGACATTAATTGTGTTTATATGATGAATCATGTGGTAATTGATTTATATGATGGGTAATAAGATGTTAACATGATTTAATTGTGTTAATTACTAAATATGAGGAAGATGTGAATTTAGAGGAAGTATATTGCATTTTACTAAATGCTTGTAAAATGCCATGAAGAAGTATTTTATGAATCATGTTAAGTTTGGGGTGTGATTTTAAATTAATCCCCAACCCCTTCTTTTTAACCCTTCACCCATCATTTTAACCCCATTTCACCTTTACTCTTTTAAAACCCCCCAACTCATCCTCAACCCTAAATCACTCCACATTTTCGAAACCCTTCTAAGGAGGAAGGAGGAAACTCCACAAAACTTGTGTTTGAGTGATCTTTGTTAAGATTTGGAGTCTTCAAGAGGTATGGAACCCTTCCTCAAATTTTTATGATGTTTGGTTTTGAAATGGGATGATTTTGAAGTGTTTTAGGTGGGTTTGTTTTGGGTATATGTTGCAAGTGGTTGGGGTATGGTTTTATGAGGTTTTTGTGATATCCCCGAAATGATTATGTGTTATTTAAACATTAATCATTGTTGTGAAAATTTTGGTATTAATTTCTTGCTTTGGATTAATAATATTGGGAGATGCATGTGAGGGTACATGTGTTATATGTTGGGATTTTGGGGTTGTGGCATGATTAATTGGGGTGTGTGGTAATCGTTTTGGTAAAGCATGTTTTAAAAAGGGAATTGAAGTATTTTAGTGAGAAAATACTATAGATATCGTGTGAGGATATTTAATACATCGTGCTAAATACCGGGACCAAAACATAACACATCATACCACTCACCATTCAACCACCCCCCTTGACCCATACCCTGCTGCCAGCTGCTGCCCATACCCTTTTCCCCCATCTCCCACTTCCCCTCACAAGTCTGAAATCACTTCTTTCTTCCTCACCAAACTCGTCCAACACTTGCTGAGCAAGATAGGAAGGAGCTCAACCAATTTTACTGCCTTGAAGCTTGCAAAAATCGGAGCCAAAAGGGGGTGAGAAACCATTTCTGGGTTTGAAAAATTTGTTGTTGAGTTCATACTTTTGTTGGTGTGAAAAATGGCATGTTAGTTTAGGTTTTGTTAAACCTTCGATTCATGTTCATTTATGATGTTTTTATGAAGCTTCCAGTATTTTTCCTTGAGCATATTACATGTTTTATGTAGAAGATGTAAGCATGTAAAGAGGAGTGTTCGAAAATCTGGGTAGATATTTTCCCCTGTTTTTCTGGAAAAACGTGGACTGGGAGTGATTTTGAGGAGGTGATATTATGCATGTTAGATGGGTTTTAGAGTAAACCTTCGACGTGAATATATGCATGGTAGTCTTGTGAAGCCCTTGGCATGTTTGTTCGAGCATGATTTATGAGTTATGTTATAGTTTTTATAGCATGAAATGAAGTACTCGAAAATCTGGAAAGGAAATGTGTTGTCCTGTTTCAGGAAATGTTGATTGGGTACCTGTGTAAATGGTCGATTCCAATGCATGTGGGCTTATGTTAGAGTGTGAATTTGGTATAAATACACTCAGGGTAGTGTGTTGTAACTGCTAGCATGTTGGTCTTGGCATGTTGTATGTCTTACATGTTAGAATGAAGGGTGTGAATATCAGTGTTGAACATTCTGGAAAAATATCGCGCACAGACCATGTGGCGATCGATCGCCACAAATGGCGCGATCGATCGCCGAGGTCCAGTAGCCAAAATCAAAGTCACGCGATCGATCGCCATAAAAGGCGCGATCGATCGCCATGGGGCAGGGAGTTTGGCGATCGATCGCCAAGTGGTAGCGATCGATCGCCAGAGACAAAATTTTGAAATATTGATATTTTGTTGGATTTTTGATTTTGGATCATATATTGGCATCTAATATTGTGTTGTACACTGGTGTAGAGCCTTCACAGACGGCTACACAACGCAGGGGATAGAGTCCCACCACACACTACTTTTTGGAAAGGTACGTAAGCGACGTACGGGCATCCCAACGGTAACATGTATTTATGTTTGTCTGTGTGACACATGATGAATGCAATGTGATGCATTATGAGTTGATACAGGTTATTATGCATTGTTGTTGCATATTATGTATTATTGTTGCATATTGTGATGTGGGATAAAGAGATGTATTCCACGAGTCAGGGCGATCACGGTTAAGGTGTTAATGCTTACGCTTTACCGCTAAAAATGTGGAGCGGGAGGGGGGAGGCTCGCTTGCACATGGAGGCGGGTTTATACCATACTGAGCGAGGATGAGATACCGCTAGTATGAAGAAGCGAGGATGAGATACCGCTTGTTTTGAGATTATGGAAGCGAAGAAGCATTAAAATAACTGATGATGACTGACTCAAGAAAAAGTGGAAATGTCATGACATTCATTTGTGAAACCATACATTCATATAATGTGTTATATTATGAATTATGGTACAGGGACAACCGATGGGCATTGTAAATGCGATGGAAATACAGGAAGTGATTTGTATTTTATGATTGTGCATTTACGCCTTATTTTCATATTATGTTGAATATGAATTGTGTTATGCTCATGTGTTGGGGGTTGTCTTTGTAGGTGCTTTTGATGTTGAGAACCAGGGTCGGGGTTGAGAAGCTGAGCTGTAAGGAGAGCTACAGGATTAGCTACATGATTTGAGAAAATTTTATATAGCTTCTACTTGTGGTAGAATAAGACTATAGTGTAACACCTTTTGTAGGAATTTGTGAAATTCCTTTGAAACTTTTACTACTGTATCCCTTAAGCTCAGGAAAATCAACATGACTCATTACTCTGATTTATTCATATGAATGTTTAGTTCTCTTAATCGCACCTATTAGTATATTGAGATATCGGGGTCTCACATTTAGTGGTATCAGAGCAGTGGTTAGATAACCAGGGAAGAGTGAAGGGTAGCCTTTAGAGACAAGTTGGCTAGGTATTCATTGTTGGGCATGTTATGCATGTGATGCATATTGTTGTATAAGTGTTATACTAACATGCTTTTGAATATGATACTCTTTATATGTAACGGCTTATTCTATGAACTGCTTTTGGTATTGTTGTTAACTCTTGTGTTGCAGCATGGCGGCTATTAACCCGGAGAACCTCAATGAAGAGGTAGGGGATATGGGCAGTATGAATGCTAGTGTTGCTCATGTGAATCCTTTACCGCCACCTGCTGTGGGAGTGGAGCCCAGTGCACAGATGTTATTACCCGGGGAGCTCAGTTTGACACAGTTTCTGAACTTCCGTCCACCCATGTTTGAGGGGACCGAATCTGGAGAAGGGGCCGAAGAGTGGCTAGAACGGATAGAGCAGATACTTGTGACCGCGCCTTGTGCACGTAGCGCATGGCTGAGGTTAGCCGAGTTTCAGATGGCGAAGAAGCCTTCTATGTGGTGGAAGACCACTGTGATGGAGCTGACGGCCCAAGGTATGGTAGTGGACTGGACTGTATTCAGGACCCGGTTCCTTAACCGGTATTTTTCTGCCGCTGCCAGACAAGTCAAGGAGGACGAGTTCACTAATTTGAAGCAGGGCAACATGTCAGTTTCAGACTTTGCTTTGCAGTATTCCTCACTGTTGAGGTATGTCCCCCACATCGCTGTGAGCAGCCATGCGAAGATGAGGCATTTCATGAAGGGACTGAGGCCAGAATTGTTTGATCGGGTTGTTTCCAACAACCCCAGCTCTTTTGATGACCCCCTGACACGGGCAGAGCTGGCAGAGATTGCTGTGGGAGCGTATAAGGACGCTGTACCCTCTTCCGTGCCATCACAGAGGCCTGTTACTGATAGTTTGAAACCACGAGGGGATCAGTTCAAGGCTCGTGGAGCCTCATCATCTTCCAGATTTAGCGGGAAGAAATCTCAGAGTCAGAAACAGAGCAATCTAGGACCTACACAGGGGTGTAAGGCAGGAGGGGACAGGTGTGACCGCTGTGGAGGATTTCACTTGTCACGTGACTGCCGAGGCTGTTATGTTTGTGGCAAGGTGGGCCACTTAGCTAGGAACTGCCCCAATCGGGCAAGTCAGGCAGACTCAGGGCCGAATAGGCCAAGATTTGATGCTTGGAGGGCACCACCGCGACAGCAGTTTGCGCCTCGACCGCAGGGAGGTCAGGCGACAGGACCACCGCAGGGACTAGTGTATGCACTGACTAGGGAGCAGGCTGAGGCAGCCCCAGAGGAGGTCATTGCTGGTACGTGTCATTTATTTACGTACCCTGCATTTATTTTGGTAGATACAGGTGCTTCTCATTCTTTTGTATCTGTTGCTTTTGTGGAGAGACACCACTTGTGCTCGTCTCTGTTACCCACGCCTCTCATGGTCTCGACACCCACGGGGAAGCATGTGATTGCGGATCGGCTGTTGTCTGATTGCCTCATTTATTTTGAGGGCAATGATCTGAGGGCTGATCTGATTCAGTTAGAGATGGCAAACTTTGACTGTATTATCGGCATTGATGTGTTGAGCAGATACCGAGCTGTGGTAGACTGTCGGCAGAGGACTGTTCGTTTTCTATCTGATCAGGGGTTCCAGTGGACTTTTTATGGGGACGGCTCTCGTCCAAGGATTCCAGTGATCTCAGCGGTTAAGATGTCGCGGTTATTGGAGCGCGGCCACACATGTTACATCATTTATGCGGTGGATGTATCTGAGGAAAAGGAAGTGAGAGCCGAGGACATTCCAGTTGTGGCGGAGTTCATTGATGTGTTCCAGATGAGATTCCGGGATTTCCGCCTGTCAGGGATGTTGAGTTTGCTATTGAGCTGCTGCCGGGGACATCAGCCATTTCTCGTGCCCCATACAGGATGGCACCGGCAGAGCTGAGGGAACTAAAGGTACAGTTACAGGAGCTCCTTGACAAGGGATACATTCGTCCTAGTGTATCGCCTTGGGGTGCACCAGTCTTGTTCGTGAAAAAGAAGGATGGATCAATGCGTCTGTGCATTGACTACAGGCAATTGAACAAGGCCACAGTGAAGAACAGATATCCACTTCCGAGGATTGATGATCTGTTCGACCAGCTTCAGGGTACAGAGGTGTACTCGAAGATAGACTTGAGGTCAGGCTATCATCAGGTGCGGGTTAGAGCTGGTGATGTTCAAAAGACGGCTTTTAGAACTCGATATGGACACTATGAGTTCTTGGTGATGCCTTTCGGTGTGACAAATGCACCTGCAGTTTTTAAGAGCCTGATGAACCGAGTATTTCAGGAGTACCTCGATCAGTTTGTGATCGTATTCATTGATGACATCCTTTTCTATTCAAGGAGTGAGGAGGATCATGCCGATCATCTGAGGATAGTGCTCCAGATCCTCAGAGATCATCAGTTGTACGCCAAACTCAGCAAGTGTGAGTTCTGGCTGAGCAGTGTATCATTCTTGGGCCATATCATATCGCGAGAGGGGATATCAGTAGACCCGAGAAAGATAGAGGCAGTTATGGATTGGTCTACCCCTACTTCAGTCAGTGAGATTCGGAGTTTTCTTGGGTTGGCTGGCTATTATCGACGTTTCGTCGAGGGTTTCTCAAAGATCGCCACTTACACAGCTGACTCAGAAGGGAGTCCCTTTTTGTTGGACAGAGGCTTGTGAGCAGAGTTTCAGAGAATTGAAGCACAGACTGACTACTGCACCAGTTCTAGTGATTCCCAAGGAGAACAAAGGATTTGTTCTTTATACCGACGCATCGCTACAGGGCTTAGGGTGTGTACTGATGCAGGACAGACATGTAGTGGCTTATGCTTCGAGACAGTTGAAGCCACATGAGACGAGGTATCCAGTCCATGATTTGGAGTTGGCAGCTATAGTTTTCGCCTTGAAGATATGGCGACACTACTTATACGGTACCTCATTCACCATCTTCACTGATCACAAAAGCCTGAAGTTCTTGTTTACACAGGCTGAGCTGAACATGAGGCAGAGGAGATGGATGGATCTGCTGAAGGATTATGATTGTGAAATCCTATACCATCCCGGGAAAGTAAACTTGACAGCCGACGCTTTGAGTCGGAAGGTGAGGAGCACAACAGAGGATGCCATGTGCCTATCAGCTATGTTGGGCTCCTACTGCCATTTGGGATTCGATTATGATGTGTCTACTTCACCAGTATAGGTTTCGACCTTGTTAGCCGAGCCTGTTATTTATGATCACATCAGGAAAGCTCAGGGAACTGATGCAGAGGTTCAGAGATGGATGTCAGTGGTTCATTCAGGGCAGCCATCGAGATTTAAAGTAGCTGAGGATGGTTCTCTGAGACTTGGCGACAGATGGGTGGTTCCAGATACACCCGAGTTGCGTCAGGGTATATTACAGCGAGCTCATTGCAGCAGGATGAGTGTCCACCCGGGCGGGAAGAAGATGTATAAGGATCTACGCAACCAGTTCTGGTGGAGGCGTATGAAACAAGATGTCACCTCTTTTCTCAAGCGCTGTTTGATCTGTCAATAGGTGAAGGCTGAGAGACAGAGGCCTGGAGGTGAGCTAAGGAGCTTGGAGATACCACAGTGGAAGTGGGAGCACATATCCATGGATTTCGTGACCCACTTACCGAGGACTGTTTCGGGTTTTGATGCCATCTGGGTAGTCGTGGACAGATTGACTAAAGTGGCTCATTTCATTCCCTACTGTATGACATATACGCACTTGAGGATGGCACAATTATATGTCAGAGATGTAGTGAGACTGCACGGGATCCCTGTTTCGATAGTGTCTGATCGAGATCCGCGGTTCACATCTCACTTCTGGGAGGGTCTGCAGACAGCTCTAGGTATAGAGTTGAGGCTGAGCACAGCATATCACCCTCAGACGGACGGACAGACCGAGCGTACGCTACAGACGCTCGAGGATATGTTGAGAGCTTGTATGTTAGAGTTCGACATATCATGGCAGGACTTGATAGCCTTGGTGGAATTCTCTTACAACAACAGCTACCAGGCAAGTATACAGATGGCTCCTTTCGAGGCCCTCTATGGTAGGCGTTGTAGGTCACCCTTGTGTTGGGATGACTTGGACCGTAAGTCGATTGGAGGACCAGAGTTGGTTCAAGAAATGGAAGAGAAAGTTAAGGTTATCAGAAGAAAGATGAAGGCAGCTCAGGATAGACAGGCAGCATATGCCAATCAACGGCGAAGACCGTTGGAGTTTCAGTTGGGCGACAGAGTTTTTCTGAAGATCTCACCCTTCAGGGGTGTGGTACGGTTTGGTATGCGGGGGAAGTTGTCTCCTAGATACGTGGGGCCGTATGAGATCTTACAGCGTGTGGGTACTCTGGCGTACCGTTTGGCTTTACCGCCTTCTCTGTCTGGTATACACGATGTATTCCATGTATCTATGCTGAGGAAGTATGAGCCGGATCCTTCACATGTGTTAAGCCTTCTGAGGTTCAGATTGAGTCCGATGTTTCCTATGTGGAGCGACCTATCAGGATTTTGGATAGGGCAGATCGCAGACTGAGAAACAAAGTTATTCCAATGGTCAAAGTTCAGTGGGATCGTAGGGGTGTCGAGGAGGCCACGTGGGAGACGGAGCGACACATGGTGCAGCACTACCCAGAACTGTTTTCTGGTATGCGATTTATGTTTCACCTTATTGGGTAAGTACATGCTGATTTCGAGGGCGAAATCCTATAAGTAGGGGAGTATTGTGATATCCCCGAAATGATTATGTGTTATTTAAACATTAATCATTGTTGTGAAAATTTTGGTATAAATTCCTTGCTTTGGATTAATAATATTGGGAGATGCATGTGAGGGTACATGTGTTATATGTTGGGATTTTGGGGTTGTGGCATGATTAATTGGGGTGTGTGTTAATCGTTTTGGTAAAGCATGTTTTAAAAAGGGAATTGAAGTATTTTAGTGAGAAAATACTATAGATATCGTGTGAGGATATTTAATACATCGTGCTAAATACCGGGACCAAAACATAACACATCATACCACCCACCATTCAACCACCCCCCTTGACCCATACCCTGCTGCCAGCTGCTGCCCATACCCTTTTCCCCCATCTCCCACTTCACCTCACAAGTCTGAAATCACTTCTTTCTTCCTCACCAAACTCGTCCAACACTTGCTGAGCAAGATAGGAAGGAGCTCAACCAATTTTACTGCCTTGAAGCTTGCAAAAATCGGAGCCAAAAGGGGGTGAGAAACCATTTCTGGGTTTGAAAAATTTGTTGTTGAGTTCATACTTTTGTTGGTGTGAAAAATGGCATGTTAGTTTAGGTTTTGTTAAACCTTCGATTCATGTTCATTTATGATGTTTTTATGAAGCTTCCAGTATTTTTCCTTGAGCATATTACAAGTTTAATGTAGAAGATGTAAGCATGTAAAGAGGAGTGTTCGAAAATCTGGGTAGATATTTTCCCCTGTTTTTCTGGAAAAACATGGACTGGGAGTGATTTTGAGGAGGTGATATTATGCATGTTAGATGGGTTTTAGAGTAAACCTTCGATGTGAATATATGCATGGTAGTCTTGTGAAGCCCTTGGCATGTTTGTTCGAGCATGATTTATGAGTTATGTTATAGTTTTTATAGCATGAAATGAAGTACTCGAAAATCTGGAAAGGAAATGTGTTGTCCTGTTTCAGGAAATGTTGATTGGGTACCTGTGTAAATGGTCGATTCCAATGCATGTGGGCTTATGTTAGAGTGTGAATTTGGTATAAATACACTCAGGGTAGTGTGTTGTAACTGCTAGCATGTTGGTCTTGGCATGTTGTATGTCTTACATGTTAGAATGAAGGGTGTGAATATCAGTGTTGAACATTCTGGAAAAATATCGCGCACAGACCATGTGGCGATCGATCGCCACAAATGGCGCGATCGATCGCCGAGGTCCAGTAGCCAAAATCAAAGTCACGCGATCGATCGCCATAAAAGGCGCGATCGATCGCCATGGGGCAGTGGAGTTTGGCGATCGATCGCCAAGTGGTAGCGATCGATCGCCAGAGACAAAATTTTGAAATATTGATATTTTGTTGGATTTTTGATTTTGGATCATATATTGGCATCTAATATTGTGTTGTACACTGGTGTAGAGCCTTCACAGACAGCTACACAACGCAGGGGATAGAGTCCCACCACACACTACTTTTTGGAAAGGTACGTAAGCGACGTACGGGCATCCCAACGGTAACATGTATTTATGTTTGTCTGTGTGACACATGATGAATGCAATGTGATGCATTATGAGCTGATACATGTTATTATGCATTGTTGTTGCATATTTTGTATTATTGTTGCATATTGTGATGTGGGATAAAGAGATGTATTCCACGAGTCAGGGCGATCACGGTTAAGGTGTTAATGCTTACGCTTTACCGCTAAAAATGTGGAGCGGGAGGGGGGAGGCTCGCTTGCACATGGAGGCGGGTTTATACCATACTGAGCGAGGATGAGATACCGCTAGTATGAAGAAGCGAGGATGAGATACCGCTTGTTTTGAGATTATGGAAGCGAAGAAGCATTAAAATAACTGATGATGACTGACTCAAGAAAAAGAGGAAATGTCATGACATTCATTTGTGAAACCATACATTCATATAATGTGTTATATTATGAATTATGGTACAGGGACAACCGATGGGCATTGTAAATGCGATGGAAATACAGGAAGTGATTTGTATTTTATGATTGTGCATTTACGCCTTATTTTCATATTATGTTGAATATGAATTGTGTTATGCTCATGTGTTGGGGGTTGTCTTTGTAGGTGCTTTTGATGTTGAGAACCAGGGTCGGGGTTGAGAAGCTGAGCTGTAAGGAGAGCTACAGGATTAGCTACATGATTTGAGAAAATTTTATATAGCTTCTACTTGTGGTAGAATAAGACTATAGTGTAACACCTTTTGTAGGAATTTGTGAAATTCCTTTGAAACTTTTACTACTGTATCCCTTAAGCTCACGAAAATCAACATGACTCATTACTCTGATTTATTCATATGAATGTTTAGTTCTCTTAATCGCACCTATTAGTATATTGAGATATCGGGGTCTCACAGTTTTTGTGGTGAAAAGTTGTTGGGATGTATTTGGTTTAAGATGTATTGGTTTATTTGGTAGTATTGTACCAAAAAAATGGAGTTTGCTCGAAAAATCGCAGCGACCGATCGATCGGTAGCAGGGCAACGATCGATCGGTGCATGTGCGAAGCGAGGGGTGAAATTCCTTCACTTACCGATCGATCGGTGAAAGCTACCGATCGATCGGTGGATGGCTAACGATCGATCGGTGGCTTGGACCGATCGATCGGTGAAAGGCCGTAGCTTAAATTTTAAATATGAACAGTTACCGATCGATCGGTAAGGGTGACCGATCGATCAGTAAAGCGATTTTGCTGAAGGTTATTTTCTTGGTTTAAATGATGGAATTTTTGGTATTAGGCTATTGTTTGGCTTCTAATATCAATTTGTATGGTTATGTAGAACCATCCCAAGTACCCACAACCTCAAGGAGATAAAGTTCTGCAATTTCTCCTTCTTTTGGAATTAAGGTACGTAAGAAACGTACGAGCATTGGACGGTAAACCATACTCTTACATTTAACGATGAGGCTATGTTTATGATGATGTTTACGATGATGATGTTTATGATGATGTTATGATGACGATGTTTATGATGATGATTATGATGATGTTTACGATGATGATGTTTATGATGACGATGTTTATGATGATGATTATGATGATGTTTACGATGATGATGTTTATGATGACGATGTTTATGATAATGATTATGATGATGTTTAGGATGATAATGTTTATGATGACGATGTTTATGATGATGATTATGATGATGTTTACGATGATGATGTTTATGATGATGATTATGATGATGTTTACGATGATGATGTTTATGACGACGTTTATGATGATGTTGTTTATGATAAGTAAGTTTATGATAAGGTCATACGACGTATATTATTGGGTAAGACGCCCATGTGGTAAGATGCCACCCAATGTATGTGAGTGGGTAAGATGCCCACGTGGTAAGATGCCACACAATGTTATGATATGGCAAGACGCCATATGATTGGGTAAGATGCCCATGTGGTAAGATGCCACACAACGGTTATGTTATGGTAAGATGCCATACAATGGGGTAAGATGCCCTTATACATGAATAAGAATCAGGGATAACAAAAGAAGTCGAAGAACGACCAATAACTTTTACTTAACTAAGATGTTATGCATTACTGTATGTCTTTTATATCATGTTAAGTAAATATGTATATGCTCACGATGTGTTGTCCCTGTAGGTACACTTTTGGACCGAGGGCCTAGGGTCGGGTTGAGGATGTGAGCTAAAAGGAGCAAGATGAATATAGGATGCAAGATTTTGATAGTCTCTACTCTAGGAGTAGTATAAATCTATAACTTTAACATTCATTATTGGGAATGTAATTAAATAGCTTTTGGAAATTTTATTTTTGCCTGTAATCTTCTTAGCTCGAGCTACAACCGGAACCCTTAAGAGGTTATAAATTCATGTTCTGTCCATTATATGTGTATTATATGATGTTAAGGTAGGAAGACCCTACATTAGTGGTATCAGAGCAGTGGTTAGATAACCTGGGAACGAGTGAAGGGTAGCCTTAGCAATAAGCTAGCTAGGTGCTTACTTCTAAACATGTTTTGCGCATAAGCTACGTATGAAGTATATGACTGTTATGCTAACATGTTATGCCTTTCTAATGATGTATATATGAACTGTTGTTGGATCTTGTTGTTAACCCTTGTGTTGCAGTATGGCAGCAAACGTGGAGGTAGGTGACGCAGTGAGCGTCAATGCAAGTGCGGGGCGTACGAATCCCCTACCCCCGCCAGCTTTTGATGATGAACCGTCCGAACAACAGTTGTTGCCAGGGGAGCTAAGCTTAATTCAATTTCTTGCATACCGACCCCCAACCTTTGAAGGAACCGAAACAGGGGAACGAGCTGAGGAATGGTTTGAAAGAATAGAGCAAATCTTTGGGGCAGCCCCATGTGCGAAGACAGCATGGATACGGTTAGCAGAGTTCCAATTGGCCAAGAAGGCACTAATGTGGTGGAAGACCACTGTGGTAGAGCAAGAGGCTCAAGGTCATGAAGTTAATTGGAAAATGTTTCGAACTCGCTTTCTGAATCGTTATTTCTCGGCTGCTGCACGACAGGCTAAGGAAGATGAATTCACTCACCTCAAGCAAGGTACTATGTCAATGTCAGATTATGCTCTTCAGTTTTGCTCCTTACTCATATATGTGCCTCACATCGCCACGAGCACTCAAGCAAAGATGAGGAACTTCATGAAGGGCTTGAGGCCGGAGCTGTACGATAGGGTGATTACTTATGGCCCTACTTTCTTTGACGATGCACTCTCACGGGCTGAGCTAGCCGAACTGGGAGTGGGTGCATACCCTAATGTTGTACCACCGCCAGCACCCCCTCAGAAATCCACTCCTGATAATTTGAAGCCAAGGGGTGAGCAGTTCAAATCAAGAGGAAACACATCGGCGTCAAGGTTCAGTGGTAAGAGGCCTGACAATAGATGGAAAGGAAACCGAAGGAGTGATGCCCCATCTGGAAGGGGGCAGTCTCAGGGAGACAGATCCGGGAAGGTCCAATGCACTCTTTGTGGGCAACCACATCTGACGAAAGATTGTGTAGGATGCTATGTTTGTGGCGACAAGGGCACTTTGCTAGACAGTGTCCCAACAGGGTAAGTCAAAAGGGTCCTGCGGGGAAGCCTGCGGATAGGACAGCACAGCACAGACCACCATTTGTGCCGCGACAGTATGGAGGTCAGCCTATGGGGCCACCTCAAGGACAAGTCTATGCATTGACGAGGGAGCAGGCTTCAGCGGCTCCGGAGGAGGTTATGGCGGGTACGTGTCTTTTATTTACGCACCCTGCTTTTATATTGATCGACACAGGTGCGTCACACTCTTTTGTGTCGACAAGTTATGCACTTCTCCGTCGCCCACGCCTCTTATAGTCTCGACCCCCGCTGGAAGAAGTATGATTACTGATCGGATCGTCTACGATGGCCTCATTTATTTTGAGGATAAAGAACTAAGGACAGATTTGATTGTTCTGGGAATGTCAGATTTTGACAGCATTCCGGGCATTGATGTTCTGAACAGGTATCAGGCAGTTGTGAACTGCAGGCAGAGGACTGTACGGTTCAAATCTGATATGGGAATTCCATGGACGTTCTATGGGGATGGTTCTCGCTCTAAGATTCCGTTGATATCTGCTGTCAAGATGGCGCAGTTGTTGGAACGAGGCCATACAGGATATCTCATATAAGCCATTGATGTTACGGAAAAGAAAGAAGAAGTAAAAGTTGAGGATGTGCCCATAGTGGCGGAGTTCCCTGATGTCTTTCCGGAGGAGATTCCCGGATTCCCACCGACGAGAGAGGTCGAGTTTGGGATTGAATTATTACCGGGGACGTCTGCCATTTCTCGTGCCCCTTATAGGATGGCACCAGCGGAGCTAAGGGAATTAAAGATTCAGTTGCAAGAGCTCCTTGACAAGGGCTATATACGCCCTAGCGTATCACCCTGGGGAGCACCAGTTTTATTTGTGAAAAAGAAAGATGGTTCGATGCGTTTGTGCATCGATTACAGACAACTGAACAAAGCTACAGTGAAGAATAAGTACCCACTTCCGAGGATCGATGACTTGTTTGATCAGTTGCAGGGTACGAGGCTCTACAGTAAGATCGATCTGAGGTCATGGTACCATCAGATTCAAGTAAGGGAAGATGATGTCCAGAAGACAGCCTTCAGGACTAGGTATGGGCACTATGAATTCCTAGTCATGCCTTTTGGGGTGACAAATGCCCCGCTGTTTTCATGAGTTTGATGAACAGGGTGTTCCAGCCCTATTTGGATCAATTCGTCATAGTTTTCATTGACGATATACTCATCTACTCCCGGACCGAAGAAGATCACGTACGGCACTTGAGGACAGTACTTCAGATCCTTAGGGATCATCAGTTATATGCAAAGCTCAGCAAGTGTGAGTTCTGGCTGAACAGTGTAGTGTTTTTGGGTCATGTTATATCTAGCAGCGGGATATCTGTAGATCCCAGGAAGATTGAAGCTGTGATGGAGTGGGCATCACCCACTTCTGTACGAGAGATACGGAGTTTCCTTGGCTTAGCAGGTTATTACCGACGTTTCGTCGAGGGATTTTCTAAGATCGCTAAGCCGCTGACACAGCTGACTCAGAAAGGAGTCCCATTCTTTTGGTCCGAAACTTGTGAGGAAAGTTTTCAAGAACTGAAGCGTCGTTTGACTACAGCGCCTGTGTTGGTGATCCCTTCTGAGAATAAGAAGTTTGCCTTTACACGGATGCATCATTGCAAGGTTTGGGCTGTGTGTTGACGCAAGAAAAGCACGTGGTGGCTTATGCTTCGAGGCAGTTGAAGCCTCATGAGACCAGATACCCAGTCCATGATCTGGAACTGGCTGCCATCATTTTCGCCTTGAAGATTTGGCGTCATTATCTTTATGGTACGACGTTTACCATCTATACGGACCATAAGAGCCTGAAATTTCTATTCACTCAGGCTGAACTGAATATGCGTCAAAGAAGATGGATGGATTTTCTCAAGGATTATGACTGTGAGATTGAGTACCATCCGGGTAAAGCAAATTTGATAGCAGACGCCTTAAGTAGGAAGGTGAAGAGTACTGCTGAAGACGCTATGTGTCTATCAGCGATGATGACTTCTTATTGCCATCTGGGCTATGATTTTGATGTGGACACGTCGCCGGTACGAGTGTCGACCTTATTGGCCGAGCCAGACGTATTTGAGGCTATTAGGAAAGCCGAGAGGTTAGATGATGAAGTTCAGAGATGGTCATCGATCGAGGTCAGCCAACAAAGTTTAGAGTGGCTGAAGATGATTCTTTAAGACTGGACAACCGATGGGTAGTCCCAAATACGCCGGGATTGCGTAAAGGAATCTTAGAACGAGCTCATAGTAGCTGGTTCAGTATCCACCCCGGAGGAAGAAAGATGTATAAGGACCTGAGTGGTCAATTCTGGTGGAGACGCATGAAGCGTAATGTGATCACTTTTGTCAAGAGATGTTTGATCTACCAGCAAGTGAAGGCAGAAAGGCAGAGGCCTGGTGGCGAGCTGAAGAGCTTGGAGGTACCTAAGTGGAAGTGGGAGCATATATCTATGGACTTCGTGACCCACTTGCCAAGGTCGGCCTCTGGATTTGATGCGATCTGGGTGATCGTGGATAGGCTGACGAAGGTAGCTCATTTCATCCCTTACAAAATGACTTTCACATATTTAAAGATGGCCCAATTATATGTACGGGATGTAGTGAGGTTGCATGGGGTTCCAGTCTCGATCGTGTCTGACAGAGACCCAAGGTTTACTTCTCATTTCTGGGATGGTCTCCAGACAGCTTTGGGCACCGAGGTGATACTGAGTACAGCTTATCACCCTCAGACAGACGGCCAAACGGAGCGTACTATTCAGACGCTCAAAGATATGCTGAGGGCATGTGTTTTGGAATTTGATACTCCATGGCAAGAGTCTATACCACTGGTAGAGTTCTCCTATAATAACAGCTATCAGGCGAGCATCCAAATGGCCCCTTTTGAAGCTCTTTTAGGACGACGATGTAGGTCACCGCTGTATTGGGAGGACTTGACGAGTAAAGCTGTCGGAGGACCGGATATGATTAAGGACATGGAGGAAAAGATTAAGATGATACGCTTAAAGATGAAAGCGGCCCAAGATAGGCAAGCAGCCTACGCCAATAAGCGGCGACGGCCGCTAGAATTCCAAGTAGGAGACAAGGTTTTCTTGAAAATCTCACCCTTCAGGGGTGTGGTCCGTTTTGGTATGCGGGGAAAGTTATCTCCTAGATATGTCGGACCGTATGAGGTATTGCAGCGTATTGGTGCATTGGCTTATCGTTTGGCTCTACCGCCCTCTTTATTTGGAATTCATGATGTCTTCCATGTTTCTATGTTGAGAAAGTATGAGCCAGATCCGTCTCATGTTTTACAGCCTACTGAAGTGCAGTTGGATTCAGATGTATCCTACGTTGAACGACCGGTCAGAATTCTGGATCGTGAGGATCGCAGATTACGAAGTAAAGTTATACCGATGGTCAAAGTTCAGTGGGATCGTCGGGGTGTCGAGGAGGCTACGTGGGAGACGGAACGGTATATGTTTAGTTTCTTTTTGGGTAAGTGCATGCGATTTCGAGGACGAAATCTTGTAAGTAGGGGAGTAATGTGATGCCCCGAAATTAATTAATTGCGATTAAGGCATTAATTGTGTTTATATGATGAATCATGTGGTAATTGATTTATATGATGGGTAATAAGATGTTAACATGATTTAATTGTTTTAATTACTAAATATGAGGAAGATGTGAATTTAGAAGAAGTATATTGCATTTTACTAAATGCTTGTAAAATGCCATGAAGAAGTATTTTATGAATCATGTTAAGTTTGGGGTGTGATTTTAAATTAATCCCCAACCCCTTCTTTTTAACCCTTCACCCATCATTTTAACCCCATTTCACCTTTACTCTTTTAAAACCCCCCAACTCATCCTCAACCCTAAATCACTCCACATTTTCGAAACCCTTCTAAGGAGGAAGGAGGAAACTCCACAAAACTTGTGTTTGAGTGATCTTTGTTAAGATTTGGAGTCTTCAAGAGGTATGGAACCCTTCCTTAAATTTTTATGATGTTTGGTTTTGAAATGGTATGGTTTTGAAGTGTTTTAGGTGGGTTTGTTTTGGGTATATGTTGCAAGTGGTTGGGGTATGGTTTTATGAGGTTTTTGTGGTGATAAGTTGTTGGGATGTATTTGGTTTAAGATGTATTGGTTTATTTGGTAGTATTGTACCAAAAAAATGGAGTTTGCTCAAAAAATCGCAGCGACCGATCGATCGGTAGCAGGGCAACGATCGATCGGTGCATGTGCGAAGCGAGGGGTGAAATTCCTTCACTTACCGATCGATCGATGAAAGCTACCGATCGATCGGTGGATGGCTAACGATCGATCGTGGCTTGGACCGATCGATCGGTGAAAGGCCGTAGCTTAAATTTTAAATATGAACAGTTACCGATCGATCGGTAAGGGTGACCGATCGATCGGTAAAGCGATTTTGCTGAAGGTTATTTTCTTGGTTTAAATGATGGAATTTTTGGTATTAGGCTATTGTTTGGCTTCTAATATCAATTTGTATGGTTATGTAGAACCATCCCAAGTACCCACAACCTCAAGGAGATAAAGTTCTGCAATTTCTCCTTCTTCTGGAATTAAGGTACGTAAGAAACGTACGAGCATTGGACGGTAAACCATACTCTTACATTTACCGATGAGGCTTATGATGATGATGTTTATGATGATGTTTACGATGATGATGTTTATGATGATGTTTACGATGATGATGTTTATGATGATGTTATGATGACGATGTTTATGATGATGATTATGATGATGTTTACGATGATGATGTTTATGATGACGATGTTTATGATGATGATTATGATGATGTTTACAATGATGATGTTTATGATGACGATGTTTATGATAATGATTATGATGATGCTTACGATGATGATGTTTATGATGACGATGTTTATGATGATGATTATGATGATGTTTACGATGATGATGTTTATGATGACGATGTTTATGATGATGATTATGATGATGTTTACGATGATGATGTTTATGACGACGTTTATGATGATGATGTTTATGATAAGTAAGTTTATGATAAGGTCATACGACGTATATGATTGGGTAAGACGCCCATGTGGTAAGATGCCACCCAATGTATGTGAGTGGGTAAGATGCCCACGTGGTAAGATGCCACACAATGTTATGATATGGCAAGACGCCATATGATTGGGTAAGATGCCCATGTGGTAAGATGCCACACGACGGTTATGTTATGGTAAGATGCCATACAATGGGGTAAGATACCCTTATACATGAATAAGAATCAGGGATAACAAAAGAAGTCGAATAACGACCAATAACTTTTACTTAACTAAGATGTTATGCATTACTGTATGTCTTTTATATCATGTTAAGTAAATATGTATATGCTCACGATGTGTTGTCCCTGTAGGTACACTTTTGGACCGAGGGCCTAGGGTCGGGTTGAGGAGGTGAGCTAAAAGGAGCAAGATGAATATAGGATGCAAGATTTTGATAGTCTCTACTCTAGGAGTAGTATAAATCTGTAACTTTAACATTCATTATTGGGAATGTAATTAAATAGCTTTTGGAAATTTTATTTTGGCATGTAATCTTCTTAGCTCGAGCTACAACCGGAACCCTTAAGAGGTTATAAATTCATATTCTGTCCATTATATGTGTATTATATGATGTTAAGGTAGGAAGACCCTACATTAGTGGTATCAGAGCAGTGGTTAGATAACCTGGGAACGAGTTAAGGGTAGCCTTAGCTATAAGCTAGCTAGGTGCTTACTTCTAAACATGTTTTGAGCATAAGCTACGTATGAAGTATATGACTGTTATGCTAACATGTTATGCCTTTCTAACGATGTATATATGAACTGCTGTTGGATCTTGTTGTTAACCCTTGTGTTGCAGTATGGCAGCAAACGTGGAGGTAGGTGACGCAGTGAGCGTCAATGCAAGTGCGGGGCGTACGAATCCCCTACCCCCGCCAGCTTTTGATGATGAACCGTCCGAACAACAGTTGTTGCCAGGGGAGCTAAGCTTAACTCAATTTCTTGCATACCGACCCCCAACCTTTGAAGGAACCGAAACAGGGGAACGAGCTGAGGAATGGTTAGAAAGAATAGAGCAAATCTTTGGGGCAGCCCCATGTGCGAAGACAGCATGGATACGGTTAGCAGAGTTCCAATTGGCCAAGAAGGCACTAATGTGGTGGAAGACCACTATGGTAGAGCAAGAGGCTCAAGGTCATGAAGTTAATTGGAAAATGTTTCGAACTCGCTTTCTGAATCGTTATTTCTCGGCTGCTGCACGACAGGCTAAGGAAGATGAATTCACTCACCTCAAGCAAGGTACTATGTTAGTTCCGCTGGAACAGTGGAAAAATCAGTGAGTCCGGTGGAGGGAAGGCACAGGTGTGTGGCAAATTCAGATTGGGTGATGGTAACCGACTGTCCAGATACGGATGCTACCACAGTGTCATCCACAACCTTGGCCGTAGCGAAGAACTCGTGTAGCTCGTCCTTGTAAAAAGAGGGGGTCTGGCTCAGGATTACCAGGAGTCCGGAGGTATCCAGCCTTTGTATCAACTCCTTTGTCTCCTCATCAGATGATGTGTATATAGAATGAAAATCGATGTGAACAGCATTGGTGATGAAGCTTGGCTGTACATTCTTTGACATTTTGGATGAATAACAGCAGCAGTCTTGCTAGAGTAAAATTTTCTGAAAGAAGAAAAATAATTGCAGTGAATTGTTGGAGAAGATGAAGAGTAGAGAAAATAATGGCGGTGAAAATGGAAGTATATGTAACGTCGTACTGTAGATGAGCGGACACATTGATACGTGGCGATCATCTAACGATTTAAAAAGATTTAATAAATAAATAAAAGGACAGGATTTAGGCGGGAGTGAAATAATTTATTTTACACAAAAGTAATTTTGAATTCCGACGTTCATTAGGTTAATAAGTATTGAAGGTTATTTTTGTCAAAGCATATTTGGTAACATCAGCTGGTATGTAGGGTTCGACTGGTAGGAAAGCATTTACTGGATGTAGAGTCCTACTGGTACGGATACACCTACTGCAGCTGACCATTGTATTACCAGCTGAGCTTAAATAACCATGATAGGACTATAACTGAAATTCCCCCTAAATTTATGCAAATAAACTAACTAATTCCCCCTGAAATCATTACCCAAACAAAATAATCAAAAAGTAATTTCAATTAAACCAAGAATATTTCGAAAGTAAGAAAACTTAGCGTCCGGTAGGGGTTTTGTGAAAATGTCTGCTGCCTGTTGTTCGGTAGAGATATACTCCAGTCGAATTTCTTTCTTCATAACATGATCTCTGATAAAATGATGACGGATGTCAGTATGTTTAGTACGAGTATGAAGAACTGGATTGTATGTTATAGCAATGGCAGATGTGTTGTCACAAAAAATGGGAGCCTCTGTGGACTCAATTCCATAGTCTCTGAGTTGTTGCTGAATCCAGAGCAGGTGAGCACAGCAGCTTCCAGCAGCAAGGTACTCTGCCTCTGCAGTGGAAGTTGCTATGGATGTCTGTTTCTTGCATCCGCATGATATCAATCGATCACCAAGGAATTGACAATACCCACTGGTGCTTTTCCTGTCAATTTTGCATCCAGCATAGTCAGCATCTGAGTATCCAATAAGATTAAAAGTTGAGTCTTTGGGATACCATAGACCAACATTCTCAGTGCCTTTCAAATATTTGAGGATCCTTTTGACAGCAGTGAAGTGCGACTGCTTGGGATTTGCTTGAAACCGGGCGCACATACACACAGCAAACATAATATCTGGTCGGCTGGCTGTCAAATATAGTAAAGATCCGATAATGCCTCGATACATTGTAACTTCGACTGGTATTCCTGAATTATCCAAGTCGAGTTTGGCAGATGAGCTCATTGGTGTAGTAGCAGCTGAGCTGGTATTCATTCCATATTTCTTCAGCAGCTCTTTAGTGTATTTAGACTGATTTATCAGGATTCCTTCACTAGATTGCTTGACTTGCAATCCTAAGAAAAATGATAGTTCTCCCATCATGCTCATCTCAAATTGGTCCTGCATAATTTTAGAGAATCTTTCGCACAATTTTGAGTTAGTACTTCCGAAGATAATATCATCAACATAAATTTGAACTAGCAGAGTATGATCTCCCTTTGTAAATTTAAAAAGGGTCTTGTCCACCGTGCCAATAATAAAATTGTGTTCTGTCAAATATTTTGATAAAGTTTCATACCAGGCACGGGGAGCTTGCTTTAGACCATACAAAGCTTTATTGAGATGGAAAACATGAGATGGCTGCTGATGGTTTTCAAATCCAGGAGGTTGTTCAACATATACTTCTTCCTGGAGTTTGCCGTTAAGAAATGCACTCTTAACATCCATCTGATAGACTTTAAAGTCTTTAAACGCAGCAAATGCAAGAAATATGCGAATTGCTTCTAGTCGAGCTACAGGGGCAAAGGTTTCATCAAAATCAATGCCTTCTTCCTGTCTGTAGCCCTGTGCAACTAATCTTGCCTTATTTCTGATTATTGTACCATTTTCGTCTAATTTATTTCTAAATACCCATTTGGTGCCAATGACAGTGTGATGATGTGGTCGTGGTACAAGATACCATACTTTGTTTCGTTCAAACTGATTTAGTTCTTCCTGCATTGCTTCTACCAACTTGGGTCTAATATAGCTTCATCAATCTTCTTAGGTTCTATATGAGATATGAATGCAGCATGAAGAAATTCATTAGTCATTTGTCCTCTGGTGCGTAGAGGAGCAAGAGGGTTACCGATGACCTGCTCGGGTGGATGATCCTTCTTCCACCGGAGCGAAGGTCCAAGAGTGTTGAGTTCTTCAGATGATTGGATGTGAGTAGGCAAATCAGAGGTTCTGATAGACTCATCCTTCTCATTTGTTCCTTCTACTGCAGTAAAGGTAGATGCCACTGTTTCATTGGTAGCTGGCTGCAGTGCTTGTTGGCCAGCAAACTCCTCTGTTTGAGCTTCAGGAACTTCTGGTTCTAAGGAGCAGTCAGTCCTGCTTCTGTAATCAATCTCATCATCAACATTTTCGTCAATGTAAGTGCTTTCCAGTCGATTACTCAAGTTGTTGATTTGTACATCAGATAGTGTACAGTCAGTAGGTTCATCAAATTTTACATGCACTGATTCTTCTACAGTAAGAGTTCTATTATTAAATACTCGGAAGGCCTTACTAACTGTAGAATAGCCAAGGAATATTCCAGCATCAGATTTGGCATCAAAAGCGGTGAGATGAGTCTTTCCATTGTTGTGAATAAAACATTTGCAACCAAACACATGGAAATAGGAAATATTTGGCTTACTGCCATTCCAGATCTCATAAGGGGTTTTATTTGCTCGCTTATTAATCATTGATCTGTTCTGCGTATAACATGCTGTGTTGACAGCTTCTGCCCAAAATCTCTGCGATATTTCTGATTCCGCGAGCATAGTTCGCGCAGCTTCTTTCAAAGTGCGGTTCCTACGCTCAGCAACTCCGTTTTGTTGAGGAGTTCTAGCTGCAGAGTATTCGTGTTTAATACCAAGGTCATCTAGATATGATTCGAGTGATTGATTGGTGAACTCAGTACCTTTATCACTGCGAATTCTATCTATCCCACACGATTTCTCATTTTGGAGTCTTTTCAGTAATTTGATCAGCTTTGGAGTAGCCAGATCTTTGCCACTTAGGAACAAGACCCACGTGAAACGAGTGTAATCGTCTATTAACCTTAGGGTATACTTCATTCCCCCTAGACTTGTTACTGGTATAGGACCAAACAGATCTATATGCAGCAACTCTAGGCACCGAGAAGAAGATTTACTCCTTTGTTCTTAAAGGAGGATCTGATTTGCTTACCAAGTTGGCAGGCTGCACAGATCTTGTCATTTGAGAACTCAATTTGGGGCAGGCCAATAACTAGATCAAGTTTACGCAGACTGGCAATAGTTTTAAAATTTAAGTGACTCAACCGTTTGTGCCAAAGCCAATTTTTGGAGGAGTTCAGGGCAGCTAAGCAAGTAGAGGAAGTAGGCTGATTAAGATTCCAATCAATTTTATATGTGTTATCATGCCTTCTACCTACGAGTAATATACTGCCATCAGTAGATTTAATTGTGCATGAGTGCTGATTGAATTCTACGGAATGACCATTGTCACATAGTTGAATTATGCTAATCAAGTTATAGCATAGATTTTCAACTAAAAGAATATCTTTAATGATGATGTTACCGTAGATAATCTTACCCTTACCCACGGTTCTACCTTTCGTGTTATCCCCAAAAGTTATTCAGGGTCCGGTGGAGTCCACCAGTTCAGACAATAAGCTCGAATTTCCTGTCATATGTCTAGAGCATCCGCTGTCCAGGAACCATTCTGAGCTCCGAACTGGATGCATTCTAGTTTCCTGCAATTAAAGCGATAGAATGATTGGTACCCAATCCTACTTGGGTCCAGGTAGGATTAGTCCTTTCGGAACCCACACTTGTATGACCCTGAATGACTTAGGTCGGTGTCTGTTCTGAAATGTGTGTGCATTTATGAATATTGGTGATGATTTTGACTGTGAAGTGTGATAATCTGTGTATGCATGTGCTTTTGGTTTGTAGTTCCTGTTATTTAGCATATACCTCTTCTGGACAGGTTTACAGTTGTAGTACCAGTTGGGTTTAACCTCTCTAGTTGCTCGACCAGTGGGTTTAAGTTCATTTCTGAACTTTTGCCTCGGTTTAGTCTCTTTGAGTGGTTCTACATAACCGATACCTCTGTGCTGTGCCTGTTCCTTGATGAGTGTTGCTTTAACAGGTTCTTTAACCAGTTCATAAGGGTCATATACTGTGCTAGATCTTATAAAGTTCATTGATTGAACCTTGCTTTTTGTTAGACACAGTTGAGGTTCATTACCAGATGAACTGCCGTCATTTCTATTATAGCCTATGCCTGTTAAATCACCAGCAAGCCTTATAGACTCAAGCATTTCATCCTTTCTGGTAGTCGACGCATTCCAAGTGCTAACCAGTTTGCTAAGTTTCTGGTAAGCATACTTGGCTTCATCTCTTTCTTTCACTAGGAGACTGGCTGTTTCCCTTAAGCAGTTCAACTCCCTTGATTGTTCACAATCAAGCTTGTTTTCATACTTTTCAGTTTGGATTGTGTGCTCAGTCTTATAGCTTTCAAAGGATTCATATAGCGTCCGATACTCATTGATCATGTCCTGCAATGCATTGGTAAGTTCACTGTGTGTAAATTCAGATAGGTTAGATTCATGTACCTCATTTTCATCATTTGCCATTAAGCAGTGAACTTCCTCGTCTTCACTCTCGCTGGATGAGCTAGTTAACTCCTCTGATTCTGATTCAGAATCAGCCCATTTGCTCTTACTTTCTTCTGCCATCAAAGCCTTTTGATCTCTGTCCCTTTTGGATGATCTTCTGGTTTCTTTGGATTTTCTGTAATCCTTGGATCCTCTTTTGTGATCATCCTTTTTGGGTTTAGGACAGTCCGCAATGAAGTGCCGTGGTTTGAGGCAGTTGAAGCATACTCTCTCTTCTTCTTCTGAATTTCCTTTGGAACTCTGCCTTCGAGGATATGATTGATAAGGTCTCTGGTTCTTCTTCATGAATTTCCCAAATTTCTTTACAAACATTGCCATAGCATCATTACACATCTTTTCTGGAGTCATCTCTGTAGAAGTAGGCAGAGACTCCGATGCAGTGAGAGCTTTGGTTGGTTGGCTGGTATTTGGTTCATCTTCAACCCGAATGCCTAATTCGAATTCATAGGCTTTTAAATCAGCAAACAGATCATGTAGATCTATCTTGTTGATGTCCTTCGATTCTCTCATAGCAATGGTCTTGACATCCCATTCTCTTGGGAGACCTCTCATTACTTTGAGAGTGACTTCTCTGTTGGGTAAATCCTTACCCAGACTGCTTAGTTCATTAATTATTCCAGTCACTCTTTCATCATACTCGTTGAGAGTTTCTCCATTCATCATCTTGATATGCTCAAACTTCTGTAAAGCCACAGTAAGCTTGTTTTCTTTGGTTTGATCATTTCCTTCACAGAGTTGGGCAATCTTCTCCCAGATTTCTTTTGGCTGTTGAGCACATTTTTATTTTGTTGAACATATTTTTGTCCAAAGTTTTGAACAGGATGTCCTTAGCAACGTTGTCTAGATTTGCTTTTTTCTTTTCTTCATTTGACCATTGAGATCTTTCCTTTTCTACCATTTGTGGATCACCACTTGTGATAGAAGCAGCTGTATTGATTTTCATGTTCTTCAACGGTCCTTCAGTGATTACATACCACATATCATCATCTTGAGCACTTAAATGTGCTTGCATACGGATCCTACAGTCATCATATTCGTCTTTCTTGAACATTGGGATCTTGCTGAATGAGGCCATAAGTTTTTGGTAAATGGTAATTTCTCAAGATTGAGAAGACCTAAGCTCTGATACCACTTGTTAGGATCGGGGTAGTGTTTAGAAGGGGGGGTTGAATAAACACTAGATTCAACTTCGATTTCTTCTTCTTCCGGTTAACTGTAAACTGTTAAGTATTACAGTTGCTTCTCAATATCAGGAAAGTCAGCAGACACTTATTATAGTGCGGAATACGTCTACTGAACTTGTGAGGAATAAAACTGAGGTAATAAAGTAATGAACAAATAACACAAGAGTTGTTTCTGGAAGTTTGAAGCACAACGCTTCTACGTCTCCCCTTCTTCCTTTGCAGGAAGGATTCACTAGAAGACTTGGTTTACACTTTACAGTATACAACCTTCTTAGGCACTAATACACTTGGCCTAAACTCCTAGCAATCACAATCTTCTTAACTTTTGATTACAAGGGATTCTATAACACTCTTTACAGAATAAACTTTCTAGCTTTGAGAGTTTTTGAGCAGCAGACTTCAATTGGAAATAATCTATCACCGATTCAGTTTCGCTGTTTGTCAGCTCTTTGCTGAACGTTTGGAATATCAGTAATATGATTTTCTTTCTTGTTTGCTTTGAAGTATATGTTTTGTTGAAAATCGCTCAGCCCCTCTTCATTCTCTGCTTGGACGTATTTATAGGTTTGGTTGTCCAACGGTAGCTTTTCTGTATATGGAAGAAATTAGCTTTCCAAATTCATATTGTCTTCTTTCCTATTTTGTCTAAGCAACGGCTCTTTTCACTCTGACGGTAATGGTGGCGGAGATATAGCAGGGTGCGCCGCTCTGTTGTACCTTTGTCAGAGAATGTTGTACTAATTTTGTCTCGTTGCTTAGACTTCTGCTGGTTTTCTTTGTTCAACTGGTCGTTCATCCTCCTATGACCAGTTGATGTCTTTGTTCAGTGTGAGACTATCCAGTTGATGGTTGTCCAGTAGATGTCTGTCCAGTTGGTGGCTATCCAGTTTATGTCTTGTCCAGTTGGTGGCTATCCAGTTGATGTCTATCCAGTTGGTAGCCATCCAGTTTATGTCTTGTCCAGTTGGTGGCTATCCAGTTGATGTCTTGTCCAGTTGGTGGCCATCCAGTTTATGTCTTGTCCAGTTGGTGGCTATCCAGTTGATGTCTATCCAGTTGGTAGCCATCCAGTTTATGTCATCACCCGGTAGGAGTCTTTATCCAGTTGGTCTTTGTTACTCGGTAGGACTTCATCCAGTTGATCTTTAATATCCGGTTTGTAATCACCAAAACTTAGAAATCGTTTTCCCAACAGATTCCTTGAGGCTGGGCAACCGATGGGTAGTCCCAGATACGCCGGAGTTGCTTAAAGGAATATCGGAACGGGCTCATAGTAGTCGGTTCAATATCCACCCAGGAGGAAGGAAAATGTATAAGGACCTAAGTGGTCAGTTCTGGTGGAGACGCATGAAGAACGATGTGATCGCTTTCGTTAAAAGATGTTTGATCTGCCAACAGGTAAAGGCAGAAAGGCAGAGGCCTGGTGGCGAACTGAAGAGCTTGAAGGTACCTAAGTGGAAGTGGAGGCATATCATTATGGACTTTGTGACCCACTTACCAAGGACGGACTCTGGATTTGATGTGATCTGGGTGATCGTGGATAGGCTAACGAAGGTAGCTCAATTCATCCCCTACTGTATGACTTTTGCGTACCTAAAGACGACCCAATTATATGTGCGGGATGCGATAAGGTTACATGGGATTCCAGTCTCGATTGTGTCTGGCAGAGACCCAAGGTTCACTTCGCATTTCTGGGAGGGTCTCCAGACGGCTTTGGGCACCGAAGTGAGACTGAGTACAGCTTATCACCCTCAGTCAGACGGCCAGACAGAGTGTACCCTTCAGACACTCGAGGACATGTTGAGTGCATGTGTTTCGGAGTTTGATGCTCCGTGGCAAGATTCAGTGCCAATGATGGAGTTCTCCTATATTAACAGCTATCAGACGAGCATTCAAATAACTCCTTTTGAAGCTCTTTACGGACGACGATGTAGGTCACCACTGTATTGGGAGGACTTGACTAGTAAAGCGGTCGGAGGACCGGATATGATTAAGGATATGTAAGACAAGATAAAGTTGATACGCCAAAAGATGAAAGCGGCCCAGGATAGGCAAGCAGCCTATGCCAATAAGTGATGACGACCGCTAGAATTCCAAGTAGAAGACAAGGTCTTCTTGAAAATCTCACCCTTCAGGGGTGTAGTTCGTTTTGGTATG
The DNA here is from genome assembly GCA_907163345.1 of Haberlea rhodopensis. Lineage (NCBI taxonomy): Eukaryota > Viridiplantae > Streptophyta > Magnoliopsida > Lamiales > Gesneriaceae > Haberlea > Haberlea rhodopensis. Next base: position 1,100,849 of record CAJQUN010000092.1, read on the forward strand.
CGGGGGAAGTTATCCCCGAGGAATATGAGCCAGATCCATCTCATGTTTTATAGCCTACTGAAGTGCAGTTGGACTCAGATGTATCCTACGTAGAACGACCGGTCAGGATTCTGGATCGTGAGGATCGCAGATTACGAAGTAAAGTTATACCGATGATTAAAGTTCAGTGGGATCGTCGGGGTGTCGAGGAGGCTATGTGGGAGACGGAGCGGCATATGGCACAGCACTACCCGGAACTATTCTCTGGTATGTGATTTATGTTTAGTTTCTTTTGGGGTAAGTGCATGCGATTTTGAGGACGAAATCTTATAAGTAGGGGAGTAATGTGATGTCCCCGAAATGATTAATTGCAATTAAAGCATTAATTATGTTTATATGATGAATTATTACGATGATTAAGTTGTACGTGGAAAAATGAAGTGTTAGCATGATTTAATTGTGTTGATTGTAATTATGAGGAAGGTATGGATTTAATGAAGTTGGTTGCATTTTTGTAAAAATGCTTTTAAAATACCAAGTTGGGATGTTTTATACATCATGTTAAGTTTGGGGTATGATTTTAAATTAGTCCACAACCCCTTTTTAACCCATCACTCATCACTTAAACCCCCACTTTACCTTTACTCTTTTTTAAAACCCCCCAACTCATCCTCAACCCTAAACCTTACCACATTTTCGAAATCCTTCAAAGGAGGAAGGAGGAAGCTCCACAAAACTTGAGTTTGTGTGATTTTTACCAAGATTTGGAGTCTTCAAGAGGTATGGAACTCTTCCTAAAGTTTTGATGATGTTTGGATTTGAAATGGGGTGATTTTTGAAGTGATTATGTGGGTTGTTTTGATGTATGTGTTGTATGGGTTTGGGGTATGGTTTTATGAGGTTTTTGTGGTGGTAAGTTGTTGGGATGTATTTGGTTTAAGATGTATTGGTTTATTTGGTAGTTTTGTACCAAAAAGATGGAGTTTACTCAAAAAATCGCAGCGACCGATCGATCGGTAGAAGGGCAACGATCGATCGGTGCATGTGCGAAGCGAGGGCTGAAGTTTCTTTATTTACCGATCGATCGGTGGAAGTGACCGATCGATCGGTGGATGACTAGCGATCGATCGGTAGCTCGGACCGATCGATCGGTGAAATGCCGTAGCTTAAATTTTAATTATGAACAGTTACCGATCGATCGGTAAGGGTGACCGATCGATCGGTAAAGCAATTTTACTGAAGATGATTTTCTTGGTTTAATTGATGGAATTTTTGGTATTAGGCTATTATTTAGCTTCTAATATTGATTTGTATGGTTGTGTGGAACCATCCCAGGTGCCAACAACATCGAGAAGATAGAGCTCTTCAATTTCTCCACTTTTGGAATTAAGGTACGTAAGAAGCGTACGGGCATCGGACGGTAACGCACTCCTAACTCTGACTATGCATTGATTGCATAAGTATTTATGATGATGATGTTTATGATGATGATTGTGATAAATAAGTTAAGATGATGATGTTTGTGAAGATGATATGATAAGTAAGTTTATGATGATGATGTTATGATGATAATGTTTATGATAAGTAAGTTTATGATGATGATTTTATCATGATGATGTTTATGATAAGTAAGTTTATGATGATGATGTTATGATGATGATGTTTATGATAAGTAAGTTTATGATGATGTGATACAATGTTTATTATGTGGTAAGATGCCACAGGGTAAGATGCCCATATGGTAAGAGGCCATGCGATTTTATTATGTGGTAAGATGCCACGGGGTAAGATGCCCATATGGTAAGATGCCATACAATGTTATTATGTGGTAAGATGCCACGGGGTAAGCTGCCCATATGGTAAGAGGCCATACGATGTTATTACGTGGTAAGATGCCACACGATATTATGATATGGTAAGATGCCATACGATAGGGTAAGATGCCCACGTGGTAAGATGCCACACGATGTTATGATACGGTAAGATGCCATACGATGGGGTAAGATGCCCATATGCACGAATGTGAATCAGGGTCAACAAAAAGAAACTGACGAATAAACCGCATGTTTACTTAACTATGATTTTGTACATTACTGTTATATTTATAAGATGACGATGCTCATAGATGATGATGCTATACGATGATGATGCTATATGATGATGATGTTATAAGATGATGATGTTATAAGATGATGATGCCATAAGATGATGATGTTATATGATGATGATGCTATATTATGATGATGTTATAAGATGATGATGTTATAAGATGATGATGTTTATAAGATGATGATGCTATAAGATGATGATGCTTATAAGATGATGATGCTATAAGATGATGATGCTTATATGATGAGGATATTATAAGATGATGATTTTAATCATTCATGTCAAGAATTAATGATTATTTGCATGGCTATGAAACAGGGACAACCAAAGAGGGTTAATGCGATTAACCAGGAAGTATACGTTACCAATTAATTTCATGCATTTATTTATATGCCATTGCCTTATGATGTTAAGTAACGATGTACATGCTCATGATGGTTGTTCCTGTAGGTACACTTTTGGACCGAAGGGCTAAGGGTCGGGTTGAGACAGTGATCTAAAAGGAGCATGAAAGAAGATAGGATACAGGACTTTTGGATAGTCTCTACTCTAGGAGTAGTATAATTATATCGCTTTAACATTCATTATTGAGAATGTATTTAAGTTTTGAAATTTCATTGTTGGCCTGTAACTTTATTAGCTCAAAGCTACAACCGGAACCCTAAGAAGTTATTAATGCATGTTTAGTCCATAATTTGTGTATTAAGATGATGTTAAGGTAGGAAGACCCTACATTAGTGGTATCAGAGCAGTGGTTAGATAACCCGGGAATGAGCGAAGGGTAGCCTTAGCAATAAGTTGGCTAGGTGCTCACTTTTAAACATGTTTTATGCATATGTTGCATATGAAGTATATGATGTTGTACTAACATGTTTTGTTTCTCTAACGATGTATTATATGAACTGCTTTTGGGTATCGTTGTTAACCCTTGCGTTGCAGCATAGCAGCAAATGCTGAAGTAAGTGATGCGATTTCATATGCACTTCTCCGTCGCCCATGCCTCTTGTAGTCTCGACACCCGCTAGAAGAAGTTTGATAACTGATCAGATTGGTTATGACGGCCTCATTTATTTTGAGGGTAACGAGCTGAGGACAGACTTGATTGTTCTGGGAATGTCAGACTTCGATGTGGACATCGATGTGCTGAACAAGTATCAGGCAGTTGTGGACTGCAGACAAGGACTGTCCGATTCAGGTCTCATATGGGAGTCCAACGGACATTCTATGGGGATGGTTCCCGTTCAAGGATTCCGTTAATATCTGCTGTCAAGATGGCACAGTTATTGGAATGAGACCACAAAGGATATCTCAGCTATGCTGTTGTTATTACTCAAAAGAGGGAAGAGTTAAGGGTTGAAGATGTGCCCGTAGTGGCGGTGTTTCCTGATGTATCTCCGGAAGAGATTCCCGGATTCCCACCGACGAGAGAGGTCGAGTTTGGGATTAAGTTACTACCAGGGACGTCTTGTGATGCCCCGAAATTAATTAATGGTAACTTGGACATTAATTATGTTTATATGTGGGATCATGGGTTCATGGATTTATGTGTTGGGTATTAAGATGTTAACATGATTAATTGTGTTAAATTATCAAATATGAGGAAGATATGATTTTAAATGAAGTTTAGAGCATTGTTGTAAAATGCTTTTAAAATACCAAATTGGGTATTTTATACATCATGTTAAGTTTGGGGTACAATTTTAATTAAGAAAAAGTAAACCCCCTTTTTAAATCCCCTACCCATCACTTTAACCCATTTACCTTTCACTTTTTTTAAAAACCCCCAAATCACTTCCCAACCCCAAACCCTACCCCATTTTTCGAAACTCACCAAAAGAGGAGGAGGAAAGTCCCACAAAATCCTTATTTGTGTGATCTTTGCTAGGATTTGGAGCCTACAAGAGGTATGGAACCATTCCTACAAGTTTTATGATGTTTGGTGTTGAAATGGGTTAAGTTTTGATGTTTTATGTGGGTTTATTTGGGGTATGTGTTGTTTATGGTTGGGGTATGATTTTTGAAGTGTTTATGTTGGTTTTAGTGGGTTATGTTGTTATTGAAGTTATGAGGAAGTTTGGTTTTGGGGTGGTATGTGAAAGAGCTTGAAAATGAGCATTAATGGCGAAAATTCGATGTACAGCACTCGGCGTCCAGTACCAGCCAGAAGCATTTGGCGATCGATCGCCACTTTTGGGCGATCGATCGGCGGGCCTGGCGATCGATCGCGCCAAAAGTGGCGATCGATCGCCAAGAAGGAGATTTTGGCCCCTCGTCCAGTGCGATCTCGCGATCGATCGCGCCTGGGCGGCGATCGATCGCGAGCTGAAGAAAAGTGGATTTTTGATTTTTTGTGGGATTTTTGGATATTGGACTATGTTTAGCTTCTAATATCAATTTGTATGGTTGTGTAGAACCATCCCAGGTGCCCACAACATCCAGGAGATAAAGCTCTCCAAATTCTCCACTTTTGGGAATTAAGGTACGTAAGAGACGTACGAGCATCGGACGGTAAACCATGCCCTTACATATTATGATGATGTTTAAGATGATGTTTACGATGATGACGTTTAAGATGATGTTATGATGATGATATCTATGATGATATTTATAATGATGATGCTTATGATGATGTTACGATGATGATGCTTAAGATGATGTTTATGATAACGATGTTATGAGGACGTCTATAATGACGAAGTTTATGATAAGGTCATACGACGTGTATGATTGGGTAAGACGCCCATGTGGTAAGACACCACCCAAAGTATAGGATTGGGTAAGATGCCCTCGTGGTAAGATGCCACGCAATGTTTATAATATGGTAAGACGCCATATGACTGGGTAAGATGCCCACATGGTAAGATGCCACGCAATGTTTATAATATGGTAAGACGCCATATGATTGGGTAAGATGCCCACGTGGTAAGATGCCACGCAATGATTATGATATGGTAAGATGCCATACAATGGGGTAAGACACCCCAATATATGAATAAGAGTCAGGGATAACCAAGGAGGTCGGAGGACGACCAATAACTTTTACTTAACTAAGATGTTATGCATTATTGTATGCTTTTATATAATGTTAAGTAAATATATGAATGCTCATGATGTGTTATCCCTGTAGGTACACTTTTGGACCAAGGGCCTAGGGTCGGGTTGAGGAAGTGAGCTAAAGGGAGCATGATGAACGTAGGATGCAGGATTTTTGATAGTCTCTACTCTAGGAGTAGTGTAAATCTATAGCTTTAACATTCTTTATTGGGAATGTAATTAAATAGCTTTGAAAACTTTATTTTTGGCCTGTAATCTCCCTAGCTCAAACTACAACCGGAACCCTTAAAAGGTTATAAATGCATGTTCTGTCCAATTTATGTGTACTAAATGATATTAAGGTAGGAAGACCCTACATTAGTAGTATCAGAGCAGTGGTTAGATAACCCGGGATGAGTGAAGGGTAGCCTTAGCAATAAGTTAGCTAGGTGCTTACTTTCGAACATGTTTTGTGCATAAGTTGCATATGAAGTATATGATGCTATGCTAACATGTTTTGTTTATCTAACGAAGTATTATACGAACTGCTTTTGGATCTTGTTGTTAATCCTTGTGTTGCAGTATGGCAGCAAATGTGGAGGTAGGTGACGCAGTGAGCGTCAATGCAAGCGCGGGGCGTACGAATCCCCTACCCCCGCCAGCTTTTGATGATGAACCGGCCGAACAACAGTTGTTGCCAGGGGAACTAAGCCTAACTCAGTTTCTTGCTTACCGACCCCCAACCTTTGAAGGAACCGAAACTGGGGAACGAGCGGAGGAATGGTTAGAAAGAATAGAGCAAATCTTTGTGGCAGCCCCATGTGCGAAGACAGCGTGGATACGGTTAGCAGAGTTCCAGTTGGCCAAGAAGGCGCTAATGTGGTGGAAGACCACTGTGGTAGAGCAAGAGGCTCAAGGTCATGAAGTTAACTGGAAAATGTTTCGAACTCGGTTCCTGAACCGTTATTTCTCGGCTGCAGCACGACAGGCTAAGGAAGATGAATTCACTCACCTCAAGCAAGGTAATATGTCGGTATCGGATTATGCTCTTCAGTTTTGCTCCTTGCTCTGATATGTACCTCACATTGCCACGAGCACGCAAGCAAAGATGAGGAATTTCATGAAGGGTCTGAGGCCGGAGCTATACGATAGGGTGATCACTTATGGCCCTACTTGTTTTGATGATGCACTCTCAAGGGCTGAGCTAGCCGAACTAGGAGTGGGTGCATACCCTGATGTTGTACCACCGTCGGCACCCTCTCAGAAATCCACTCCGGATAATTTGAAGCCGAGGAATGATCAGTTCAAGTCAAGGGGGAACTCCTCAGCATCAAGGTTTAGTGGTAAGAAGTCCGACAATAGGTGGAAAGGAAACCGAAGAGGTGATGCCCCATCTGGAAGGGGGCAGTCTCAGGGAGACAGATCCGGGAGGATCCAATGCACTCTTTGTGGGCAACCACATCTGGCGAAAGACTGTATAGGGTGCTATGTTTGTGGCGACAAGGGCCACTTTGCTAGACAGTGTCCCAACAGGGGAAGTCAACAGGGTTCTGCGGGGAGGCCTGCAGATAGGACAGCACAGCACAGACCACCCTTTGTACCGAGACAGCATGGAGGTCAGCCCATGGGGCCACCTCAAGGACAGGTCTATGCACTGACAAGGGAGCAGGCTTCAGCGGCTCCGGAGGAGGTTATAGCGGGTACGTGTCTTTTATTTACGCACCCTGCTTTTATATTGATCGACACAGGTGCGTCACACTCTTTTGTGTCGACAAGTTTTGTGGAAAGGCACCACTTATGCACTTCTCCGTCGCCCACGCCTCTTATAGTCTCGACCCCCACTGGAAGAAGTATGATTACTGATCGGATCGTCTACAATGGCCTCATTTATTTTGAGGATAAGGAACTAAGGTCAGATTTGATTGTTCTAGGAATGTCAGATTTTGATTGCATTCTGGGCATTGATGTTCTGAACAGGTATCAGGCAGTTGTGAACTGCAGGCAGAGAACTGTACGGTTTAAATCCGATATGGGAGTTCCATGGACGTTCTATGGGGATGGTTCTCGCTCTAAGATTCCGTTGATATCTGCTGTCAAGATGGCGCAGTTGTTGGAACGAGGTCATTCAGGATATCTCATTTATGCCGTCGATGTTACGGAAAAGAAAGAAGAAGTAAAAGTTGAGGATGTGCCCGTAGTGGCGGAGTTCCCTGATGTCTTTCCGGAGGAGATTCCCGGATTCCCACCGACGAGAGAGGTCGAGTTTGGGATTGAGTTATTACCAGGGACGTCTGCCATTTCTCGTGCCCCTTATAGGATGGCACCAGCGGAGCTAAGGGAATTAAAGATTCAGTTGCAAGAACTCCTTGATAAGGGATATATACGCCCTAGCGTATCGCCCTGGGGAGCACCAGTGTTATTTGTGAAGAAGAAAGATGGTTCGATGCGTTTGTGCATCGATTACAGACAACTGAACAAAGCTACGGTGAAGAATAAGTACCCACTTCCGAGGATCGATGATTTGTTTGATCAGTTGCAGGGTACGAGGCTCTACAGTAAGATCGATCTGAGGTCGGGGTACCATCAGATTCGAGTAAGAGAAGAGGATGTCCAGAAGACAGCCTTCAGGACTAGGTATGGGCATTATGAATTCCTAGTCATGCCTTTTGGGGTGACAAATGCCCCGGCTGTTTTCATGAGTTTGATGAACAAGGTGTTCCAGCCATATTTGGACCAATTCGTCATAGTTTTCATTGACGACATACTCATCTACTCTAGGACCGAAGAAGATCATGTACGGCACTTGAGGACAGTACTTCAGATCCTTAGGGATCATCAGTTGTATGCAAAGCTTAGCAAGTGCGAATTCTGGTTAGACAGCGTGGTGTTCCTAGGCCATGTCATATCTAGCCAAGGGATATCTGTGGATCCGAGGAAGATTGAAGCTGTGATGGAGTGGGCAGCACCCACTTCTGTACCCGAGATACGGAGTTTTCTTGGCTTAGCAGGTTATTACCGACGTTTTGTCAAGGGATTTTCTAAGATCGCTAAGCCATTGACACAGCTGACTCAGAAAGGGGTCCCGTTCTTCTGGTCCGAAGCTTGTGAGGAAAGCTTCCAAGAATTGAAGCGTCGTTTGACGACAGCACCAGTGTTGGTGATTCCGTCTGAGGACAAGAGGTTTGCTTTGTACACGGATGCATCATTGCAAGGTTTGGGCTGTGTACTGATGCAAGACAGACAAGTGGTAGCCTATGCTTCGAGACAGTTGAAGCCTCATGAGACCAGGTACCCAGTCCATGATCTGGAACTGGCAGCTATCATTTTCGCCTTGAAGATTTGGCGTCATTACCTTTATGGTACTACGTTTACCATTTTTACGGACCATAAGAGCCTGAAGTTCTTGTTCACTCAGGCAGAGTTGAATATGAGGCAAAGGAGGTGGATGGATTTACTCAAGGATTATGACTGTGAAATTGAGTACCATCCTGGTAAGGCAAATTTGATAGCAGACGCCTTAAGTAGGAAGGTGAAGAGTACTGCTGAGGACGTTATGTGTTTATCAGCTTTGATGACTTCTTACTGCCATCTGGGCTATGACTTCGATGTAGACACGTCGCCGGTGCGAGTGTCGACCTTATTGGCCGAGCCAGACGTATTTGAGGCTATCAGGAAAGCCCAGAGGTTGGATGATGAAGTTCAGAGATGGTCATCAATAGTACTTCGAGGTCAGCCAACAAAGTTTAGTGTGGCTGAAGATGACTCTTTAAGATTGGGCAACCGATGGGTGGTCCCAGATGCGCCAGGATTGCGTAAAGGAATCTTAGAACGAGCTCATAGTAGCCGGTTCAGTATCCACCCCGGAGGAAGAAAGATGTATAAGGACCTGAGTGGTCAATTCTGGTGGAGACGCATGAAGCGTGATGTGATCACTTTTGTCAAGAGATGTTTGATCTACCAGCAAGTGAAGGCAGAAAGGCAGAGGCCTGGTGGCGAGCTGAAGAGCTTGGAGGTACCTAGGTGGAAGTGGGAGCATATATCTATGGACTTCGTGACCCACTTGCCAAGGTCGGCCTCTGGATTTGATGCGATCTGGGTGATCGTAGATAGGCTGACGAAGGTAGCTCATTTCATCCCTTACAGTATGACTTTCACGTATTTAAAGATGGCCCAATTATATGTACGGGATGTAGTGAGGTTGCATGGGATTCCAGTCTCGATCGTGTCTGACAGAGACCCAAGGTTTACTTCTCATTTCTGGGAGGGTCTCCAGACAGCTTTGGGCACCGAGGTGAGACTAAGTACAGCTTATCACCCTCAGACTGATGGCCAAACGGAGCGTACTATACAAACGCTCGAAGATATATTGAGGGCATGTGTTTTGGAGTTTGATACTCCGTGGCAAGAGTCTATACCTCTGGTAGAGTTCTCCTACAATAACAGCTATCAGGCGAGCATTCAAATGGCCCCTTTTGAAGCTCTTTACGGACGACGATGTAGGTCACCGCTGTATTGGGAGGACTTGACGAGTAAAGCGGTCGGAGGACCGGATATGATTAAGGACATGGAGGAAAAGATTAAGATGATACGCTTAAAGATGAAAGCGGCCCAAGATAGTCAAGCAGCCTATGCCAATAAGCGGCGACGACCGCTAGAATTTCAAGTAGGAGACAAGGTCTTCTTGAAAATCTCACCCTTCAGGGGTGTTGTTCGATTTGGTATGCGGGGGAAGTTATCCCCGAGGTATGTTGGACCGTATGAGGTATTACAGCGTATCGGCACTTTGGCTTACCGATTGGCGCTACCGCCGTCTTTATCTGGGATTCATGATGTCTTCCATGTTTCTATGTTGAGAAAGTATGAGCCAGATCCGTCTCATGTGTTACAGCCTACTGAAGTGCAGTTAGACTCAGATGTATCCTACGTTGAACGACCGGTCAGAATTCTGGATCGTGAGGATCGCAGACTACGGAGCAAAGTTATACCGATGGTCAAAGTTCAGTGGGATCGTCGGGGTGTCGAGGAGGCTACGTGGGAGACGGAGCGGCATATGATGCAACATTACCCGGAACTATTTTCTGGTATGATTTATGTTTAGTTCTTTTGGGTAAGTGCATGCGATTTCGGGGACGAAATCTTATAAGTAGGGGAGTAATGTGATGCCCCGAAATTAATTAATGGTAACTTGGACATTAATTATGTTTATATGTGGGATCATGGGTTCATGGATTTATGTGTTGGGTATTAAGATGTTAACATGATTAATTGTGTTAAATTATCAAATATGAGGAAGATATGATTTTAAATGAAGTTTAGAGCATTGTTGTAAAATGCTTTTAAAATACCAAATTGGGTATTTTATACATCATGTTAAGTTTGGGGTACAATTTTAATTAAGAAAAAGTAAACCCCCTTTTTAAATCCCCTACCCATCACTTTAACCCATTTACCTTTCACTTTTTTTAAAAACCCCCAAATCACTTCCCAACCCCAAACCCTACCCCATTTTTCGAAACTCACCAAAAGAGGAGGAGGAAAGTCCCACAAAATCCTTATTTGTGTGATCTTTGCTAGGATTTGGAGCCTACAAGAGGTATGGAACCATTCCTACAAGTTTTATGATGTTTGGTGTTGAAATGGGTTAAGTTTTGATGTTTTATGTGGGTTTATTTGGGGTATGTGTTGTTTATGGTTGGGGTATGATTTTTGAAGTGTTTATGTTGGTTTTAGTGGGTTATGTTGTTATTGAAGTTATGAGGAAGTTTGGTTTTGGGGTGGTATGTGAAAGAGCTTGAAAATGAGCATTAATGGCGAAAATTCGATGTACAGCACTCGGCGTCCAGTACCAGCCAGAAGCATTTGGCGATCGATCGCCACTTTTGGGCGATCGATCGGCGGGCCTGGCGATCGATCGCGCCAAAAGTGGCGATCGATCGCCAAGAAGGAGATTTTGGCCCCTCGTCCAGTGCGATCTCGCGATCGATCGCGCCTGGGCGGCGATCGATCGCGAGCTGAAGAAAAGTGGATTTTTGATTTTTTGTGGGATTTTTGGATATTGGACTATGTTTAGCTTCTAATATCAATTTGTATGGTTGTGTAGAACCATCCCAGGTGCCCACAACATCCAGGAGATAAAGCTCTCCAAATTCTCCACTTTTGGGAATTAAGGTACGTAAGAGACGTACGAGCATCGGACGGTAAACCATGCCCTTACATATTATGATGATGTTTAAGATGATGTTTACGATGATGACGTTTAAGATGATGTTATGATGATGATATCTATGATGATATTTATAATGATGATGCTTATGATGATGTTACGATGATGATGCTTAAGATGATGTTTATGATAACGATGTTATGAGGACGTCTATAATGACGAAGTTTATGATAAGGTCATACGACGTGTATGATTGGGTAAGACGCCCATGTGGTAAGACACCACCCAAAGTATAGGATTGGGTAAGATGCCCTCGTGGTAAGATGCCACGCAATGTTTATAATATGGTAAGACGCCATATGACTGGGTAAGATGCCCACATGGTAAGATGCCACGCAATGTTTATAATATGGTAAGACGCCATATGATTGGGTAAGATGCCCACGTGGTAAGATGCCACGCAATGATTATGATATGGTAAGATGCCATACAATGGGGTAAGACACCCCAATATATGAATAAGAGTCAGGGATAACCAAGGAGGTCGGAGGACGACCAATAACTTTTACTTAACTAAGATGTTATGCATTATTGTATGCTTTTATATAATGTTAAGTAAATATATGAATGCTCATGATGTGTTATCCCTGTAGGTACACTTTTGGACCAAGGGCCTAGGGTCGGGTTGAGGAAGTGAGCTAAAGGGAGCATGATGAACGTAGGATGCAGGATTTTTGATAGTCTCTACTCTAGGAGTAGTGTAAATCTATAGCTTTAACATTCTTTATTGGGAATGTAATTAAATAGCTTTGAAAACTTTATTTTTGGCCTGTAATCTCCCTAGCTCAAACTACAACCGGAACCCTTAAAAGGTTATAAATGCATGTTCTGTCCAATTTATGTGTACTAAATGATATTAAGGTAGGAAGACCCTACACGTCTACCATTTCTCGTGCCCCGTATAGGATGGCACCAACGGAGCTAAAGGAGTTTAATGTTCAGTTGCAGGAGCTCCTTGACAAGGGCTATATACGCCTTAGCGTATCGCCCTGGGGTGCACCAGTTTTATTTGTTAAGAAGAAAGATGGTCCAATGCGGCTGTGCATCGATTTCAGACAACTGAACAAAGCCATGATGAAGAATAAGTATCCGCTTCCGGGGATTGATGATTTGTTTGATCAGCTGCAGAGTACGAGACTCTACAGTAAGATCGATCTGAGGTCGGAGTATCATCAGATTCGAGTTCGAGAGGATGATGTACAGAAGACAGCTTCCAGGACTAGATATGGACACTACGGATTCTTAGTCATGCCTTTTGGGGTGACGAATGCCCTAGCTGTTTTATGAGCCTGATGAACAGAGTGCCCCAACCATGTTTGGATCAGTTCGTCATAGTTTTCATTGACGATATGCTTATTTACTCTCGAACTGAAGAGGGACACGTGAAGCACTTGAGAACAGTACTCCAGATCCTTAGGGATTGCCAGACCCCTGGCACAACTGACTCAGAAAGGAGTGTCGTTCTATTGGTCCGAAGCTTGTGAGGAAAGCTTCCAAGAATTGAAGCGTCGTTTGACCACGACACCTATGTTGGTGATTCCTTCTGAGAATAAGAGGGTTGCCTTGTACACAAATGCATCACTGCAGGGTTTGGACTGTGTGTTGATGCAAGATAAGCATGTGGTGGCTTATGCATCGAGGCGGTTACAACCACATGAGGATAGGTACCCAGTCCATGATTTGGAGCTGGCAGCCGTTATATTTGCCTTGAAAATTTGGAGGCATTACTTGCATGGTACGTCGTTTACCATCTACACGGACCATAAGAGCCTGGAGTTTTGTTCACACAGGCTGAGATGAATATGCGACAAAGAAGATGGATGTCATGAATTTATCAGCTATGATGATCTCTTGTCGCCATTTGGGCTATGATTTTGATGTGGCACGTCGCCAGTGCGAGTGTCGACCTTGTTGGCTGAGCCAGACTTATTTGAGGCTATTAGGAAAGCCCAGAGGTCAGATGATGAGGTTCAGAGGTGGTCGTTTTTAGTACTTCGAGGACAGCCACCAAAGTTCAGAATGGCAGAAAATGATTCCTTGAGGCTGGGCAACCGATGGGTTGTTGTAATGCCTCGATTTGGTGGATACACGTATGATATGATTATGGTGTAATTATATCACTTGGCGGTATGATAATGGGGTTCGGGTATGAAACATGGTCTATGATTTGAAATATAGTAACATATCAAGGAACATGAAATAGGAGGCATTTGAATTAGTATATGCATGTGAATTTATTTGCATTGGAGTTGCATTTGAATTTGAGTTTCATTTCATGTACATGTTACTTAACATATACTTACTTGTAAATGGCATGCTAACAAGTAAATTAAGGAGCTAAGGATCTATATCAAGTGGATTAGGGGGTGAAATCACATACTTACACCACTTTTCACCTAAAATTCTCACACAAGCTCCTCTTCATCTCTTCCAAGTGCTTTGTAGTTTAAGCTTGGGATTGACTTGTGAATTGAGCTAGGAAGGTGTGTGAAGTGAAATTGTACCATCTTGGTAAGGATTTCATGGTTTTACACTTGATTTGTGTAGTTGGTGTTGAAGTATGTGTCTTGGAATATCAAATATGTATGCTTAGAATCATAACTTGTTTCTTTGCCAAGAATTTGTTTCTAGGATGTTAGAAACATGTTTATATGATATTAGAGCTTGCATGAATTATGTTTACATGTTAAACTTTGAGGTATAGGAGAAGAACCATGGAGATAAGCTTGAAAATCGCCATTTTCTCATTTTTCTGATCGGGCCGATCGATCGGCTGTGGTCTCGATCGATCGCCGCGACCAGTGAAGGTTTAAGGCGGTTTGAGCATGAGGCGATCGATCGGTGATTTGAGGCGATCGATCGGTGCAAGGTGGCGATCGATCGGTGATTTTGTGCGATCGATCGGTGAAGCATGAACAGTTCGGCGATCGATCGAGATTTTAGGCGATCGATCGGTGATGGCAGAATGTTGAAAATTTTATATTTTTGTAGAATTTGATTTTAATGCCTAGGATAACATGATATATTGTTGGCATTGTTGTAGCATCATCTCAGGGGACAGGGCAAAGAGGCAATTAGCTATCAACGCCTGATTTATCGCTTTTGTGTCGCAATACAGGTACGTGTTGACGTACGGAGTATAGATATGATACGTTGATGATGTTATGGTTGTAATATCATATGATTTATGTTATCTTGTGTCATATGATTGGTAGTTCATATGCATGTTCATACATGGATTTCATATGATTGGGATGGATGCCTTGATAGATATGTGTATATGCTTTGGTGAGATCATTGCCTCGAGAGATATGCCTGGTGTGGTATATGCTTTGGCTAGGATCGTTGCCACGATAGATATACTACATATGCTTTGGCTTGTGGCTTGTGAGCTATACACTTGGTGTGGGTATATGCTCTGACTATTGTCAGAGATGAGCATGGTACTATAATATGTGTTGGTTCCACTGACATATTGAGCTGAATAGGCATATCATATGGGGCTCGTGATAATAGGGGAATTGTTGAGACATGTCATGACATAGTGCATTTGTGGATGCATGATACAGAACATTCACGTATTGATGATTTATTGTGCTTTATCATTGATATTGATATTGTGGTTTGATATTGCACTGAGATATTTGTTATCTATACTCATTGTGTGAATGTTTCTGTAGGGACTCATAGACGTGGGGAGCGTGAGTCATGATTTCCGCTGCGAGGGGAACCACTGCCTAGGAGTTATCGTGAATTAGGTTGTTTATGTACATGTTATGTATAGTTTGTTAGGTTTTTGTAAACCTTGTAAACAACTTAACTAGTATGAACTCTTAATCGGTGCATGGTATATTACTTAATTCAGACTCACATATGTATGTTTAATGGATACATAATGGATTAAGTAATGAGGACCCCACATTAGTGGTATCAGAGCAGTGGTTCGAGAACGGGGTGAACATGGGTAGAGGAAGTGTATTAGGGAGTTACCTAAACACTTGGAGAATGGTAATAGCATGTTAGGTTTTGGAAGATGATGTTATTCTAACATGTTATATACTTGTGAATGTTATTGTTAAACCTTGTTATACAGTTATGACGGACAGAGTACCACATGAGGATGTTGGGGATGCCATGAGTGGCAATGCTAGTGTAAGGATGGTGCCTGTGCCACCACCACCGATTGAACAAGGGCCAGTAAACAGGTACTGTTACCTGGAGAATTGACATTGACGCAATTTCTGAGCTATCAGCCACCTAGGTTTGAGGGGACTGAGTCAGGGGAACTGGCAGAGGAGTGGCTGGAACGTGTGGAACAGATATTTGTATCTGCACCGTGTGCCAAGACTGCGTGGTTACGCTTAGCTGAATTCCAGTTAGCTAAGAAAGCTATGATGTGGTGGAAGTCCACAGTACTTGAGTTGAGGGCTCAAGGACATACGGTTAACTGGGATGTATTTCGAACGAAGTTTCTGGAGCATTATTTCTCTGTTGCTGCAAGGCAGAGGAAAGAGGATGAATTTACGCATTTGAGACAGGGATCAATGACAGTATCTGATTATGCTGTGCATTACTCTTCTTTGCTCCGGTATGTGCCACATATTGCTGTGAACACCAAAGCTAAGATCAGACAATTTGTGAAAGGTTTGAGGCCTGAATTGTTTGATAGGGTCATGTCCAATAACCCTACATCATATGAAGAAGCATTGACTAGGGCTGAGATGACTGAGATTGCTGTAGGGGTATATACAGATGTTGGACAAGCCCAACCACCTACATCTGACAGTATGAGACCTAGAGGGGAATCATTTAAATCACCACGAGGTGGTGCATCTTCATCTAGGTTTAGTGGAAAACGTTTTGGATCAAGGAAAGGGGAGGATAGAAAATCGAAAGGACAGTCCCAAGGCAGTAGTAGCAGTAGTGGACGTGGATTACAATGTTTTAAATGTGGAGGGCCACATTATCAAAGAAATTGTCCACAGTTTGATACGGTGGTTTGTTTCCGTTGTGGGAAACCAGGACACGTGATCCGTGATTGTCCTCAAGTGGGTGGACAACAGAGGAGAGGACCAGTGTCAGAGAATACAGTGCAGCAGAGACCACAGGGTGTACCACAGTCTGGTGGAGGACAGAGGGCAGGAACACCTCAGGCTCAGGTGTATGCACTGAATAGGGAGGAAGCAGAGGCAGCTCCTGATACTGTGATAGCGGGTAAGTGTACTTTGTTTACTTATCCTGCTTTACTGTTGATTGATACTGGTGCATCACATTCTTTTATTGCACAAGCTTTTGTTGATCAGTATCATATATGCTCGTCTCCACTGTTGATGCCTCTTTATGTCTCGACACCCATGGGAACTACTATAATGACTTGTCAGAGTGTGTCTAATTGTGATATTCAGTTTGAGATTGAGTATGGACTACAGGCTGATTTGATTGTGTTAGACATGTCAGATTTTGATTGCATCCTTGGAATTGATGTGTTGAGTAGATATCAATCTGTTGTGGATTGTAGTCAAAAGATTGTACGATTTCAATATGATACTGGAACTCAATGGTATTTTTATGGCCAAGGATCGAGGGCAATGATTCCTTTGATATCAGCAATCCGAATGTCGCGTTTGTTAGAGCGTGGACATGCGGGTTATTTGATTTATGCCCTGGATGTAAATGAACAGAAAAGAGAAAGGAAAGTGGAGGAAATACCAGTGGTTGCAGAATATGCGGATGTGTTTCCAGTTGAGATACCTGGATTTCCACCAAGTCGAGAAGTGGAATTTGGTATTGATTTGATACCTGGTACTTCTGCAATTTCACGGGCTCCTTATCGGATGGCACCAACTGAATTGAAAGAGTTGAAAACGCAATTGCAAGATTTATTGGACAAGGGGTACATACGTCCTAGTGTATCGCCTTGGGGTGCTCCGGTTTTATTTGTGAAGAAGAAGGATGGGACAATGAGATTGTGTATAGACTATAGACAATTCAACAAGGTAACGATAAAGAATAAATATCCTCTTCCTCGTATTGATGATTTGTTTGATCAGTTGCAGGGATCAAGGATATATTCTAAGATTGACTTGAGGTCAGGGTATCATCAAATACGTGTGAGGGAAGGAGATATACAGAAGACAGCATTCAGAACTCGTTATGGACATTATGAGTTTCTGGTAATCCCTTTTGGAGTGACAAATGCTCCTGCTGTCTTTATGAGTTTAATGAATCGGGTTTTCCAGGAATACCTTGATCGATTTGTGATTGTCTTTATCGATGATATACTGATCTATTCACGGAGTGATGCCGAACATGTTCAACATTTGCATATGGTATTGCAATTGTTAAGGACACATCAGTTGTATGCCAAACTCAGTAAGTGTGAGTTTTGGTTGACTAGTGTCGGCTTTTTAGGACATGTTATTTCAGAAGAAGGTATATCAGTCGATCCAAAGAAAGTGGAAGCAGTGTTGAATTGGTCAGCACCTACTTCTGTGCCAGAGATTCGTAGTTTCTTGGGTTTGGCTGGTTATTATAGACGGTTTGTTGAAGGATTTTCAGCAATTGCCAAACCATTGACACATTTGACACAGAAGGGAGTATCATTTCAATGGTCAGAGGCATGTGAGCGTAGTTTTCAGGAATTAAAACATCGATTGACTACACCTCCAGTCTTGATCATTCCATCTGAGCATGACAGGTTTGCAGTATATACTGATGCATCTTTACTTGGATTGGGTTGTGTATTGATGCGGGACAAACATGTAGTGGCTTATGCATCACGACAGTTGAAGCCACATGAAATGAGATATCCAGTACATGATCTGGAATTTGCTGCCATTGTCTTTGCATTGAAGATATGGCGACATTATTTATATGGTACGTCGTTTACCATATACACAGATCATAAGAGTTTAAAATTTCTATTCACTCAAGCCGAGTTGAATATGAGACAAAGGAGATGGATGGATCTGTTGAAAGATTATGATTGTGAGATTGAATATCATCCAGGAAAGGCTAATCTTACAGCAGATGCCTTGAGTCGGAAAGTACATCATACGGCTGATGAGGTGATTCATTTATCCGCATTGATGACTTCTTGTTGTACTTTGGGTTATGATTTTGATATGGAACTAGTGCCAATAAGGGTATCAACATTGTTGGTTGAACCCGACATTTTTGAGAAAATCAAAACGGCACAAATGACTGATGATGAAGTACAACAATGGAAAGGAAGGATAAGTCAAGGACAATTATCTCACTTTGTACTTACAAGTGATGGAACGTTGAAGTACAGAAACTGTTGGGTAGTACCTGCTGCATTAGGACTACGCCAAGAACTACTACAACGTGCTCATTGTAGTAGATACAGTATACATCCTGGAGGAAAGAAGATGTATCATGATTTACGTACCCAATTTTGGTGGAAACGTATGAAACAGGATGTATTGAGTTTTGTGAAACGGTGTTTGATCTGTCAACAAGTGAAAGCGGAAAGACGGAGACCAGGAGGTGAATTACATAGTTTGGAAATTCCTCAGTGGAAATGGGAACATATCACGATGGATTTTGTGACTCATTTACCACGGACGTCTTCTGGTTGCGATGCCATTTGGGTGATTGTTGACAGACTCACCAAAGTATCTCATTTTGTGCCATATTGTATGACATATACATATCTGAGAATGGCACAGTTATACATTCAACATGTAGTGAGACTACATGGTATTCCAGTTTCCATTGTATCGGATAGGGATCCTAGATTTACTTCTCATTTCTGGGAAGGGCTACAGACAGCGTTGGGAACTGAAGTGCGGTTGAGTACAGCATATCATCCGCAGACAGATGGACAAACAGAGCGTATGATACAGACGCTTGAGGATATGTTGCGTGCCTGTGTATTATAGTTTGATACCTCTTGGCAAGATTCGTTGCCATTAGTAGAATTTTCATATAACAACAGTTATCAGTCTAGTATCCAGATGGCACCATTTGAAGCTTTGTATGGGCGACGATGTAGATCGCCATTGTATTGGGATGATGTGGATCAGTCTTCCTTACATGGACCGGATATGATTCATGACATGGAAGAGAAAGTGAAAGTAATTCGATTGAAACTGAAAGCTGCTCAGGATAGACAGGCTGCGTATGCCAATAAGCGACGTAGACCACTTGAATTCCAAGTTGGAGACCGTGTATTCTTGAAAATCTCACCTTTTAAAGGTGTAGTACGGTTTGGTAAGCGTGGAAAATTGTCTCCACGATATGTTGGTCCATATGAGGTGTTGCAACGTATTCGTACGTTGGCATATCGCTTAGCATTACAACCGGCCTTGAGTAGTATTCATGATGTTTTTCATGTGTCACTGTTGAGAAAGTATGAACCAGATCCGAATCATGTCTTACAACTACCTGATGTACAGTTGGATACAGATGTGTCGTATGAGGAACGACCGGTTATGATCTTGGATCGAGCTGAACGCAGGTTGCGTAATAAGGTGATTCCTATGGTTAAGGTACAGTGGGACAGAAGGGGTGTCGAAGAGGCAATGTGGGAGACGGAGCAGCATATGGTGCAACGGTATCCGGATTTGTTTTCTGGTATGATTTTACAGTTTTATGGTACTGTTGCATACACGATCATGTTTCCTATTTTCATATTGTAGGATTGTTGAGTTGTATATCTCATATGCATGTATTATGTCTGTATATGCAATTTCGAGGACGAAATTCAATGAGTCGGGGAGAATTGTAATGCCTTGATTTGGTGGATACACGTATGATATGATTATGGTGTAATTATATCACTTGGCGGTATGATAATGGGGGTTCGGGTATGAAACATGATCTATGATTTGAAATATAGTAACATATCAAGGAACATGAAATAGGAGGCATTTGAATTAGTATATGCATGTGAATTTATTTGCAATTGGAGTTGCATTTGAATTTGAGTTTCATTTCATGTACATGTTACTTAACATATACTTACTTGTAAATGGCATGCTAACAAGTAAATTAAGGAGCTAAGGATCTATATCAAGTGGATTAGGGGGTGAAATCACATACTTACACCACTTTTCACCTAAAATTCTCACACAAGCTCCTCTTCATCTCTTCCAAGTGCTTTGTGGTTTAAGCTTGGGATTGACTTGTGAATTGAGCTAGGAAGGTGTGTGAAGTGAAATTGTACCATCTTGGTAAGGATTTCATGGTTTTACACTTGATTTGTGTAGTTGGTGTTCAAGTATGTGTCTTGGAATATCAAATATGTATGCTTAGAATCATAACTTGTTTCTTTGCCAAGAATTTGTTTCTAGGATGTTAGAAACATGTTTATATGATATTAGAGCTTGCATGAATTATGTTTACATGTTAAACTTTGAGGTATAGGAGAAGAACCATGGAGATAAGCTTGAAAATCGCCATTTTCTCATTTTTCTGATCGGGCCGATCGATCGGCTGTGGTCTCGATCGATCGCCGCGACCAGTGAAGGTTTAAGGCAGTTTGAGCATGAGGCGATCGATCGGTGATTTGAGGCGATCGATCGGTGCAAGGTGGCGATCGATCGGTGATTTTGTGCGATCGATCGGTGAAGCATGAACAGTTCGGCGATCGATCGAGATTTTAGGCGATCGATCGGTGATGGCAGAATGTTGAAAATTTTATATTTTTGTAGAATTTGATTTTAATGCCTAGGATAACATGATATATTGTTGGCATTGTTGTAGCATCATCTCAGGGGACAGGGCAAAGAGGCAATTAGCTATCAACGCCTGATTTATCGCTTTTGTGTCGCAATACAGGTACGTGTTGACGTACGGAGTATAGATATGATACTATGATGATGTTATGGTTGTAATATCATATGATTTATGTTATCTTGTGTCATATGATTGGTAGTTCATATGCATGTTCATACATGGATTTCATATGATTGGGATGGATGCCTTGATAGATATGTGTATATGCTTTGGTGAGATCATTGCCTCGAGAGATATGCCTGGTGTGGTATATGCTTTGGCTAGGATCGTTGCCACGATAGATATACTACATATGCTTTGGCTTGTGGCTTGTGAGCTATACACTTGGTGTGGGTATATGCTCTGACTATTGTCACAGATGAGCATGGTACTATAATATGTGCTGCTAATATGAAGATGTGATGTGGTTCCACTGACATATTGAGCTGAATAGGCATATCATATGGGGCTCGTGATAATAGGGGAATTGTTGAGACATGTCATGACATAGTGCATTTGTGGATGCATGATACAGAACATTCACGTATTGATGATTTATTGTGCTTTATCATTGATATTGATATTGTGGTTTGATATTGCACTGAGATATTTGTTATCTATACTCATTGTGTGAATGTTTCTGTAGGGACTCATAGACGTGGGGAGCGTGAGTCATGATTTCCGCTGCGAGGGGAACCACTGCCTAGGAGTTATCGTGAATTAGGTTGTTTATGTACATGTTATGTATAGTTTGTTAGGTTTTTGTAAACCTTGTAAACAACTTAACTAGTATGAACTCTTAATCGGTGCATGGTATATTACTTAATTCAGACTCACATATGTATGTTTAATGGATAGATAATGGATTAAGTAACGAGGACCCCACATTAGTGGTATCAGAGCAGTGGTTCGAGAACGGGGTGAACATGGGTAGAGGAAGTGTATTAGGGAGTTACCTAAACACTTGGAGAATGGTAATAGCATGTTAGGTTTTGGAAGATGATGTTATTCTAACATGTTATATACTTGTGAATGTTATTTTTAAACCTTGTTATACAGTTATGACAGACAGAGTACCACATGAGGATGTTGGGGATGCCATGAGTGGCAATGCTAGTGTAAGGATGGTGCCTGTGCCACCACCACCGATTGAACAAGGGCCAGTGGAACAGGTACTGTTACCTGGAGAATTGACATTGACGCAATTTCTGAGCTATCAGCCACCTAGGTTTGAGGGGACTGAGTCAGGGGAACTGGCAGAGGAGTGGCTGGAACGTGTGGAACAGATATTTGTATCTGCACCGTGTGCCAAGACTGCGTGGTCACGCTTAGCTGAATTCCAGTTAGCTAAGAAAGCTATGATGTGGTGGAAGTCCACAGTACTTGAGTTGAGGGCTCAAGGACATACGGTTAACTGGGATGTATTTCGAACGAAGTTTCTGGAGCATTATTTCTCTGTTGCTGCAAGGCAGAGGAAAGAGGATGAATTTACGCATTTGAGACAGGATCAATGACAGTATCTGATTATGCTGTGCATTACTCTTCTTTGCTCCGGTATGTGCCACATATTGCTGTGAACACCAAAGCTAAGATCAGACAACTTGTGAAAGGTTTGAGGCCTGAATTGTTTGATAGGGTCATGTCCAATAACCCTACATCATATGAAGAAGCATTGACTAGGGCTGAGATGGCTGAGATTGCTGTAGGGGTATATACAGATGTTGGACAAGCCCAACCACCTACATCTGACAGTATGAGACCTAGAGGGGAATCATTTAAATCACCACGAGGTGGTGCATCTTCATCTAGGTTTAGTGGAAAACGTTTTGGATCAAGGAAAGGGGAGGATAGAAAATCGAAAGGACAGTCCCAAGGCAGTAGTAGTAGTAGTGGACGTGGATTACAATGTTTTAAATGTGGAGGGCCACATTATCAAAGAAATTGTCCACAGTTTGATACGGTGGTTTGTTTTCGTTGTGGGAAACCAGGACACGTGATCCGTGATTGTCCTCAAGTGGGTGGACAACAGAGGAGAGGACCAGTGTCAGAGAATACAGTGCAGCAGAGACCACAGGGTGTACCACAGTCTGGTGGAGGACAGAGGGCAGGAACACCTCAGGCTCAGGTGTATGCACTGAATAGGGAGGAAGCAGAGGCAGCTCCTGATACTGTGATAGCGGGTAAGTGTACTTTGTTTACTTATCCTGCTTTACTGTTGATTGATACTGGTGCATCACATTCTTTTATTGCACAAGCTTTTGTTGATCAGTATCATATATGCTCGTCTCCACTGTTGATGCCTTTTTATGTCTCGACACCCATGGGAACTACTATAATGACTTGTCAGAGTGTGTCTAATTGTGATATTCAGTTTGCGACTGAGTATGGACTACAGGCTGATTTGATTGTGTTAGACATGTCAGATTTTGATTGCATCCTTGGAATTGATGTGTTGAGTAGATATCAATCTGTTGTGGATTGTAGTCAAAAGATTGTACGATTTCAATATGATACTGGAACTCAATGGTATTTTTATGGCCAAGGATCGAGGGCAAGGATTCCTTTGATATCAGCAATCCGAATGTCGCGTTTGTTAGAGCGTGGACATGCGGGTTATTTGATTTATGCCCTGGATGTAAATGAACAGAAAAGAGAAAGGAAAGTGGAGGAAATACCAGTGGTTGCAGAATATGCAGATGTGTTTCCAGTTGAGATACCTGGATTTCCACCAAGTCGAGAAGTGGAATTTGGTATTGATTTGATACCTGGTACTTCTGCAATTTCACGGGCTCCTTATCGGATGGCACCAACTGAATTGAAAGAGTTGAAAACGCAATTGCAAGATTTATTGGACAAGGGGTACATACGTCCTAGTGTATCGCCTTGGGGTGCTCCGGTTTTATTTGTGAAGAAGAAGGATGGGACAATGAGATTGTGTATAGACTATAGACAATTGAACAAGGTAACGATAAAGAATAAATATCCTCTTCCTCGTATTGATGATTTGTTTGATCAGTTGCAGGGATCAAGGATATATTCTAAGATTGCCTTGAGGTCAGGGTATCATCAAATACGTGTGAGGGAAGGAGATATACAGAAGACAGCATTCAGAACTCGTTATGGACATTATGAGTTTCTGGTAATGCCTTTTGGAGTGACAAATGCTCCTGCTGTCTTTATGAGTTTAATGAATCGGGTTTTCCAGGAATACCTTGATCGATTTGTGATTGTCTTTATCGATGATATACTGATCTATTCACGGAGTGATGCCGAACATGTTCAACATTTGCATATGGTATTGCAATTGTTAAGGACACATCAGTTGTATGCCAAACTTAGTAAGTGTGAGTTTTGGTTGACTAGTGTCGGCTTTTTAGGACATGTTATTTCAGAAGAAGGTATATCAGTCGATCCAAAGAAAGTGGAAGCAGTGTTGAATTGGTCAGCACCTACTTCTGTGCCAGAGATTCGTAGTTTCTTGGGTTTGGCTGGTTATTATAGACGGTTTGTTGAAGGATTTTCAGCAATTGCCAAACCATTGACACATTTGACACAGAAGGGAGTATCATTTCAATGGTCAGAGGCATGTGAGCGTAGTTTTCAGGAATTAAAACATCGATTGACTACACCTCCAGTCTTGATCATTCCATCTGAGCATGACAGGTTTGCAGTATATACTGATGCATCTTTACTTGGATTGGGTTGTGTATTGATGCAGGACAAACATGTAGTGGCTTATGCATCACGACAGTTGAAGCCACATGAAATGAGATATCAAGTACATGATCTGGAATTGGCTGCCATTGTCTTTGCATTGAAGATATGACGACATTATTTATATGGTACGTCGTTTACCATATACACAGATCATAAGAGTTTAAAATTTCTATTCACTCAAGCCGAGTTGAATATGAGACAAAGGAGATGGATGGATCTGTTGAAAGATTATGATTGTGAGATTGAATATCATCCAGGAAAGGCTAATCTTACAGCAGATGCCTTGAGTCGGATAGTACATCATACGGCTGATGAGGTGATTCATTTATCCGCATTGATGACTTCTTGTTGTACTTTGGGTTATGATTTTGATATGGAACTAGTGCCAATAAGGGTATCAACATTGTTGGTTGAACCCGACATTTTTGAGAAAATCAAAACGGCACAAATGACTGATGATGAAGTACAACAATGGAAAGGAAGGATAAGTCAAGGACAATTATCTCACTTTGTACTTACAAGTGATGGAACGTTGAAGTACAGAAACTGTTGGGTAGTACCTGCTGCATTAGGACTACGCCGAGAACTACTACAACGTGCTCATTGTAGTAGATACAGTATACATCCTGGAGGAAAGAAGATGTATCATGATTTACGTACCCAATTTTGGTGGAAACGTATGAAACAGGATGTATTGAGTTTTGTGAAACGGTGTTTGATCTGTCAACAAGTGAAAGCGGAAAGACGGAGACCAGGAGGTGAATTACATAGTTTGGAAATTCCTCAGTGGAAATGGGAACATATCACGATGGATTTTGTGACTCATTTACCACGGACGTCTTCTGGTTGCGATGCCATTTGGGTGATTGTTGACAGACTCACCAAAGTATCTCATTTTGTGCCATATTGTATGACATATACATATCTGAGAATGGCACAGTTATACATTCAACATGTAGTGAGACTACATGGTATTCCAGTTTCCATTGTATCGGATAGGGATCCGAGATTTACTTCTCATTTCTGGGAAGGGCTACAGACAGCGTTGGGAACTGAAGTGCGGTTGAGTACAGCATATCATCCGCAGACAGATGGACAAACAGAGCGTATGATACAGACGCTTGAGGATATGTTGCGTGCCTGTGTATTAGAGTTTGATACCTCTTGGCAAGATTCGTTGCCATTAGTAGAATTTTCATATAACAACAGTTATCAGTCTAGTATCCAGATGGCACCATTTGAAGCTTTGTATGGGCGACGATGTAGATCGCCATTGTATTGGGATGATGTGGATCAGTCTTCCTTACATGGACCGGATATGATTCATGACATGGAAGAGAAAGTGAAAGTAATTCGATTGAAACTGAAAGCTGCTCAGGATAGACAGGCTGCGTATGCCAATAAGCGACGTAGACCACTTGAATTCCAAGTTGGAGACCGTGTATTCTTGAAAATCTCACCTTTTAAAGGTGTAGTACGGTTTGGTAAGCGTTGAAAATTGTCTCCACGATATGTTGGTCCATATGAGGTGTTGCAACGTATTGGTACGTTGGCATATCGCTTAGCATTACCACCGGCCTTGAGTAGTATTCATGATGTTTTTCATGTGTCACTGTTGAGAAAGTATGAACCAGATCCGAATCATGTCTTACAACTACCTGATGTACAGTTGGATACAGATGTGTCGTATGAGGAACGACCGGTTATGATCTTGGATCGAGCTGAACGCAGGTTGCGTAATAAGGTGATTCCTATGGTTAAGGTACAGTGGGACAGAAGGGGTGTCGAAGAGGCAACGTGGGAGATGGAGCAGCATATGGTGCAACGGTATCCGGATTTGTTTCCTGGTATGATTTTACAGTTTTATGGTACTGTTGCATACACGATCATGTTTCCTATTTTCATATTGTAGGATTGTTGAGTTGTATATCTCATATGCATGTATTATGTCTGTATATGCAATTTCGAGGACGAAATTCAATGAGTCGGGGAGAATTGTAATGCCTCGATTTGGTGGATACACGTATGATATGATTATGGTGTAATTATATCACTTGGCGGTATGATAATGGGGGTTCGGGTATGAAACATGGTCTATGATTTGAAATATAGTAACATATCAAGGAACATGAAATAGGAGGCATTTGAATTAGTATATGCATGTGAATTTATTTGCAATTGGAGTTGCATTTGAATTTGAGTTTCATTTCATGTACATGTTACTTAACATATACTTACTTGTAAATGGCATGCTAACAAGTAAATTAAGGAGCTAAGGATCTATATCAAGTGGATTAGGGGGTGAAATCACATACTTACACCACTTTTCACCTAAAATTCTCACACAAGCTCCTCTTCATCTCTTCCAAGTGCTTTGTGGTTTAAGCTTGGGATTGACTTGTGAATTGAGCTAGGAAGGTGTGTGAAGTGAAATTGTACCATCTTGGTAAGGATTTCATGGTTTTACACTTGATTTGTGTAGTTGGTGTTGAAGTATGTGTCTTGGAATATCAAATATGTATGCTTAGAATCATAACTTGTTTCTTTGCCAAAAATTTGTTTCTAGGATGTTAGAAACATGTTTATATGATATTAGAGCTTGCATGAATTATGTTTACATGTTAAACTTTGAGGTATAGGAGAAGAACCATGGAGATAAGCTTGAAAATCGCCATTTTCTCATTTTTCTGATCGGGCCGATCGATCGGCTGTGGTCTCGATCGATCGCCGCGACCAGTGAAGGTTTAAGGCAGTTTGAGCATGAGGCGATCGATCGGTGATTTGAGGCGATCGATCGGTGCAAGGTGGCGATCGATCGGTGATTTTGTGCGATCGATCGGTGAAGCATGAACAGTTCGGCGATCGATCGAGATTTTAGGCGATCGATCGGTGATGGCAGAATGTTGAAAATTTTATATTTTTGTAGAATTTGATTTTAATGCCTAGGATAACATGATATATTGTTGGCATTGTTGTAGCATCATCTCAGGGGACAGGGCAAAGAGGCAATTAGCTATCAACGCTTGATTTATCGCTTTTGTGTCGCGATACAGGTACGTGTTGACGTACGGAGTATAGATATGATGCGATGATGATGTTATGGTTGTAATATCATATGATTTATGTTATCTTGTGTCATATGATTGGTAGTTCATATGCATGTTCATACATGGATTTCATATGATTGGGATGGATGCCTTGATAGATATGTGTATATGCTTTGGTGAGATCATTGCCTCGAGAGATATGCCTGGTGTGGTATATGCTTTGGCTAGGATCGTTGCCACGATAGATATACTACATATGCTTTGGCTTGTGGCTTGTGAGCTATACACTTGGTGTGGGTATAGGCTCTGACTATTGTCACAGATGAGCATGGTACTATAATATGTGCTGCTAATATGAAGATGTGATGTGGTTCCACTGACATATTGAGCTGAATAGGCATATCATATGGGGCTCGTGATAATAGGGGAATTGTTGAGACATGTCATGACATAGTGCATTTGTGGATGCATGATACAGAACATTCACGTATTGATGATTTATTGTGCTTTATCATTGATATTGATATTGTGGTTTGATATTGCACTGAGATATTTGTTATCTATACTCATTGTGTGAATGTTTCTGTAGGGACTCATAGACGTGGGGAGCGTGAGTCATGATTTCCGCTGCGAGGGGAACCACTGCCTAGGAGTTATCGTGAATTAGGTTGTTTATGTACATGTTATGTATAGTTTGTTAGGTTTTGTAAACCTTGTAAACAACTTAACTAGTATGAACTCTTAATCGGTGCATGGTATATTACTTAATTCAGACTCACATATGTATGTTTAATGGATACATAATGGATTAAGTAATGAGGACCCCACAGTAGTCCCAGATACGCCGGAGTTGCTTAAAGGAATATCGGAACGGGCTCATAGTAGTCGGTTCAATATCCACCCAGGAGGAAGGAAAATGTATAAGGACCTAAGTGGTCAGTTCTGGTGGAGACGCATGAAGAACGATGTGATCGCGTTCGTTAAAAGATGTTTGATCTGCCAACAGGTAAAGGCAGAAAGGCAGAGGCTTGGTGGCGAGCTGAAGAGCTTGAAGGTACCTAAGTGGAAGTGGAGGCATATCATTATGGACTTTGTGACCCACTTACCAAGGACGGCCTCTGGATTTGATGCGATCTGGGTGATCGTGGATAGGCTAACGAAGGTAGCTCAATTCATCCCCTACTGTATGACTTTTGCGTACCTAAAGATGACCCAATTATATGTGCGGGATGCGATAAGGTTACATGGGATTCCAGTCTCGATTGTGTCTGGCAGAGACCCAAGGTTCACTTCGCATTTCTGGGAGGGTCTCCAGACGGCTTTGGGAACCGAAGTGAGACTGAGTACAGCTTATCACCCTCAGTCAGACGGCAAGACAGAGTGTACCCTTCAGACACTCGAGGACATGTTGAGTGCATGTGTTTTGGAGTTTGATGCTCCGTGGCAAGATTCAGTGCCAATGATGGAGTTCTCCTATATTAACAGCTATCAGACGAGCATTCAAATAACTCCTTTTGAAGCTCTTTACGGACGACGATGTAGGTCACCGCTGTATTGGGAGTACTTGACTAGTAAAGCGGTCGGAGGACCGGATATGATTAAGGATATGTAAGACAAGATAAAGTTGATACGCCAAAAGATGAAAGCGGCCCAGGATAGGCAAGCAGCCTATGCCAATAAGTGATGACGACCGCTAGAATTCCAAGTAGAAGACAAGGTCTTCTTGAAAATCTCACCCTTCAGGGGTGTAGTTCGTTTTGGTATGCGGGGGAAGTTATCCCCGAGGAATATGAGCCAGATCCATCTCATGTTTTATAGCCTACTGAAGTGCAGTTGGACTCAGATGTATCCTACGTAGAACGACCGGTCAGGATTCTGGATCGTGAGGATCGCAGATTATGAAGTAAAGTTATACCGATGATTAAAGTTCAGTGGGATCGTCGGGGTGTCGAGGAGGCTATGTGGGAGACGGAGCGACAAGATGCCATACAATAGGGTAAGATGCCCACGTGGTAAGATGCCACACGATGTTATGATACGGTAAGATGCCATACGATGGGGTAAGATGCCCTTATGCACGAATGTGAATCAGGGTCAACAAAAAGAAACTGACGAATAAACCGCATGTTTACTTAACTATGATTTTGTACATTACTGTTATATTTATAAGATGACGATGCTCATATGATGATGATGATGCTATACGATGATGATGCTATATGATGATGATGTTATAAGATGATGATGTTATAAGATGATGATGCCATAAGATGATGATGTTATATGATGATGATGCTATATGATGATGATGTTATAAGATGATGATGTTATAAGATGATGATGTTTATAAGATGATGATGCTATAAGATGATGATGCTTATAAGATGATGATGCTATAAGATGATGATGCTTATATGATGATGATATTATAAGATGATGATTTTAATCATTCATGTCAAGAATTAATGATTATTTGCATGGCTATGAAACAGGGACAACCAAAGAGGGTTAATACGATTAACCAGGAAGTATACGTTACCAATTATTTTCATGCATTTATTTATATGTCATTGCCTTATGATGTTAAGTAACGATGTACATGCTCATGATGGTTGTTCCTGTAGGTACACTTTTGGACCGAAGGGCTAAGGGTCGGGTTGAGACAGTGAGCTAAAAGGAGCATGAAAGAAGATAGGATACAGGACTTTTGGATAGTCTCTACTCTAGGAGTAGTATAATTCTACTTTAACATTCATTATTGAGAATGTATTGAGTTAAGTTTTGAAATTTCATTGTTGGCCTGTAACTTTATTAGCTCAAAGCTACAACCGGAACCCTAAGACGTTATTAATGCATGTTTAGTCCATAATTTGTGTATTACGATGATGTTAAGGTAGGAAGACCCTACAATATTGTTGTTGCAAGAATTTGACTTAGAGATAGGAGATAAGAAAGGTGTAGAGAATGTGGTAGCAGATCATTTGTCTCGAATAGACAATGAAGAGAAAAAAATTGAAAGTGAGATAGGAGAAATTAATGAGACATTTCCTGATGAACAATTGTTTAACGTTGACATTCTACCTTGGTATGCAGATTTTGCGAACTATATTGCTAGAGGTATCCTCCCACCAAATCTATCTTTTTATCAAAAGAAAAAATTCTTTTCTGAGGTTAAACATCTTATGTGGGAGGAGCCCTATTTGTTCAAAGTTTGTGCAGATAACATCATAAGAAGATGTATTCCCGAAAGGGACATGCAATCTATCTTGAAGCAATGCCATGGTGGAGAGATAGGTGGGCATTTTGGCCCAACCAAAACAGCTGCTAAGGTACTTGACTCTGGCTTCTATTGGCCAACGCTGTTTAAGGACGCATTCAGGTATGTCTCTACTTGTGATAGATGTCAAAGGGTCGGTAATATCTCTAGGAGAAATGAATTACCTTTAAACAATATTCTCAAATGCGAACTTTTTGATGTATGGGGAATAGATTTTATGGGACCTTTCCCAAGCTCATGTTCAAACAAATACATACTTGTCGCAGTGGACTATGTGTCAAAGTGGGTTGAGGCGGAAGCCTTACGCACAAATGATGCTCGAGTGGTTGTGCAATTTTTGAAAAGAAAATTTTTTACTCGTTTTGGCACCCCTCGAGCAATTATTAGTGATGGGGGCACTCATTTTTGCAACAAACAATTTGAAAATCTTTTGAGTAAATATGGTGTCACCCACAAAGTGTCTTCGCCTTATCACCCCCAAACCTGCGGACAAGTAGAAGTTTCAAACCGAGAGGTAAAACGTATTCTAGAAAAGACTGTGACTCTAAGACGGAAGGATTGGTCCTTACGCTTAGACGATGCATTATGGGCTTATCGAACTGGTTTTAAGACACCTATTGGCACATCACCTTATAGGTTGGTATTTGGTAAGGCATGTCATCTACCTGTTGAACTTGAGCATAAAGCATATTGGGCTATGAAATGGCTAAACTTTGATTGTCATGTTGCAGGTGAAAAACGTCTTTTACAGCTAAATGAGATGGAGGAATTTAGGAATCAGGCATATGAGAATGCAAAGATTTACAAAGAAAGAACCAAGAAGTGGCATGATTCTCATATACAAAGAAGGGAATTCAATGAGGGAGATACAGTACTCTTGTTCAACTCCAGATTGCAACTCTTCCCGGTAAACTACGTTCTCGGTGGTCTGGATCATTCACAGTCTCCAAGGTAAACCCAACTGGCGCTATTGAAATTACCGACCCCGAAAAGGGAACCTTTATAGTAAATGGGCAGCGGTTGAAGCACTACAACATCAATGAGAAATGATGTTAGCCTCTATCTGTTATCTTGATAACTAAGGAAACGGAGGTGAAAGTCCAGCTTGGGACTATAAATCAAGAACTCTTTCTTAACCCTTTGCTTTGTTTTAGTTTAGTTCTTGTTTTCTTGATTTTGGCGAGACTCCATGCGTGCTGAGGAGCCATATTGCCCAGTACCACATCCAGAGCATGATGAGGACGACGATTACAGACGATTGTCATCGAGGTACGTGCCTTGCCTTTGCATTTATTGTTTACCATACATTGAGGGCAATGCATGTACTAAGTTTGGGGGGGTGTGTATTGGTTTCTGCTATTAACTTGCGTTACTTCCTTGCATGACTAATCTAGCATGAGTTTGCATGAGATTAGATCGTTTTTGAGCAATTAAATTTTTTTTTTCTTGAAATCATAATTTATAAATAATGAATTAGATCTGCAATGGTATTACATGATGATATTAATCCCCATCTCACCTTAAGTCTTGAAGATTTTTAACTTGTTTGTGAATATCTTAGGTTAAGTTAAAATTTCAAAAATTGAGGAATATTTTGAGCACTTTTGGCTCATGATTGAGTGAATTGTATATTGGAACAATTGTGTTAACTATGATATGTCTTGAGGATCTTGAAACACTTTAGAACCTACTTTAGAGCACTTTGAGGCGAAATTTTATAGTTAGGAACTAGACTTGGAAATGATTTAGGCGATCTTTGGACCGTTTGAGCCTTTCAAGCTTACCATGTTGATATCAATCCCTAGTTCCCTAATTTGAGCCTAAATAATAAAAGAATGGAGTATGTTTGACATACTATTAGCCCCATTCAACATTCTTTGGCAACCTCATTATACCCACCTCCTTGAGCCTAAATGGAAGATTTTTATCTTGACCCAAAGGGAGTATAATGATTCTCATTAGATGCACTTGAATTGCTAAACTTTGATGAGCTTATTGAAAAAAAATTTGAAGAATGAGAAAAGAAAAAGATAGAAAAAGCCTTGAGAAAAAATGAATAAATAAGACCCAAAGTGGCCAAGGCTATAAAAGAAAAAGAAGAGAAGCTCAAAGTGTGCTAAAATTTTGAATCTTCAAAGATTATACTCTCTTCTTTGTATTTCCCTATTTTTTTCTTTGAAGACAACAACCTAGGCCAAACATTACAAGCTTTAAAAGACCTATTAATCCAAGTCTAGGGAATAACTACATTAGTGGAGAAGTGTTTGAAAAGTAGGCTTATGAAGTGTTTAAAAGAAAATCTTGACTTTGAGTTTAATAGCACTATTTGATCCTAAAAGTGTATATGAAACTCATGATTGACATGAATACACACGCACGTTCTGCGATATATTGCTTGGCTTGGGAGAAAACACTTCTTGTTAATTTTTGGATTGACTCATGGTTGGAGTGTTAGTGGGATTTCTGAGCTTTTACAATTGAGTTGTAGTTAATTCATTCAAAGTATTGATGATGAACTTTGCATTTTGATCTTAATGTTTGCTCGAGGATGATCAAATCTAAGCTTGGGGGAGTTGATAGGGTTGATTATTACGCATATTTAGGTCTTGATTTGTATATATATTCGTGTAGATTCCGTGAAGATGTTATGCTTTTTGGTACTTATTTGCTTGTTTCAGGAATCTAGGTGGAATATGGAAGAATTGAGCTACAAGAAAGAAAATGGATCAAATCAAGCCAATAAATGAGGAATTTGAGTTCTGGAACTCTCGATCGATCGGAACAAGCTTCCCGATCGATCGAGCGAGGCAGAAGAATGGCCAACAAAGAATTTGGATTCTCGATCGATCGGAACATCCGTCTTGATCGATCGACTCAGGCAGAAAGTTGAAAAAGAATTTGAGAAGAAGTCTCGATCGATCGGAAGATTCATCTCAATCGATCGAGAGAGGCAGAGAATTGAAGACTCGGATGCTGAAGACGCTCGATCGATCGAGACGTAAGGCTCGATCGATCGAGACGGAGATTTTTCAGAAAATAAAAATCTTGATTTGGTCTGATTTTATGGAAACAATTCCATATCTCCCCTCCTCTATAAATAAGGAAAAGAGGCACTAAAATTGGACCCCATATTCTGAAGAATAATCAGACCTAAATTATTCTTAGCCACCTTTCATCCTCCCGGAACAAGAGAAGGTCGAAGAATCCTTTGAAGTGCAAGGAAGGAAGCGAGAGAAGAAAGATGGTTCAACGCACGGAGTCCTCCTACGTTTATCGTATTTCTAAACTCTAGATTAATTTGATTTTCATATTTAGTTGATGTTTTTGAGGTTGAGAAATGATTGAACATCAATTTGAATTTGATTTGAATTTAATCTAGTTTATTCTATCAATTTTAAGTGATTTTGTGGTTGATTCTTTGATTTGGTTGTGTTTAAGTGAATCAATATCATTTGTTCATGAATTAGATGGTCCATGCTATCAAAGCTTAGCTACCTTTGATTTAATTTGTGAATTGCAATTGAGATCGAGAGATAAAATTGTAATACGCTCAAATAATTCATGTTGTATGTTTAAGATTTAGATCGAGAGATTAAATCACATACGTGGTCACTTTAAATTGAACGATTTAAAGAATAACGGTTTTCATAGAGATTTATTCGGTATTAAATTGGTATTAGTGAACGAGAGTTACTAGTGTCAATTTACTGCTAGTTTCAACACAGCTCGAGAGAGTGTATTGATTATATTCAGAAACCCGTCACCTTAAGAATTGATTCTTAAGAACTTGTTTTAACAAACCAATCATTGACGATACATAATTGAACGAACATCTTGATAGATTTCTCGAGCGGAATTCCTTCGTATCTTCAAAGGAATTGTGTTAGTTTTGAGTTTTTAATTCTTTAGTTTAATTCGTTAATTAATCATCTTTTTCGAACTAATTTTATTTGCTACTTATACATTAGTCCCTGTGGGTTCGACATCCTTACTTATAATATCACTATACTAAAACTTGACACCGTGCACTTGCGGTAGAATCGCTACACTGAGAAATAATTGACCCAGAAATCAAGCGATCAAGATTTTGGCGCCGTTGCCGGGGACTAATCTGTATAATATCATACGAGATTAGTTAATTGTAATTTAGCCATTAAATTTTTGTTTTGTTTTGTTTTGTCACTTTTGACCGTCAAATTTAATACAGTCGCATCTTCTCCTTTTGGATTAATTTTTACAGGTAGTTATTGTCGTGGTGCATGCTAAGGAGTAGCAACCCCACACTCGAGCCAATTGACCAAGAAATCGAGCGTACGTGTCTACGAAAAATTAGAGAAGCTCGAGCAATGGCTGAACATAATCAAGAAGGGGGCGCTAACAATGAAGCATTGAATCCCAGATCGATGATGGATTATGCCCAACCGGCTTTTCATGGATCACTGTCCAGCATTACAAGGCCAACCATTCAAGCGAACAACTTTGAAATAAAGCCGGTGATAATACAGATGATCCAACATTCAGTGATGTTTGGAGGAGTAGCCACAGATGATCTGAACGCTCACATCTCCAACTTCTTGGAGATCTGTGACACATTTAAACATAATGGCGTTTCTGACGACGCCATCAGGTTAAGGTTATTTCCTTTCTCACTAAAGGATAAAGCTAAAGCATGGTTGAAATCTTTACCTGCAGGTTCAATAACAACTTGGGAGGGGATGACGCAAGCGTTTCTGTCCAAATACTTTCCCCCTTCCAAAACGGCAAAGATGAGGAACGATATCACCACGTTCGGGCAATACGACCCTGAAACACTATATGAGGCGTGGGATCGTTTCAAAGATTTGATCAGGATATGCCCACACCATGGACTTCCTAAATGGCTTCAGGTACAGGCTTTTTACAACGGTTTGTTTTCATCTAACCGTTCTATGATAGATGCAGCCTCAGGAGGTTCCATAATGTGCAAAACACCGGAAGTAGCATATGAACTCTTAGAAGAGATGGCTTCTAATAGCTATCAATGGCAATCGGAGAGGAACATGCCAAAGAAACCAGCTGGAGTTCATCAAGTGGACGACGTCACTGCTCTTTCAGCACAGTTGGATGCACTGAACAAGAAGATAGATGGCATGAGCATGACAGCAATGCAGGCTCAAGTTATCACTTGCGAGCTATGTGGAAGCAATCATCCGAGCACTGAGTGCCAAGCAGGTAACACATTCATACAATCTAACGAGTCTGTGAAGTATGTAGGGAACAGGCAGCCCAACAACCCATACTCCAACACGTACAACCCGGGGTGGAGAATTCATCCAAACTTGCAATGGTCCAACCAAAGCAACGTGTTGAACCCACAACAACCACCGGGATATGCACAAAAGCCGAGTATGGAGGAGCTAATGACCAAGTTCATATCATCAACTGAAACTAGGATGCAAAATCAGGAGGCATCTATCAAGAACATGGAAATACAAGTGGGGCAACTTGCAACTTTGATTTCCGGACGAACTCAAGGTACACTACCAAGTGATACGGTGATAAATCCAAAGGAGCAAGAGAATGTCATAACACTAAGGAGTGGAAAAGAGCTAAGGCCACAAACTGAGCACAAGAAAGTTGTGAGACTACCATTGACGAAAAGAGTAAGATCGAGGAAAAGGCAATCGAAAAAGGTAAACATTCCAACACCACACCAATCACACACACTGATAAGGTAGTAATTCCTCCCCCATTTCCCGCTGCGCTGAAAAAAGCTAAGATGGACGCTGAATTGGTAAATTTCTTGAAGTATTTAAGAAATTGCATATTAATATACCATTTGCTGATGCTCTACTTCAAATGCCTAGTTATGCTAAGTTTTTGAAGGAAATTCTCTCTAACAAGCGAAAGTTGGGCGAATACAAAACGGTAAGCTTAACAGAGGAGTGCTCAGCAATTGTGCAAAACAAGATGCCTCCAAAGTTAAAAGACCCAGGGAGTTTTACTATACCTTGCACTATAGGATCAGTTTCATTTGCTAAATCATTGTGTGATTTGGGTGTGAGTATAAATTTGATGCCTTTTTCCATTTTCAGGAGGTTGGGACTGGGAGAGCCGAAACCCACCAAAGTTTCACTACAAATGGCGGATAGATCTATCACATATCCCCGAGGAATCATTGAAGACGTGTTAGTCAAAGTGGACAAATTCATATTCCTAGTTGATTTTCTCATGCTAGATATGGAAGAGGACAGGGAGACACCACTGATTTTGGGCCGACCATTCTGAGCAACGGGAAAGGCAATCATAGATGTCCAACAAGGGAAGTTGATCCTCCGTGTAGGGGAGGATCAAGTTGTGTTTAATGTCTTTAAATCACTTAAACACCCACACGACGAGCCCATGTGTTTTAGTGTTGATATTATTGATGCCCTGACTGTTGTTTTGTTGCAAGGTACTTACAAAGAAAAATTGGAAGCATACCTTGTGGAAGCCGATAAACAACATGACAAAGAGGAAGTTGAGATCCTAGCTCAATTGAACAACATCGTTCCCTATATGAAACGAGCCATTGAAAATCTTGGAGAGTTGGGAAAAAGAGACATTAAGCCTCAACGGCCATCCATTGAAGAATCACCCAAGCTTGAACTAAAGCCCCTCCCATCTCATCTCAAGTATGTATTCCTTGATGCTGGAAATTCGTTACCTATCAATATCTCTTCATCTTTGACAGATGAAAACGAGGGGAAGCTTCTTAAAGTCCTTAGGGAGCACAAGAAGGCATTTGGATGGAAGATAGCAGATATCAAAAGAATTAGCCCATCAGTGTGCCTGCATAAAATTCTGATGGAAGAAAATTTCAAGCCCGTGGTACAACCAAAACGCCGTCTCAATCCAAAAATGCAAGATAGTAAAAGCCGATGTCATTAAGCTCATGGATGCAGGTATTAACTACCCTATCTCTGATAGCTCATGGGTAAGTCCTATTCAATGTGTACCAAAGAAAGGTGGCATTACTGTTGTCCCTAATGAAAATAATGAATTGATACCTACTAAGACGGTCACGGGGTGGAGAGTGTGCGTTGACTATAGGAGATTAAATGAATCCACCCGTAAAGATCTCTTCCCCCTTCCCTTCATTGGTCAAATGATAGAAAGATTAGCAGGTTATGATTTTTATTACTTTCTAGATGGGTATTCAGGGTATAACCAAATCGCTATTACACCAGAGGACCAAGAGAAAACTATTTTCACTTGCCCTTATGGTACATTTGCCTTTAGACGAATGCCATTTGGATTATGTAATGCCCCTGCCACTTTTCAAAGATGCATGTTAGCCATATTCCATGACATGATAGAGAAATTTTGAGAAGTTTTCATGGATGATTTCTCTATTTTTGGATCCTCATTTGAT
Source organism: Haberlea rhodopensis (assembly GCA_907163345.1). Lineage (NCBI taxonomy): Eukaryota > Viridiplantae > Streptophyta > Magnoliopsida > Lamiales > Gesneriaceae > Haberlea > Haberlea rhodopensis. Next base: position 1,139,368 of record CAJQUN010000092.1, read on the forward strand.
ATATGTTTATATAACTTGGATTTGGTGCTGACACGATGTGAGGAGACAAATCTTGTATTGAATTGGGAGAAGTGTCACTTCATGGTCAAAGAAGGTATAGTCCTGGGACATAAGATATCCAAAAAGGGTATTGAAGTAGACCGAGCAAAAATCAAAGTGATACAACAATTGCCGCCTCCAACAAAAGTGAAAGGAATCCGAAGCTTTTTGGGCCATGCAGGATTTTATCGTCGATTCATTAAGGATTTCGCAAAAATTTCTAAACCTTTATCTATTTTATTAACTAAAGATACACCTTATGAATTTAATGCTGATTGTGTGCAGGCATTCGAAATTCTCAAGGAGAAACTGGTAACATCACCGGTCTTGGTAGCACCTGACTGGGAGTTACCCTTTGAATTGATGTGCGATGCGAGTGACACAGCCGTAGGAGCAGTCTTAGGTCAAAGGAGGAACAAGGTATTTCATACCATATACTATGCTAGTCGCACTTTGAATGAAGCACAAATGAATTATGCCACTACTGAAAAAGAGCTACTAGTCATAGTTTTTGCATTCGATAAGTTTCATTCCTATTTATGTCTTGCCAAAGTTATTGTTTACACCGATCATGCTGCACTTAAATACTTACTTGCAAAGAAAGATGCCAAACCACGCTTAATTAGGTGGATATTGTTGTTGCAAGAATTTGACTTAGAGATAGGAGATAGGAAAGGTGTAGAGAATGTGGTAGCAGATCATTTGTCTCGAATAGACAATGAAGAGAAAAAAAATTGAAAGTGAGATAGGAGAAATTAATGAGACATTTTCTGATGAACAATTGTTTAACGCTGACATTCTACCCTGGTATGCAGATTTTGCGAACTATATTGCTAGTGGTATCCTCCCACAAAATCTATCTTTTATCAAAAGAAAATTTTTTTTTCTGAGGTTAAACATCTTATGTGGGAGGAGCCCTATTTGTTCAAAGTTTGTGCAGATAACATCATAAGAATATGTATTCCCGAAAGGGACATGCAATCTATCTTGAAGCAATGCCATGGTGGACAGATAGGTGGGCATTTTGGCCCAACCAAAACAGCTGCTAAGGTACTTGACTCTGGCTTCTATTGGCCAACGCTGTTTAAGGACGCATTCAGGTATGTCTCTACTTTTGATAGATGTCAAAGGGTCGGTAATATCTCTAGGAGAAATGAATTACCTTTAAACAATATTCTCAAATGCGAACTTTTTGATGTATGGGGAATAGATTTTATGGGGCCTTTCCCAAGCTCATGTTCAAACAAATACATACTTGTCGCAGTGGACTATGTGTCAAAGTGGGTTGAGGCGGAAGCCTTACGCACAAATGATGCTCGAGTGGTTGTGCAATTTTTGAAAAGAAAAATTTTTATTCGTTTTGGCACCCCTCGAGCAATTATTAGTGATGGGGGCACTCATTTTCGCAACAAACAATTTGAAAATCTTTTGAGTAAATATGGTGTCACCCACAAAGTGTCTTCACCTTATCACCCACAAACCAGCGGACAAGTAGAAGTTTCAAACCGAGAGTTAAAACGTATTCTAGAAAAGACTGTGACTCTAAGCCGGAAGATTGGTCCTTACGCTTAGACGATGCATTATGGGCTTATCGAACTGCTTTTAAGACACCTATTGGCACATCACCTTATAGGTTGGTATTTGGTAAGGCATGTCATCTACCTGTTGAACTTGAGCATAAAGCATATTGGGCTATGAAATGACTAAACTTTGATTGTCATGTTGCAGGTGAAAAACGTCTTTTACAGCTAAATGAGATGGAGGAATTTAGGAATCAGGCATATGAGAATGCAAAGATTTACAAAGAAAGAACCAAGAAGTGGCATGATTCTCATATACAAAGAAGGGAATTCAATGAGGGAGATACAGTACTCTTGTTCAACTCCAGATTGCGACTCTTTCCCGGTAAACTACGTTCTCGGTGGTCTGGATCATTCACAGTCTCCAAGGTAAACCCAACTGGCGCTATTGAAATTACCGACCCCGAAAAGGGAACCTTTATAGTAAATGGGCAGCGGTTGAAGCACTACAACATCAATGAGAAATGATGTTAGCCTCTATCTGTTATCTTGATAACTAAGGAAACGGAGGTGAAAGTCAAGCTTGGGACTATAAATCAAGAACTCTTTCTTAACCTTTGCTTTGTTTTAGTTTAGTTCTTGTTTTCTTGATTTTGGCGAGACTCCATGCGTGCTGAGGAGCCATATTGCCCAGTACCACCTCCAGAGCATGATGAGGACGACGATTACAGACGATTGTCATCGAGGTACGTGCCTTGCCTTTGCATTTATTGTTTACCATACATTGAGGGCAATGCATGTACTAAGTTTGGGGGGGTGTGTATTGGTTTCTGCTATTAACTTGCGTTACTTCCTTGCATGACTAATCTAGCATGAGTTTGCATGAGATTAGATCGTTTTTGAGCAATTAAATTTTTTTTTCTTGAAATCATCATTTAGAAATAATGAATTAGATCTGCAATGGTATTACATGATGATATTAATCCTCATCTCACCTTAAGTCTTGAAGATTTTTAACTTGTTTGTGAATATCTTAGGTTAAGTTAATATTTCAAAAATTGAGGAATATTTTGAGCACTTTTGGCTCATGATTGAGTGAATTGTATATTGGAACAATTGTGTTAACTATGATATGTCTTGAGGATCTTGAACACTTTAGAACCTACTTTAGAGCACTTTGAGGCGAAATTTTATAGTTAGGAACTAGACTTGGAAATGATTTAGGCGATCTTTGGACCGTTTGAGTCTTTCAAGCTTACCATGTTGATATAAATCCCTAGTTCCCTAATTTGAGCCTAAATAATAAAAGAATGGAGTATGTTTGACATACTATTAGCCCCATTCAACATTCTTTGGCAACCTCATTATACCCACCTCCTTGAGCCTAAATGGAAGATTTTTATCTTGACCCAAAGGGAGTATAATGGTTCTCATTAGATGCACTTGAATTGCTAAACTTTGATGAGCTTATTGAAAAAAAATTTGAAGAATGAGAAAAGAAAAAGATAGAAAAAGCCTTGAGAAAAAATGAATAAATAAGACCCAAAGTGGCCAAGGCTATAAAAGAAAAAGAAGAGAAGCTCAAAGTGTGCTAAAATTTTGAATCTTCAAAGATTATACTCTCTTCTTTGTATTTCCCTATTTTTTCTTTGAAGACAACAACCTAGGCCAAACATTACAAGCTTTAAAAGACCTATTGGGTCTAGGGAATAACTACATTAGTGGAGAAGTGTTTGAAAAGTAGGCTTATGAAGTTTTTAAAAGAAAATCTTGATTTTGAGTTTAATAGCACTATTTGATCCTAAAAGTGTATATGAAACTCATGATTGACATGAATACACACGCACGTTCCGATTTTTGCGATATATTGCTTGGCTTGGGAGAAAACACTTCTTGTTAATTTTTGGGTTGACTCATGGTTGGAGTGTTAGTGGGATTTCTGAGCTTTTACAATTGAGTTGCTAAGTTAATTCATTCAAATTATTGATGATGAACTTTGCATTTTGATCTTAATGTTTGCTCAAGGACGATCAAATCTAAGTTTGGGGGAGTTGATAGGGTTGATTATTACGCATATTTAGGTCTTGATTTGTATATATATTCGTGTAGATTCCGTGAAGATGTTATGTTTTTTGGTACTTATTTGCTTGTTTCAGGAATCTAGGTGGAATATGGAAGAATTGAGCTACAAGAAAGAAAATGGATCAAATCAAGCCAATAAATGAGGAATTTGAGTTCTGGAACTCTCGATCGATCGGAACAAGCTTCCCGATCGATCGAGCGAGGCAGAAGAATGGCCAACAAAGAATTTGAATTCTCGATCGATCGGAACATCCGTCTGGATCGATCGACTCAGGCAGAAAGTTGAAAAAGAATTTGAGAAGAAGTCTCGATCGATCGGAAGATTCATCTCAATCGATCGAGAGAGGAAGAGAATTGAAGACTCGGATGCTGAAGACGCTCGATCGATCTAGACGTAAGGCTCGATCGATCGAGACGGAGATTTTTCAGAAAATAAAAATCTTGATTTGGTCTGATTTTATGGAAACAATTCCATATCTCCCCTCCTCTATAAATAAGGAAAAGAGGCACTAAAATTGGACCCCATATTCTGAAGAATAATCAGAACTAAATTATTCTTAGCCACCTTTCATCCTCCTGGAACAAGAGAAGGTCGAAGAATCCTTTGAAGTGCAAGGAAGGAAGCGAGAGAAGAAAGATGGTTCAACGCACGGAGTCCTCCTACGTTTATCGTATTTCTAAACTCTAGATTAATTTGATTTTCATATTTAGTTGATGTTTTTGAGGTTGAGAAACGATTGAACATCAATTTGAATTTGATTTGAATTTAATCTGGTTTGTTCTATCAATTTTAAGTGATTTTGTGTTTGACTCTTTGATTTGGTTGTGTTTAAGTGAATCAATATCATTTGTTCATGAATTATAAACGTCGTGCTCAATACCGACACTGGCACTTCGATCCATGGAATCACCTCCATTCCATAGCTCGAGCTCAACTCCAAAGCCATCGATGTACCTAATTACCTGCCCCAACAGAGACAGCCCCCACACGGGGTGGGCATACCAATATCCCAAATCCAATAATCACAATAATACAATTCATAATTTACAACAATGTAAATGCTATGAAATACAAAATATACTCCCTGGATGGTATCATCCTCATCCGAGGTTTCCTGTACTGTCCCTGTTCTCAAAACACTGAAACCATCAAATTCCCAAATGCCAGTTAATCATTACATTGATTAACATATCCATTAGCCATATACCGATATCATAATCAACAGCATCAAATCATTAAACAATGATTCCAGACATTCCATATATCTCACTTATGGTTCCATAGTTCTATTCCATTGCTCGTTCTACAATAGCGGCATTTCATTCCCACGCATGCTCAACAACAGTGGCGTCATAACCGATGTTCGCTCATAGGCGACGACATCCTAATCATTGCTCGCTCAAAAGTGGCACCATATGATTCCCAATGCATATATATATATATTGTAGCAATTACCATAAACCATGCATTTTCCTATGCATTTATTGCCATATATCATGCATTCCCATACACATTCATTGCAATACAGTGTACCAAGCACTCAACAAATGCAATTATATAAAAGGGCTATGCTCGTCCGTCATACGTACCTTATAATTCCGTAGTTTGAGTCCAACCTTGCCTAAGTCCCACTACCCGATGAGTTAAGTGCTAACACACAAATAACTCTGAATTAAATATAGGCATGCAATCACGTGCACAAGCATGTTCACAACTTCCAAACCTATCGTCCATCCATGACGATTACCAAAAATAAAAGCCCCCCCGGCTAAGCATGCATAATACCCAAAATATTCCATTTTATATGTTCAAAAGATAGCCAAACACCCAACCGGGAATTCCGTTTTATGAAACTTTGGCTCCAACCAATCCATTTGAAAAGTATAGCATTCCCATTGGGTGTGAAAAGTATAGCATTCCCATTGGCTCCAACCACCTCGGCGATCGATCGCCACCTGCGATTTTCCAAAATATTTGAGCTTCCATGGTGTTTTTCACACCCAAACTCAAATCCAACACCCCATACACCTTCAACACCTCAAATACTCCATTCAAAGCCAATAAAAACTCCAAAAACTCAATATTGGATTTTAAGCAAAAAACCCAAAACCCATAACTAACCAAAACCTCAACCAAAAACTACCATACCACAACCAAATCGAAGATAAAGGTGAGGGGAAGATGAATACATGATTATCTTCAAGAAATCGGGCTCCAAGACGAGCCCCCAACAATTTTGCTTCCAAGAGCAAAAGAGGGGAAATGGGGGGAAAGGGTTTGAGCGAGGAGAGAGGGGGAGAGAGAAGGGTTCCGTGCCAAATGACGGAATACCGATTCCATTTGGTATATATAGTACCAAAACTCGAAAATACCAATCCCTTCACAAATACATCATGATTCATTAAAAATCATCTGTTTTAAAAAATCATCTCTCTAACCTCAATTCCCATTACCAGCCCCCGTACAAAGTACTCCGGACCCCAAATCCCACCAAAGACCAAATTCCAAGGTTATCACCATGATGAGAATACAATCTCATCCATTGGATCCAACGACTCCAAAAGTCGGATTTAAAATTCCCGAGAGTCTCGAAACCGTAATTAATTTATAATTGCACAATAAAATCCATTAAGAATTATTACCACACCGGGATTAACACCATTAATCCCCGGGTATCACAATCAGAATCCAAGACACATGTTGCTCCTTTCTCCTCAAATTTCTATATGTTCGAGTCATGATTTGGAAATGTGGTCCAGAAAAACGTTTTAGAACTTTGAGTTATCTTTGTGTGGACAGCTGATTCATCGAATTCGGAGTTTGTAAAAGAAAGTTACGGCCAAAATATGAAACTCGCCAGAAGCTGAAAATTGAGCAGAAAATATTCTGGTCTTGCCGATCGATCGATCAAGCATTGCCGATCGATTGAGCAAGGCTGAAAAAGCCACGAATTTCTACTGTCCAGCTCGATCGATCGGCCCCTTTGTCTCGATCGATCGCTCGGCGATTTGCATAACATGGAAACTTGATTTCTCGCCTTCCAACTTGGATTCTATTCCACCTCCTAGCCTCCCTACATATAGAACTCAAAAATCAGACCTTAAATAATCTAGATAGTTAGGTAGAGTAGTTTAGGATAGTTTTACAATTTTTCTCTCAATTTTGTTGAAGAACGCTACGAAGATCGAAACGAAGGCGGGATGACACCTCGACGAGCGGAGATCGGATTAGTTTTCTTTCCCTTGCTTTTATTTATCGTTTTTCTTAGATTATGTCTAGCTAGTTTTTAATTCTTGGTTGAGGAAGACAAATTCTTGGATTTTATTTATCTTGGGGAGATTCTTACGCTTTAATTATCAATTTTATTGAGTATCAAGAGTTTTTATGATTTTGTTGATATGATTGGTGTTTGTTTATTGGATTGACAACCTAGTAACTTGCATGAAATCTAATGATAAATTAGATATCAAACACGGAATCGTTTGATCCCTCTAATTTACGAAGCACCTAAGATTGATGAATTTCCGCTTGTGAGTTTGTTAAGTTCTTAGGAAGAACACTTGACTAGATTAAACATAGACGCTTGGATTATGTTGTTTAGCTTCATCGATCTCACTAGTTCATATGATATCATCGATTTAAATCTTAATCGCTTGTATTTTGATTTATTATTTGATAAGGGTTAAACTAGTACGCTTGGGCTACGTAACTAAACGTAAGATGAGATAGGACTTTGATTATTGGATTAAACGTCCAACGATGAATATTCATATGAAAAATTGAGTCTTTTGTGAATCGATGAAACATATGATAATTCCAAGGAAGAGTCGACCGATACCAAGAATCGCTTTCATTAGTTTAATCTTTATTTTTATTTTAATTAGTATAATTCACTCACAACCCCATCCTTTATAATTATTTTGTTTTGATTTTCGTTAACACAAAGATTCACACCTCCTCGTGGGATCGATCCCTACTCACGCTACTACATTATTGTTATCAATCTTCTGGATTGAGTGGGGTTAATTTGGGCGTAAACGATAAACGCTACCATAAGACACCGGAGGATGCGAGAAAACTGATAGCCAACATGGCAACCAAATCACAGCAGTTTGGCAACTTTAGAGCTGAGACATCTCTAAGGAAACAAGGAGAGGTAAATGTGTCTAACATTGAACAACAACTTATTTGCCTCACCTCTCTTGTTCGTCAAATGGCAGGAGGAAATGGACAGACAGTGAAGCCGTGTGGAATATGTTTGGAGATGAGTCATACCACGGATTCATGCCCATCACTTCAAGATACATCTGCTGAGCAAGTGAATGCAGCAGGTGGATTTCCTGGGTAAACGCAAATATGACCCTTACTCCAACACATACAACCAGGATGGAGAGACCACCCTAACTTGAGCTATGGACCACAGTCGATGAATCACGTCACCTCATGTTCCACAACATCCATGTAATACCCCCGAAATGTAATATGATTATGTTCTATGACGATGAATTATGATGTGTTTAAGGGTTATGGTGTATTTAAATTGGGGGACACGATTTATGTTATGATGATATGATGTGGGGAGCATGATGGGTATTTTAAGGGATGTATTAATTATATGAAGTTAGAAAATATCGAGTGAGGATATTTTAATACATCGTACTATATACCGGGATACAATTAAACACCACATGGCACCCCAACCACACCACCCCACCCCCCAACTCGGTCACCACCCATCCCCCACTTGTCAACCCACTTGTTTCAAGCCCATGCCTCCCACTTGGTCATGCCCATGCTTCCACTTTGCAGCCAAATCATCTCCTTCTCTCCTCCTCTCTTTCTCTCCCAAAATCGTGCATGTAAGCTGCTGGGGAAGGGAAGATAAGCTTGGTAAGAAGGTGTTCAAAACCTTGCAAAAAGAGGAGCAAAAGAGAGGGGTAAGTGGGTACCCTGTTTTTCTGGGTTTATGTTTGGGCTTGGGTTTGGTGGGTTGATTTTAAAGCATGTTAAGTATAGGTTTGGGTGCAACCTTGATATGAATGCTTACATGGTAGTTTTATGTAGCTACTAGCATGTTTGTTTGAGCATTTACATGGCTTATGTGATAGATTTCTAGTTATGAAACTATATGCTCGAAAATCTGGGCAAAAAGATACATGCTCTGTTTCTGTAAAAGTTGGTTAAGGATGAAGTTTATGATGATGTTATGATGCATGTTAGCTTAGGTTTTGTTAAACCTTCGATTTAAGAGCTTACATGGATATTTTATGAAGTTCTTCACATGTTTGTTTCAGCATAAAAGATGTGTTATGAGGTAGAAAAGATGGTATGAAATGAGGTGCTCAAAAATCTGGGGAAAAATCCCGATTTTCAGAGCTCTCGATCGAGCGAGATTTATTTCCGATCGATCGAGCGAGACAGAAGGTCTAAGCATGTTTTCAAAATTTTGGTGCCGATCGATCGAAGGATTTCTCGATCGATCGGTGAAGCTCCTCGATCGATCAGTAAAATGTTCGATCGATCGAGCGAGGCAGGAAGCTAAGGCACTTTTTGTGCACAGTGTCTCGATCGATCGAGACATAGGGCCGATCGATCGAGAGAGGCAGAAAGTTGAAAAATATGATGATGTTTTATTTTGTTAAGTTTATGATGTAAGATGGTTTTGAGGCATCTAATATGGTATTATGTGGTCTTGTAGAACCATCCCAGGTACCAGCACCATCAAGGAGATAAAGTCTGTTGACTCCTCCTCCTTTTGAAAAGGTACGTAAGAAGCGTACGGGCATCGGACGGTAACACACATCTCTATACTATGACTATGCTTTTATTGCATGAGTATTCATGATGAAATGACGGTGTTTATATGATGTTTACACGATGATGTTTATATGATGTTTATATGATGAAGTTCATATGATGTTTATTGCTTATACGATGCTTATATGATGACATTTATGCGATGTATTGTGGTAAGATGCCACGGGTAAGACGCCCCACATGGTAAGAGGCCATGCGATGTATTGTGGTAAGATGCCACGGGGTAAGATGCCCCACATGGTAAGAGGCCATGCGATGTATTGTGGTAAGATGCCACGGGGTAAGATGCCCCATATGGTAAGAGGCCATACGATGATGTGGTGGTAAGATGCCACGGGGTAAGATGCCCCACATGGTAAGAGGCCATGCGATGTATTGTGGTAAGATGCCACGGGGTAAGATGCCCCATATGGTAAGAGGCCATACGATGATGTTGTGGTAAGATGCCACGGGGGTAAGATGCCCCATATGCATGATTATAAATCAGGGACAACAATAAGAAGTGAATGTATAACCAGCATATTACTTAACCAATGTTTCATGCATTTACTATTTTATAATGTTAAGTAAGATTATATATGATGTGTTGTCCCTGTAGGTACACTTTTGGACGAAAGGACTAAGGGTCGGGTTGAGGCAGTGAGCTACTAGGGGCACAGGAATGCATAGGATTCAAGTTATGATTAGTATCTACTCTAGGAGTAGTGTAAATCTAAATGACATTCTTTTGGAATGTAATGAATTATTTTTGAAGTTTTGTATTTTGGCCTGTAATCCTGTTAGCTCGTGTAACAACCAAAACCTTAAGATGTTACCTTAATGCATGATTAGTCCTTCTTATGTCTATTAATCACTGTTAAGGTGGGAAGACCCCACATTAGTGGTATCAGAGCAGTGGTTAGATAACTCGGGAATGAGTGAAGGGTAGCCTTAGCAATAAGTTGGCTAAGTACTTACTATTGAACATGTTTTATGTTTATGTTGCATATGAAGTTTCTATGTTATGCTAACATGTTTAATTATCTAACGATGTGCTTTATGAACTGCTTTTGGCGTTGTTATTAACCCTTGTGTTGCAGCATGGCAGCAAATATAGAAGTGGGTGACGCCATTAGTGTAAATGCAAGTGCTGGGAGTACGAACCCATTACCACCACCAGCTTTGGGAGAGGAACCCTCTGAACAGCAGTTGCTACCTGGGGAATTGAGCTTGGCTCAGTTTATGATGTATCGACCTCCGATGTTCGAGGGAACTGAATCAGGAGAGAAAGCTGAGGAATGGTTAGAGAGGATCGAACAGATATTTGTGGCAGCGCCTTGTGCAAAGACGGCCTGGATCCGATTAGCAGAATTTCAGCTGTCCAAGAAGGCATTGATGTGGTGGAAAACCACAGTGATTGAGCAAGAGACTCTGGGACAGGAAGTTAATTGGAAGATGTTCCGAACGCGATTTCTGAATCGCTATTTCTCAGCCGCTGCAAGACAGGCCAAGGAGGATGAGTTTACCAGTTTAAGACAAGGTACCATGCCTGTATCTAACTATGCTTTGCATTACTGTTCCTTACTACGATATGTGCCACACATTGCTGCAAGCATCCAAGCGAAGATGCGGAATTTCATGAAGGGCTTGAGGCCTGAACTGTATGACAGGGTGATCACTTATGGCCCTGCTTGTTTTGATGATGCACTCTCACGAGCTGAGCTAGCTGAACTGGGAGTCGGTGCATATCCTGATGCTGTGCCACCTCCGGCGCCCCCTCAGAGATCCACTTCTGACAATTTGAAGCCCAGAGGTGATCAGTTTAAGCCTAGGGGGAACACTTCGGCATCGAGATTCAGTGGCAAGACAGTATGGAGGTCAGCCCGCGGGGCCACCTCAGGGACTGGTGTATGCTTTGACGAGGGAGCAGGCTACGGCGGCCCCGGAGGAAGTTATAGCGGGTACGTGTCTTTTATTTACGCACCCTGCTCTTATATTGATAGACACAGGTGCGTCACACTCCTTTGTGTCGACGAGTTTTGTTGAAAGGCACCACATATGCACTTCTCCGTCCCCCATGCCTCTTATGGTCTCGACCCCCGCAGGAAGAAGTTTGACTACGGATCAGATTGTTTATGATGGCCTCATTTATTTTGAGGATAATGAGTTAAGATCAGATTTGATTGTGTTGGGAATGACAGACTTCGATTGCATTGTGGGCATCGATGTTCTGAACAAGTATCAGGCAGTGGTAAACTGCAGGCAAAGGACTGTCCGATTTAGATCTGTATTGGGAGTCCAGTGGACATTCTATGGGATGGTTCCCGTCCGAAGATTCCGTTAATATCTGCTGTCAAGATGACACAGTTATTGGAACGAGGACATGAAGGATATCTTATCTACGCTATTGACATGACGGATAAGAGGAAGGAGTTAAAGGTTGAGGATGTGCCCGTAGTGGCGGAGTTTCCTGATGTCTTCCCGGAGGAGATTCCTGGATTCCCACCGACGAGAGAGGTCGAGTTTGGGATTGAGTTGCTACCAGGGACGTCTGCAATTTCTCGTGCCCCGTATAGGATGGCACCAGCAGAGTTAAGGGAGTTAAAGATACAGTTGCAGGAACTCCTTGATAAGGGCTACATACGCCCTAGCGTATCGCCATGGGGTGCGCCTGTCTTATTTGTTAAGAAGAAAGATGGATCGATGCGTCTATGCATTGACTACAGGCAGTTGAACAAAGCTACAGTAAAGAACAAGTATCCACTTCCGAGGATCGATGACTTGTTCGATCAGTTGCAAGGTACGAGGCTCTATAGTAAGATCGATCTGAGGTTGGGGTACCATCAGATTCGAGTAAGAGAAGATGATGTTCAGAAGACGGCTTTCAGGACTAGATATGGGCACTATGAATTCCTGGTCATGCCTTTTGGGGTGACGAATGCCCCAGCTGTCTTCATGAGTTTGATGAACAGGGTGTTCCAGCCGTATTTGGACCAGTTCATCATAGTCTTCATTGACGACATACTTATCTACTCTCGGACGGAAGAAGAGCACGTAAGACACTTGAGGATAGTGCTTCAGATCCTTAGGGATCATCAGCTGTATGCGAAGCCTAGTAAGTGCGAGTTCTGGTTGGACAGCGTGGTATTTTTAGGCCATGTCATATCTAGCCACGGGATATCTGTGGATCCCAGGAAGATTGAAGCTGTGTTAGAGTGGGCTGCACCCACTTCTGTACCGGAGATACGGAGTTTCCTCGGTTTGGCAGGTTATTACCGACGTTTCGTCGAAGGTTTCTCGAAGATTGCCAAACCCCTGACGCAGCTGACTCAGAAAGGAGTCCCCTTCTTTTGGTCCGAAGCTTGTGAGGAAAGCTTCCAAGAGCTGAAGCGTCGTTTGACTACAGCGCCTGTGCTGGTGATTCCGTCTGAGGATAAGAGGTTCGCCTTGTATACGGATGCGTCATTACAGGGCTTGGGCTGTGTGTTGATGCAAGATAAGCATGTGGTGGCTTATGCATCGAGGCAGCTGAAGCCACACGAGGCTAAGTATCCAGTGCATGATTTAGAATTGGCGGCCATCATATTCGCCTTAAAGATATGGAGGCATTACTTGTATGGCACGTCTTTCACTATTTATACGGACCATAAGAGCCTGAAGTTCTTATTCACTCAGGCAGAGTTGAATATGAGGCAAAGAAGATGGATGGATTTGCTCAAAGATTATGATTTTGAAATTGAGTACCATCCAGGTAAAGCAAACTTGATAGCAGACGCCTTAAGTCGGAAGGTGAAGAGTACTGCAGAGGATGTTATGTGTTTGTCAGCCTTGATGACGTCTTATTGCCAACTAGGCTATGATTTCGATGTAGACACGTCGCCTGTGCGAGTGTCGACCCTATTGGCGGAGCCAGACATATTTGAGGCGATCAGGAAGGCCCAGAAGTCGGATAGTGAGGTTCAGAGGTGGACATCATTGGTACTTCAAGGCCAACCATCCAAGTTTAGAGTGGCTGAGGATGATTCCTTGAGATTGGGCAACCGATGGGCAGTCCCAGATACACCAGAACTGCGTAGAGGAATATTGGAGCGAGCACACAGTAGTCGATTCAGTATCCACCCAGGGGGAAAGAAGATGTACAAAGATCTATGCGATCAATTCTGGTGGAGACGCATGAAGCGTGAGGTAATCGTTTTCGTTAAAAGATGTTTGATCTGCCAACAGGTAAAGGCAGAGAGGCAGAGGTCTGGTGGTGAGCTGAAGAGCTTAGAGGTGCCTGAATGGAAGTGGGAGCATACATCTATGGACTTTGTGACCCACTTACCTGGGACGGCCTCAGGATTTGATGTGATCTGGGTGATCGTGGATAGGCTGACGAAGACGGCTCATTTCATCCCTTACAGTATGTCATATACATACTTGAAGATGGCCCAGATGTATATACGGGATGTGGTGAGGTTGCATGGTATTCCAGTCTCGATAGTGTCTGACAGGGACCCGAGGTTCACTTCACATTTCTGGGAGGGTCTCCAGACAGCTTTGGGCACAGAGGTGAGACTGAGTACGGCCTATCACCCTCAGACAGACGGCCAAACAGAGCGTACCATTCAGACGCTCGAGGACATGTTGAGGGCGTGTGTTATGGAGTTTGATACTCCGTGGCAGGATTCAGTGCCGCTGGTGGAGTTCTCCTATAATAACAGTTATCAGGCGAGCATTCAAATGGCCCCTTTTGAAGCTCTGTATGGACGACGATGTAGATCACCACTGTATTGGGAGGACTTGACCAGCAAAGCGGTCATAGGACCGGATATGATCAGGGATATGGAAGGTAAGATAAAGTTCATACGCCTGAAGATGAAAGCGGCCCAGGATAGGCAAGCGGCCTATGCCAATAAGCGGCGACGACCGCTAGAATTCCAGTTAGGAGACAGGGTCTTCTTAAAGATCTCGCCCTTCAGGGGCGTGGTTCGTTTTGGGATGCGGGGAAAGTTATCTCCGAGGTATGTTGGGCCATATGAAGTTTTACAGCGTATCGGTACTTTGGCATATCGTTTGGCTCAACCGCCATCCTTGTCTGGCATACACGATGTTTTCCATGTCTCTATGTTGAGGAAGTATGAGCCAGACCCGTCCCATGTCTTACAGCCTACTGAAGTTCAGTTAGACTCAGATGTGTCCTACGTAGAACGACCAATCAGAATTCTGGATCGAGAGGATCGCAAGCTACGAAGCAAAGTTATACCGATGGTCAAAGTTCAGTGGGATCGTCGGGGTGTCGAGGAGGCTACGTGGGAGACGGAACGGCATATGGTGCAGCACTATCCGGAACTATTCTCTGGTATGTCTTTATGTTTAGTTTCGATACGATGATGCATGTGGATTTCGGGGACGAAATCTTATAAGTAGGGGAGTAATGTAATACCCCCGAAATGTAATATGATTATGTTCTATGACGATGAATTATGATGTGTTTAAGGGTTATGGTGTATTTAAATTGGGGGCCACGATTTATGTTATGATGATATGATGTGGGGAGCATGATGGGTATTTTAAGGGATGTATTAATTATATGAAGTTAGAAAATATCGAGTGAGGATATTTTAATACATCGTACTATATACCGGGATACAATTAAACACCACATGGCACCCCAACCACACCACCCCACCCCCCAACTCGGTCACCACCCATCCCCCACTTGTCAACCCACTTGTTTCAAGCCCATGCCTCCCACTTGGTCATGCCCATGCTTCCACTTTGCAGCCAAATCATCTCCTTCTCTCCTCCTCTCTTTCTCTCCCAAAATCGTGCATGTAAGCTGCTGGGGAAGGGAAGATAAGCTTGGTAAGAAGGTGTTCAAAACCTTGCAAAAAGAGGAGCAAAAGAGAGGGGTAAGTGGGTACCCTGTTTTTCTGGGTTTATGTTTGGGCTTGGGTTTGGTGGGTTGATTTTAAAGCATGTTAAGTATAGGTTTGGGTGCAACCTTGATATGAATGCTTACATGGTAGTTTTATGTAGCTACTAGCATGTTTGTTTGAGCATTTACATGGCTTATGTGATAGATTTCTAGTTATGAAACTATATGCTCGAAAATCTGGGCAAAAAGATACATGCTCTGTTTCTGTAAAAGTTGGTTAAGGATGAAGTTTATGATGATGTTATGATGCATGTTAGCTTAGGTTTTGTTAAACCTTCGATTTAAGAGCTTACATGGATATTTTATGAAGTTCTTCACATGTTTGTTTCAGCATAAAAGATGTGTTATGAGGTAGAAAAGATGGTATGAAATGAGGTGCTCAAAAATCTGGGGAAAAATCCCGATTTTCAGAGCTCTCGATCGAGCGAGATTTATTTCCGATCGATCGAGCGAGACAGAAGGTCTAAGCATGTTTTCAAAATTTTGGTGCCGATCGATCGAAGGATTTCTCGATCGATCGGTGAAGCTCCTCGATCGATCGGTAAAATGTTCGATCGATCGAGCGAGGCAGGAAGCTAAGGCACTTTTTGTGCACAGTGTCTCGATCGATCGAGACATAGGGCCGATCGATCGAGAGAGGCAGAAAGTTGAAAAATATGATGATGTTTTATTTTGTTAAGTTTATGATGTAAGATGGTTTTGAGGCATCTAATATGGTATTATGTGGTCTTGTAGAACCATCCCAGGTACCAGCACCATCAAGGAGATAAAGTCTGTTGACTCCTCCTCCTTTTGAAAAGGTACGTAAGAAGCGTACGGGCATCGGACGGTAACACACATCTCTATACTATGACTATGCTTTAATTGCATGAGTATTCATGATGAAATGACGGTGTTTATATGATGTTTACACGATGATGTTTATATGATGTTTATACGATGAAGTTCATATGATGTTTATTGCTTATACGATGCTTATATGATGACATTTATGCAATGTATTGTGGTAAGATGCCACGGGGTAAGACGCCCCACATGGTAAGAGGCCATGCGATGTATTGTGGTAAGATGCCACGGGGTAAGATGCCCCACATGGTAAGAGGCCATGCGATGTATTGTGGTAAGATGCCACGGGGTAAGATGCCCCATATGGTAAGAGGCCATACGATGATGTGGTGGTAAGATGCCACGGGGTAAGATGCCCCACATGGTAAGAGGCCATGCGATGTATTGTGGTAAGATGCCACGGGGTAAGATGCCCCATATGGTAAGAGGCCATACGATGATGTTGTGGTAAGATGCCACGGGGGTAAGATGCCCCATATGCATGATTATAAATCAGGGACAACAATAAGAAGTGAATGTATAACCAGCATATTACTTAACCAATGTTTCATGCATTTACTATGATGTTTATAATGTTAAGTAAGATTATATATGCTCATGATGTGTTGTCCCTGTAGGTACACTTTTGGACGAAAGGACTAAGGGTCGGGTTGAGGCAGTGAGCTACTAGGGGCACAGGAATGCATAGGATTCAAGTTATGATTAGTATCTATTCTAGGAGTAGTGTAAATCTAAATGACATTCTTTTGGAATGTAATGAATTATTTTTGAAGTTTTGTATTTTGGCCTGTAATCCTGTTAGCTCGTGTAACAACCAAAACCTTAAGATGTTACCTTAATGCATGATTAGTCCTTCTTATGTCTATTAATCACTGTTAAGGTGGGAAGACCCCACAATCCACAACAACCACCACCATACACGTCACCTTTTTCAGAGGACACAACAGCCAAATTTCCATTTCTACTACTAACAAGTTAGAAAATATCATTCAAGATCTTGCTCATAATGTTACAAAATTTCAACAGGAAATGAGATCTAGTATTCAAACTTGAACACTCAAGTGGGTCAACTAGCCACCACACTCATTCGTGTTGAATTCCATGGATCGACCACCTTACCATCCCAAACAGTGGTGAATCCAAAGGAAAATGCAAGTGCAATCACACTTAGGAGTGGTAAAGAATTGGAGATACCAGAGAAAATGGAGAAAGTTATACCAAAGAGTGATGAAGAAAAGGAAGTTGAAGTTGGAGACAAGACCACCGTGGAACAAGAGGTACCAAGAGGTAAGTCTCCTTCCTTTTCTGAATACAAAGTGCCGCCCCCTTCCCACAAGAATTGAAAGACAATAGGAAATATGCTGGACTTAAAGGTCTATATGAAACTTTTCGACGGTGTGAAGTAAACATTCATTTGCTTGATGCAATTCAACAAGTACCTTGTTATGCAAAATTTTTAAAAGAATTATGCACTGCGAAGAGAAATCATAGGTTGAAGGGATCCCAAAAGATTGAATTGGGTTAAAATGTATTAGCTGTGATACAAAGGAATATTCCTACCAAGTGTAAGGACCCAGGTATGTTCTCTATCCCGTGGACAATTGGTAACACTCGCCTTGAAAAGGCCATGTTAGATTTAGGAGCATTGATCAATGTCATGCCATATTCTATTTATGCTTCTCTACAACTTGGTCTTTTGAACCCTACTAGAATAGTTATTCAATTAGCGGATAGTGGTACCCTTACTATGGAATTTGATGGTGAGATTGTTACTTTTAACATTTATGATGCAATGAAATATCCTTGCAATAATGATGACACTTATATTCTATTGATGTTATTGACTATTTGTCACAGGAAGTTCTTGAGATTGTAGGGAATGGTGAAATGGAAGACACTCTGACCATGGCTATGGAAAGGAGAATGTAGAGTCGTTCGTCACGGATGATTTGAAAGACACCATAGATGCCTTGGATGAAGCACCTGAGCTAATTCAGTCAGGTAACATTTCTTTCATATCACTGCCTATTTATAACACTAGAATTCTTCCATCTGTTTTGCAGGCACCCACTATTGAGTTGAAGCCACTACCAAGCCATCTCAAGTATGTATTCCTTGGTAAAGGAGATACACTACCGGTGATCATCTCTAGCAAGTTGGGGTATGATCAAGAGAAAGACCTTATTCATGTGCTCAAAGAGCACAAGACTGCAATAGGTTTGACCATCCCTGACATCAAGGGAATCAGCCCCTCAACATGCATGCACCGCATTCTACTTGAAGAATGAGGGAGCCCTACACGTCAGCCCTTGAAGCTTTTAGCGGTTGGGGTGATATACCCTTTCTCCGACAGCCAATGGTTCAGTCCAGTCCAAGTGGTGCCAAAGAAGACCGGTATTACTATCATAAAGAACAAAGATGATGAACTTGTGCCCACACGTATTCAAAATGGATGGCGAGTATGCATCAACTACCGGAAGCTCAACGTTGTGACTAGAAAGGACCACTTTCCTCTACCCTTCATTGATCAAATGCTTGAGAGGTTACCGTGTCATTCATACTATTCTTTTCTTGATGGTTATTTGGATTATTTTTAGATTGTAATTGCACCAGAGGACCAAGAAAAAAACTATTTTCACATGCCCTTTTGGCACATTCGCCTACCGACGCATGCCCTTTGGACTATGCAATGCTCCAGCCACGTTTCAACGGTGTATGGTTAGCATATTTTCTGAGTTTATTGAGCATATTTAGAGTGTTCATGGATGATTTTACTGTCTACGATAACTCATTCAAGGATTGTCTAGCTAGCCTCACACTTGTGTTAAAACGATGCATTGAGACTAACCTTGTTCTAAATTTTGAAAAATGTCATTTTATGGTAGAATAAGGTATAGTATTGGGTCATGTAGTTTCTGCTAATGGTATAGAGGTCGACAAAGCTAATGGATGTTATGCAATTTTTACCCTACCCTACTTGTGTTCAGGATGTGCGCTCTTTTCTTGGACATGCAGGTTTATACAGGAGGTACATCAAGGACTTTGCTAACATAGCTATACCTTTGTGTAAGCTACTGCAAAAGGATGTCACTTTTGAGATGGATGAAGCGAGCAAGAGATTTTTTGATCGATTGAAGGAGTCATTGACTTCTACCCCCATCATCCAACCACCCGACTGGAGTAAACCTTTTGAGATCATGTGCGATGTTAGTGACTTTGTGGTTGGTGCTGTCTTAGGCCAAAAAGAGGGGAATGCTTCACATGCCATCTGCTATGCATCAAAGACCTTGAATGATGCTCAACGGAACTATTCCACTACTGAGAAAGAGCTTTTACCAGTTGTTTTGCTCTTGAAATTTTTGGATCTTATTTACTCGGTACTAAAGTCATTGTTTATTCTGATCATGCAGTTCTTCGCTATTTGATGGCGAAGAAGGAGGCGAAACCGAGGCTGATAAGATGGATTTTGCTCTTGAGTGAGTTTGAGTTACAAATCAAGGACAAGAAGGGTAGCGAGAACAAAGAAGCGGATCACTTGGGCCGTCTAGCTCATGTGGATGGTGAGCTTTGTTTGAAGGAGGAATTCCCGGATGAGCATCTACTCCCCATAAGCGACAATTTACCATGGTATGCTCATATTGTGAATTTCTTAGCTTCTAATGTACTACCTTCAATTGTCTAGGTCTCAAAGAGCTAAGATAAGGAGTGATGCCACGTAATATGCATGGGATGATCCTTACCTATGGAAGAACTACGAGGATCAAATCATTAGGAGATGCATCCGCGAGACTGAGGTAAGCGACATTCTTAAGTTCTGCCATTCATATGCTTGTGGTGGACATTTTGGTGCAAAAATGACGTCTAGGAAGGTACTAGAATGTCGATTCTTTTGGCCCACCCTGTTTCGTGATGCCTACTATTTCTGCAAGAACTGTGTGCAATGCCAGTTGACCGGTAATATATCCCAACCAAAGGAGATGCCTCAACAACCTATTCTTATTTGTGAGATTTTTGACGTATGGGGCGTCGAATTTATGGGACCCTTCCCTATCTCTTATGGTCATGTTTATCTACTTCATGCTATTGATTATGTATCGAAATGGGCCAGACTGACGATTCCAAGGTTGTTGCAGATTTTATCAAACATAACCTTTTCTCTAGGTTTGGAATCCCGAGACCCATAATCAGTGATAGAGGTACACACTTTTGCAATCGGAGGATGGAAAAAGAAGTCTCATGTGACCCACAAAGTCTCCACTTCCTACCATCCGCAAACAAGTGGCCAACCCGAGGTCTCTAAACTAGAAATCAAAGCCATCTTGGAAAAGACTGTTAACCCAACAATGAATTATTTGAGCTTAAGACTGGATGACGCACATTGAGCCTACAGGACTGTATACAAAACTCCAATAGGTATGTCCCCATATTGATTAATCTTTGGTAAACATTGCCATCCTCCTGTAGAGTTGGAGCATAGAGCATACTGGGTTGTGAAGAATTTCAACAGGAACTATGATGAGAGAGGAGTGCATCGGAAGTTGCAATTGCAAGAATTAAAGGAGACAAGGAATGAGGCATATGAGAGTGCAAAGATCTACAAGGAAAAGACGAAGGACTTCCATGACAAGATGATATCAAGGAGGAGCTTTGAAGTTGGTCAAAAAGTTATCATTTACCATTCACGCCTTCGATTCTTTCCAGGTAAGCTTCGTTCTAGATGGAATGGACCTTCTATCGTTAATAATGTATATCCTCATGGTGCAGTGGAATTCAGATTTTGGATACCACTAAGACATTAAAGGGGAATGGTCACCGATTGAAGCATTACTACGAGGGTGTCAAAACGAGGAAGGTGGACAAGTGAACATCAAGGTGGCTCTAAATGATCCACCTAACTTTGACTGATCAGGAGGACTAGCGTCGGGCCACCGACGTTAAACAGAGGCGATGCTTGGGAGGCAACCAAGGGGAGTTAGTTTCCTTTTTCCTTTTTATTTTTATTGCTTTAGTAGTTAGACTTTTATCTTTTCTTGTATTTTTGCCTTGCATTGGGGACAATGTAAGATTGAAGTATGGGGGAGGGATTAGTGGTGTGTTATTGATTTCCTATTACAAAAATACAAAACAAAATTCAAAAAATTATGAGCTCGTAGTTAGTAATGAATGCATGCTTAGAATCAGTAGCCGATGAAGAAACCTAATTAATGGCATGCATGTATTTGAACATAGGTGAATTGTTAACCTTGGAACACTTTGAACTCTAGTGCAAAGTGTGCTTTGACATAGTAGTTGAATATATTAAGCACGATATTGTCATGACTGGTGAAGTGTGCATAGCTTAGTGAAGATTGCGTGAATTTTGTGATAGTCTTAAGAATCTCTAATACATGCTAGAACTTAACTACGTGCTCTTTGAGGCGTATGTCTAGACTACTTGCGAACATGAAAGTGATATAGGCAATCTTTGATGCGTTTGAGCTTTTCAAGCCTACCATGTAAAGAAAATCAACCACTAGTACCCTTTTTGATCTTTAATAAAAGAACGGTTGTATACTAAGCATACAAACGACCCCTATTCGACATTCTTTGACTAGCTTAGCATCCTTCCCTAATAAGCCTAAATGTGATTTTAATCCACACCTTTGAAGTGAGTATGATGTGTTTCATTCACATGCACTTATGTATTCAATGATTCAAATGTTTGTGAGCTTCATTATCAAAAGAATGAAATGCATGAAAGAAAATGGATGCCTTGAGAAAACTGATAAAAATATGACTCCTATGCGAACCAAGGCACAAGAAGAAAAAAATTGGTTAAACCGTGAAAAAATGAACAAGGTTGGAAAAAGGCATGCAATGTGAGAAATTTATATTGTGCATATCATCATACTCTCTTGTTTGATGTTACTAGAAATAGACATATCTATTGCGCTTAATTGTCTACAATTCGGTATATTTTGATGGATAATTCTTTACATATGCTACCTAATCATATAATTGTGTAAATGTAGGTGAAATCAAAGAAATCGAGCTAAAAAAGGCGAATAAAGACCAAGATAACCTTTGGGGATGATAAGGACTCAAGGTAGATCAAGAAAAGGGCAAAAAATGTAATTTTGGGAGAAGCAATCGACCGCATGAAGGAGGAGATCGATCGCCTATGGATAGAAAGTTGAACAACAAAATTTGCGGGACAGCGATCGATCGGTACAATGGAGCGATCGATCGCCAAAGTCTTCTGGAGCCACGCTATCGATCGGTAAAACGGAGCGATCGATCGCCAAATGAATCTGTCGAAAAAAAATAAAGCTAGCGATCGATCGCTAGCTTGTAGCAATCGATCGCCAGCAGTGTTTTAGAAATTTTGGAGTCCTTGATTTCTTTCCTTCCTACATGGACTCCATCTCTATAAACTCAAAAATCAGCCTCTTTAGATAATAATTCAAACTTAAGAACATAGTTTAGAGATTAGAATAAATTTTTTTCTCAACTTTTGTGAAGAACGAACGTAAGGCCCTGATGCTAATTAATCCGGATTAACAATGATTAAGAAACCCGGATAATTAAAAGTATAGACTTTGAATTAAGGTGTTCCGGACCACGATTGGTCAACCAAATAGTGGAACATGTTTTAGTGCATGAGCATGTGCATGATCACATAGCACTTGGAGAATACATGCCACTAATTAATTTAACTCATGTTTAGTACATGATTTTGGACCATTAATCTTGCAAGAGAGTGATGTATTGACACATGGATTCCATAATACATCAAATACAATACAAATAATGCAAATTATGCATGGAAAGTCACACCACTACCCAAGAATTTCATATTTAGAATTTCAAGGCATGCAAATCCTCTCTCTCTCTTCATTTCCCCACTAAACCATTTTTTTTCTCTATCTTCTCTCTTGTCTCGAAATTTCCACCCTTTTTAGCTCCCAAATTCACAAGAATTTGTGGATGCATGTTACATGCAATTGGTGATATAGAAGCTACAAGTCAAGAGTGATAGTTAGGTGCAAGAATTTTCAAATTTGGAGCAAATTGGAGAGGTGAAAGCTTGGTTTGGCTAGATTGATGGATGGTGTTCAAATTTTGAAGATAATTGAAGGTATGACCTATTTATTAAGTTTTTTAACTTGGTGTTGTTAAAGGTCGAAACTTTGGGGCTTTGACATGAGAAGTTTAATTAAAAGTTGTTGTCAAATTATAGTTTGCAGATTTCAGCATGCATGGGTCTCTTATCTCGAAATTTCAGTAAATTTAGGTTTCGAATTTTAAGTTGAGGTCTAAATAATTGTTATAGATATTTGCATTTTCTTAATGTGTCCAAAATTTGAGACGATTGGACTTAAAATGAATGAGTTATGATGTTTTTACCACAAGGTGCACAATCTGGAACATGCATGTAGGTGGGTTGCACATGCAGTCTGTTCTTGGTAAATCTAGGCAAAATGTGCTACGATTTTGACCTTGGTGTCTGAACAAAAGTTGTAACACTTTGAGTTATCTTGCATTAGAAACTAGCCTCACATGATTTGGAGTTTATTTGTACAAGAATGCACTTTTTCCTAGAACTGCTCACTCTGTCAAAACAGAGTGTATAGGTATTATTAAAACTGTCATACTTTGTTTTGGATGTGCCTCTAGATGAGCGAACTAGCTTCTGGACTTCGAATATGTACTGTGGTACTTTAAGTTTTCGTGATTTTTCCACTAGCCTCAGGTCATTTGGACATCATATGAATATATTACGATTTTTATACGAAAATGGGTCAGGCTGGAATTTGGTGAATTGTCCTATTTTTCAAGCAAATTGTTCTTGGCCATTTTACCTAGGCTAAATGAACGAATTTGAAGATGAGTTGAACTGATGAAATGTTCATTTTTGAGTTAGCTTTGAAAATAAATTAGACTCATGTGATTTTATTAAGTATCGGACAAGTTATAAGCCGATCTCTACGGTTGCGCAGGCTGAAATTTAGAGAATTTGTTTTGGG
Organism: Haberlea rhodopensis; assembly: GCA_907163345.1. NCBI lineage: Eukaryota > Viridiplantae > Streptophyta > Magnoliopsida > Lamiales > Gesneriaceae > Haberlea > Haberlea rhodopensis. The sequence continues at coordinate 1,163,578 of CAJQUN010000092.1, forward strand.
TCTAAGTTTGAGTTTTATTTTGATAAGTCTAAGGCTAGTCTGTGACATTATGTTATATTTGGAACTGTTATGACCAGGTTAATAGATAATAGATTCCGGGGTCGATCTGAGGAGTCTCGGTAGATTAGCTTGGGTCGAGGTACGCTGAAATGAGTTGTATCATGACGTCTGCCAAAGGCGTGTAATGATACTACTGTATGACCTTTTATGCCATTACTAGATTGATATGATTTTATTGTCACTGTATGATTCTTATGTGACTATATGACATGATGATTGTCTTGGATTACATGATATGTGAAATAACATGGTTTGTATATACTTTCACATGAGATTGCATGATATATTGAGTTGCATATGTCATTTGATGCATAAATGATTCATGGGCATATCATATTGATCTAACATTTGATATCCATGATTATGACTGAGTTGTTTCACTCTTAGTGTCGGGGACGACGAGCACGGCGATGATAGGCAGTATAGGTAGCGACTGTAGTCACGCGCGTGTCACCGGACCTACACACGAGGGATGGACGAACATAGCACATAGGATGAGTCACCTAGCGCAATGTGCTTGTGTTGTCACCCTCTGCTCGAGCTGATATTATTTGATGATACCTTCCTTTGGACTCCGATTTTGGTATCTTGATATTCGATTCCTTATGCATTGCATGATCTTTATCATTTGACATGATTTATTTATTTCTCGTACTGGGGTACTAACCCCCTTTGTCGGGGCTGTCATGTCTTTTGTTGTTCGGACATGACAGACTTTACAGGTGGACATGGTGATGATGCTTATAGCGACGCATCGAGAGATAACCGAGCTCCATGATGAGCGAGCTCAAGTTATGTATGGTTTCTTATTCATAGTAATAGTATATAATTTTTAAACAAAATAATTTACCGGGGTATGCCCCGTGTATGTTGTACTTGGAATATGATATTTTCGAGACTATGTGGCAATGCTGGTTAATGTTTGCTTTACTATTTGCAAAAGAAAGGCCTAACTGGAATTATATATATTTTTTGATATCAATATATATGTATCACTTAAAAGCGAAACATTTTTAGGGCCATTTCACAAGACATTTGAAATTAATCTTCCGCTGTTTACATAAATTAATCACTGTGTGATAATTAAACACCACATTAGGACACATACATTATGGTATCAGTGCGAATATATATGGGATATGCTCGAATTAGAGTTAGGACACTGAGTATAGTCACAAAGAAAATTGTTTGTGCATGTAACTAACTACGTGTTTTTATATGCTCTTGCCTGCTATGTTTACATGTTCGATAATGAGATTTTATACATGTAATGGATTATTAAGCAAGGATAATTAGAAGTCATATCTCTTAGCATTTTAATATGCTGAGTTGCATATAATCTAGATAATTTGAATGTTGAGTTGCATATATTCTAGTGAATTTGAGAATTTTATTTGTTAGCACTGATAGTTGCTGACCGGATGATGATGTAGAATAAGTGATGAGAACATCTCTGACTTGAGATTGTATATAATGTTTTGATTTTATGATTTAGTGTTTTGACAGGTAGCAAAGAGACTTTAAGAGCCATCTATTGTACCTGTAGGCACTGTAAACTGTGAATTGAATTAACTTAGTGTTATTGAATTTTTTATCACTTTGGGACTTATCCTTGTGATTATTGCGAGGACACTAGAACTAATTAAAACGCTTGGTGTCGACCGACATCGAGAATTTAAGTCTGAAAGACCAAGGTTATACGTATGAGTTTACGTCAAAACCTGTGTACGCCAAGATGATAATTTAGAACTTGAGAATATTGGAACTAGCAATTATTTCAATTGAAGGATAGAATGTAGTTGTTGTGAGAAACAACGAGAATTGGTTTGAATGAGGACTTGGATATGGGGACTGTCGTAATTTAGTTCTAGTCTATGTGTCCGAACTATGAATAAATACTACAATATGAACTCTTCTAGATGATAGTATCTAGAGTAATGGTAGTGACGGATGACGATTTTTCCTCTTTTGTTATGTGAAAATATGCGTACGAGAATGCCATATTGATTACATGGCAAATGATAATTGATTATCGTGCACTTGAGAAATGGAAATATCTGCTTAATCTCGATAACTATTCACTAGTGAGAGATTAGATATCGACTAAAGAATAAGACACCGATATGGTGCGAAGTAGTTAAAACTGGATTAAAGATTAATGAAGTGACTATCATTGGGATAATCCAAGTAGTCATAGAAAAGTTTCAGAAGTATCACTCCAATTTATCCAGCTCTAGTAGTTCTGGAGGTACTATGAGATTGTAGAATACAAAATCTTTTCGGGGTCACTGTGGATGTAAATATCTACTGATCCATTTGAAAGAATAATAGGAACTGATATTGATGGTGGTCAGTCAGAGCATGTGCGTTACGTGCTCAGGAACAGATGCAACCATAACAACAAATACCCTGAGCTAGGGGTAGATATCAGAGTGATTATTCTTTTTGACCACTCAGTTCCAGCAGCAGTTAATTACTTGCAGACTAAAGAGTACACCTTGACAGAGGATAAGGTTAGAGATGCTACGGGAGTAGTGATCGCAGATACATGTTGTGTATTTGTTCACACTACACGAGTTTGATTTGAGAAAAAGCATTGTTTTCATACATTGCATCAAATGTGCATTGATAATGATGATTTGAAAAATACACCAGCAGTGATAATTATAATATCCCCACTTGTAATAGTGAACTGTAGCTTACAGTTTGATGATAGTGTTGTGGATTTGAATTTAATTGTGTTGCCGAGATATGGTTTTGATTGTATCAAGGGCATGGATACTCTGATAAATATTGAGATATTGTAAGTTGATTTCAGGGTGTAATGAATTTTCGACTGCATTGTGACTACAAATAAAATGTTTATCTCCACGAATAACAAGCTAAGATACTGATAGTATCAGCTATGGACGTATTGCGATTGCGATACTTGGAGAATTGAAGGATTTTTGATAAGAAGCAGTTAATGCTGATCAATAATAGTCGAGGTTTACTGATATCTTAGTGGTAAGAAAACTTGCCCAGATTTCCTAAGGAAATAATAGAAGTTCCACTAAAGAAGGAAATCGATTTTAACTGTTCATTGATGCCAATTAATATATTCAATATTGAAAGTACTGTACGACATGACATCAGCAGAGTTGACAGACTTAAAAACATAGTTACAGAATATCCTTGATATGAGTATAAATTTATGAGTACGTCACTTGAGGAAACATCAGTATGTTGAGAAGAAAGATGATATTCTGAAGACGTGTATCGATTAAAGGTAGTTGAATCGGGCTATTGTCAAGAATAAATACCCACTGCCTAAGATCGAGAAGTAAATGATCAATTGTAAGAAACTTGAAGTATAAGAAGAATGATTTTAAATCTGGTTACCATTAGTTTTAATCAGAAAAGAAAATATTTTCTAGGCAATTAGTCAAACCAAATATAGGCATTTGGAATTTTTGGTAATGCCGTGTGGTCTCACAATTATACCAGTAGAACTATGAATTTGATGAATAAAGTATTCCATAACTTTTTGGGTGGAATTGTAATCATATTCATCAGTGGTATCCTAGTGTATTTGAGATTCGAAAGGAACCACACAGAACATCTACGATTTGTTATTCAGACGCTTCATGAAGCTCAAATTGTATACCAAGTTATCGAAGTGTAAATCTTGGTTGAATTGAATGTTATTTTGGGATAGGTGATACAGCTCACAGGATACCTGTTGATCCTAGTAAAGTAGAAATAGTATTAAATTGGCTAAGACCAACCAGTGTACTCAAGATATGAAGTTTACGAGTTTGGCCAGATATTACAGGCTTTATGGAAGGATGAACCAATTGACCAAGAAGAAATTTGAGTTTCATTTGGTCAGATGAATGTGAAAGCGGTTGTCATAACTAAAATGGAAGTGAACTACAACCCCAATGTGATGACCAGGGATTATAGATGTTAATCCCGGAGTGTTAATAACCCCTAAAGTTGTTTTACGTGGCGATTTGGAGTTTAATCGCGGTGTTGGGCCTTCTGGGCTCGTTTATTTGGGTAGTTGGGATCGTTGGATCTAGAGGTTAATATTGTATTCTCATTTGGGTGAAAAACCTAAGAGTTGGGTTTTTGATATGTCTCGGGATCTGGGGTGCTTTGTGTGGGCAGCGGTAGGGGGTTTTGGGTTAGAGAGAGAATTTTTGAAAACAGATGATTTTTAATGAATCATGATGTATTTGTGGGGCTATTAATATTTCGGGGTATTTTTGCTATAAATACCAGTTGAGCCCGAGATTTTAATTGGAAAAATCATTTCTTCTCCTCCTCCTCCAACCCGTCACCCTCTCTCCCGTATGTTCAGCCATTCCCGATTTTCCCTCGACCCGACGCTTCCAGCCGTGCGCCCGCCGCCGTCTGGCCGCCGTTTGGCGCGTGCGACCCGCCACCGGCTTCGTCTCGTCGAGGCGCAGCTATCCCCTCCGGCAATTGAGAGTTTCGTCGCGTTTTGAAGTCGGATTTTGTAGGAATGCGTCGATCCCCAAATTCTAGGGTTCTTCGATTTCGGTCGATTTTCCTTCCGATCTTCGTATGGGTAACCTTCCTTACCCCTTTTCATGCTTGTGATGTATTTCCCTGCCTTTTTGTGAATTATTGTATTCGAATTTAAAGAATTGGGTTCGAATTTAAGGGCTTTGAGTTCGAAAATTGGGGGTTTTTGGCAAGGGTGATGATTCTTGCTATTAATGGTTTAATTCACATTTTAGATGAACTATGGTGTTTAATTGGGTTCGATTTGTGAGATAAGGGTTCGAAAATTTGTAGGGTATTCTTGAACAATTTTCGATATTGTCTCATTTGTTTCCCTCCCTGCATGTACCCTGCCCCGGGTTTTTTAAATGGTTAATTGTCGTGTGTTGACAATATTTTTTAGGGTAATAGGTGTGCTTGAGCATGGGTTACATGTTCGTAAATAATTGTGAATTATTTATCGGTTTAGCACATCGTTCCTCGGGGCATGGAACTCGAGCAAGGTTTGGCTCGGACTTCGGAGATTTAAGGTACGTGCGACGTACGATCATTACTATATATATTAGAGCTTTGTGAAATGCATAATGTATTTTGATTTCACTGAATATTGTGCGTGTGGTTATATATATATGTTGATATAGCCAAGGAACGACCAAATCTTGATATCGCCGCTTGTAGCGTGCGTGACACTAGAGTAGGAAAACTCTTACAAGATATAAGGGGTACTGGGTTTATATGACTATTGTAGGGTATTGAGATGCCTGAGGATGATCGTAGAATCATGTATTCATTATAAGACATTTGAGATGTCTAGGTATAATGGAGAATTGGTAAAATAAATGCTAGGCATTTGAGCTATCTGTGATTGATAGCGAGGTTGTGAAATCAGTGTTAGATATTGAGATATCTATATTTGCATGTATAATGAATTGGAAACACTATCTATTGATACTCGAGAATTAGGCATGCGATGAGTTAATCAATGTGTTGATTTACTGATTTTTGAGATTTGATGAGTTTGATGATTGTGAGAACAGGGACAGTACAAGGAATCCCGGATGAGGACGTTGACATCCAGGGAGTATCATTTAAATTCATTAGTATTTACTTTTGTTGTAAATTATGAATTTCATTACTGTGATTATGGGATTTTGTGTATTGGTATGCTCACCCCGTTGGGGGCTGTCTCTGTTGGGGCAGGTGAACATGTACATCGATGGCTGTGGAGCTGAGCTCGAGCTGTTGATTGGATGTACTCCCAGGATCGTGGTACCAGGGCTTGATGGAGCACGGTATCGTATAGAATACTTATATACACCCGAGGATTATATACATATTCATGATGCTCGCATGTGAGCACGGTTATACTTGTATATGGGTTGTATATAAAGGCATGAGCCTTTCTCTCTTTCATTCTATGTTGCATGCAATTAAGGGTAGAATTGCTGATGATATGTGAGTCATTGGTGTATTATGTGGGTGTTGAAACCCACTTTTGTTATCATATGTGTGGTGTCTTCCCTGGCTGGGAATTTACTTGGTATTGCTGTATTCTGATGAGTATTATGTTTTCCCTGGCCGGGAATTATGCTATGTGTTGTGCTTTTATTTTGGGATAGCTCTATTTATGGGGAGACTCTGCCCAAATTTTTATAAAAGCCCACAATGTAAAAAGTGGCACCAAGGGGATGGTAAAGGGCGAACATATGAGTCTATTTGTTGTTAGGCTGATGATCTTATGACATTGAGTATTAAAGGAAATTTTGTAATTGCCATACAATGGTAAAGTATCATCTGAGCTTCCCGATTGACTTTTTATTGAAAGCATGTGCCACACATAGTGGTTAATACACTAATCAGGGGTTAAGGGCTAAGGGGGTCCTTACATTAGTGGTATCAGAGCAGTGGTTGCTTATTGGGGCTGTTAAGGGCCAATGAAGTTATTGATAGCACATATTTATGCATGATGGCATTAATGTTGTACGACATAACTAATTGTTTATGTGCTTTTATGATATGAAAAGTGGTATTGCTAACCATGATGGTTGCAGGAATCGTGTGGAACACGATAGGATGGCATTAATAGTGATGTCTGGCACTCCGTGTGTTATGTGCCAAGGAAGCTGGTTTTTAAGAAAATCAGGTAAAGGGATATTTCTGAGGTAACATGTCTTGGTATATGTATTGACATGCAAGTGGTTGCATATATGTATTGAATGTTGATGCATAGCGTATATGGCTATTGCTGTTAACCCTGATGGTTGCAGGTTACAGGAAATATGGAGTACGAAAAGGAATGATGATTATACATATGTACGGGCATCCCAAGGGCAACATGTATTATGTGTTTAGTCATTTAACACAAGGTAAATCAAGGTATGCATAAGATAGTGCATTATGATATGATACATGTTGATACGCATCGTTTTGCATATGTATATTGTGAAATATAAAGTGAGGATTTCAATGCTTACACTAAGGTCCATATGAAGCGAGGAAGAATTTCGCTTATATGGAGTAGTAAGAAGCATTGAAATGCACTATTGATATTTCACGAGTCCAGGTTATCCTAGTGAGGATTTCAATGCTTACGCTAAGGTCCATATGAAGCGAGGAAAAATTCCGCTTATGTGGAGTAGTAAGAAGCATTGAAATGCACTACTGATGAGTGACTCAATTCCATAAGAAGCAAGAATTCTGCTGACATGGATTCCATAGGAAGCGAGGAAAAATCCCGCTTACGTGGATTTCCATAAGGAGCAAGAATTCTGCTTACGTGGATTCCATAGGAAGCGAGGAAAAATTCCGCTTACGTGGAAAAGGAAGGAGGAACCATAATTTCATGTGTCGATTTATATTCATTTCTCTATGAGGACACCATTGATAGCGATGGTTCATTCCGCTATATTGATTGGCGATGGTTTATTCCGCCAGGTGTATTTATAGTGATGGTTCATTCCGCTATATTGATTGGCGATGGTTCATTCCGCCAGGTGTATTTACAGCGATGGTTCATTCCGCTATATTGATTGGCGATGGTTCATTCCGCCAGGTGTATTGATAGCGATGGTTCATTCCGCTATATTTATTGGCGATGGTTCTTTCCGCCAGGTGTATTGATAGCGATGGTTCATTCCGCTATATTGATTGGCGATGGTTCTTTCCGCCAGGTGTATTGATAGCGATGGTTCATTCCGCTATATTGATTGGCGATGGTTCATTCCGCCAGGTGTATTGATAGCGATGCCTCTTTCCGCTACTATGTGGACGATGATTCATGCTCGGGTGTATATCGAGGTTTCATGCCACTTATTATATGACGAGGTATCGTGCCGTCGATTCTATAGCGATGGATTGTGCCGCTATGTACTCAGCACAGGATTTTGCCGCCTTCGAGCGATGAGTGCTGATTACGCACTATTATTGAGCGACGGAGACAGGTATGCCGCTATATCGTTAGCGATGAGATATGAGTTATTGCTATTCTATTAGCATTATTGTAGCTGGCATGCGTTGATATACATGTTTTATTATGACTATTTTACTAGCATGATAGTGGATGACATACGCTGATGTACATGTATCGTCACTAGTTGACAATGCCTTAGATGCCATGAGTTGGCATGTATCGTCACGGGATGACGATGACGATGGTGTAGGAGATGTCTTATTAGACATGCATCATCGTTACGATGACAGTGCGTTGAGTATACGTATTCAGTGGTATGCCTTGGGTGCCAGTACCGAACACAAGGTGGTGTGTGCGTCACCGATTGACGTGACCCTTATACCGAGCGGGTTGCTCGAGGAATGGATGGATGCGCTGTACATGTGATTGTACCGCAGCTTATGTTTGGGGTGATCATATTACGAGTGGTGATACCCTTAAGGTATACTCGTTGGAATGGCCTTTGGCCATGTAAATTGACGACAGGAGTAATTATGGAGGAAATTACTCGCTTTCTGTCGATGTGACATGTGACAGACATGGTCACACCACCATTGAGGGTGTAGGATGGGTCCTAAGGGAGTAGGATCAGGTTATGTTAAGTACATAGGGACATTGGAGTGTCCAGGGTGTATAGGCATTAGAGGAATGTTGGGTAAAGACCCACTACTCTATTGATTTTCTTCCCACAGTATGGTATGCCGTGCGGAAACGTCCATCTTATTGGTAGGTTTGAGGTGAACCTAGAGAGGCAGCTACTAGTTCGTCTGCCGTGTGTGTGCAGCACCATGAGGGGCTTGCTAGAGCCGTTATACTGCTCGTTGGAACCAAGTTTGGCAAATCGTAAGGTGATGCGATGTGGATTGTGGTGGACTCTAGTAGTCACCACGTCATTTGAAATTGAGGTTGTGTACGCCTCACTGAAACGTGTATACGTTTATGTTTAATCTTGGTGAGACTTGTCTGGGACAGCTCATGATGTTGGAGTACCAACAAGAGATTCATCAAGTCGTTGACTCGATCTGGGGAATCCGTGTATTAGGGATACAATGGGTGTTATTGTATCCAGTTTTTCTGAACGGTGGTTCGAGACTAGTGGATCTCGAGTTTGATGGCACTTCCCTTGTGAGGAAGGAGGTAGTATTATACCTATTTGGGAATCTTTGAAAGATTCGGTGAGTTGGTACGTGTGGTGTTGATTTTGGGAATCACACCGTGTTGTTGATCGTCGATTATCGTTCTCCACTGGTAGGGAATGACTCAGAATTGACGGTTGTGTTTGGGCCTTAGGGGTAGGTTGTAGATACCCGAGCCAAGTGTATTGAGTATGCATGCGATGTCAGTGCTTAGGCAGGTATACTGGTGAGTATACGGATGCCAGTTATTGATTTCCTTTCTGTCAAGCATAGAGTTATGCTATTTTAGGATGGTTAAATCTCTGATGAGAGATATGGAACACCTTGAGATTGGGAATCTCCATGACACGATAATTATGAGGAACAATCATGAAGTTAGTTGACTCCCTTTGAGGAGGGATTATCTTGTGTGGGTTAAGGTATTTCCCTTGTTGGTGTTTTCCTTCGAGTTATGCGATAGCCTTCCCAAGTTTGGATTGTTAAATCCTAGGATTATCAAGGGATGGCAGGAATTTCGGATTTGTTGGGTGTCGCTGACGACACAAGCGTTGAGGATGCAATGGGTTTATTGCATGTCCTTTCAAATTTGAAACTCTGTGGAGTCTCGATTGTTTATTTATGACCAGGATGTGGTTCTTGGGATATCCGGAGGTGGACATCTTGTGAGATGTCTTTTGTGTGGATCGGTGGCCGTGAGTTGCCCGATCCGAGTTGCAGAGGGTGCAACTGCTCCTTGGATGGAGGTGGTCTGTATAGCGGGAACCAGGTTTGGTATGTATACACCGTGGTATACTAGTGTTTCCCTCGTAACGATGTATGTTAGACATCGTGAGTCATGATAGAGATGTCATTGAATGATATCTACGATGGAATCGGGAGCGATTCGAATCCTTGCAGTTTCAGTTGACTAACTGCTTTTGGATTTTTATCATTGAGCTGTGCTGACACTCTTTGGCGTTATGATGGATTTGGAAGTCTATTCCACACCAGAGTTCGACACGAGGTCAACGTTCTCACGGTTGAGGTGTCATTCACGATGCGTTCTTACTAGTTGTATTAGAACTAAGGATGACTGTCCGATCTACAGTCGTAAGTATCGGTTGTTTCGCAGTCATGAGGGACTGACTTTTGGGATGACCCGCATCGAGGTACGTTTTGCCTCTTGGGTGATATGTTGGTTTTGGCAAAGTCGCTCTGTTTCAGAGTTTGATGTGAGATAAGTATCCTCGCGTTTTTTAAGACGATTCTGATGTGGTCCAGAATCGAAGTTATGGCTTCAATTTGTCGTGTAGCCCGGGTGTTACGTGATACACCGGTGCTAATTTCGAGGACAAAATTCTTTTAGTGGGGGATATTGTGATGACCAGGGATTATAGATGTTAATCCCGGAGTGTTAATAACCCCTAAAGTTGTTTTACGTGGCGATTTGGAGTTTAATCGCGGTGTTGGGCCTTCTGGGCTCGTTTATTTGGGTAGTTGGGATCGTTGGATCCAGAGGTTGAGATTGTATTCTCATTTGGTGAAAAACCTAAGAGTTGGGTTTTTGATGTCTCTCGGGATCTGGGGTGCTTTGTGTGGGCACCGGTAGGGGGTTTTGGAGTTAGAGAGAGAATTTTTGAAAACAGATGATTTTTAATGAATCATGATATATTTGTGGGGCTATTAGTATTTCGGGGTATTTTTGCTATAAATACCAGTTGAGCCCGAGATTTTAATTGGAAAAATCATTTCTTCTCCTCCTCCTCCAACCCGTCACCCTCTCTCCCGTATGTTCAGCCATTCCCGATTTTCCCTCGACCCACCACTTCCAGCCGTGCGCCCGCCGCCGTCCGGCCGCCGTTCGGCGCGTGCGACCCGCCACCGGCTTCGTCTCGTCGAGGCGCAGCTATCGCCTCCGGCAATTGAGAGTTTCGTCGCGTTTTGAAGTCGGATTTTGCAGGAATGCGTCGATCCCCAAATTCTAGGGTTCTTCGATTTCGGTCGATTTTCCTTCCGATCTTCGTATGGGTAACCTTCCTTACCCCTTTTCCATGCTTGTGATGTATTCCCCTGCCTTTTTGTGAATTATTGTGTTCGAATTTAAAGAATTGGGTTCGAATTTAAGGGCTTTGAGTTCGAAAATTGGGGGTTTTTGGCAAGGGTGATGATTCTTGCTATTAATGGTTTAATTCACATTTTAGATGAACTATGGTGTTTAATTGGGTTTGATTTGTGAGATAAGGGTTCGAAAATTTGTAGGGTATTCTTGAACAATTTTCGATATTGTCTCATTTGTTTCCCTCCCTGCATGTACCCTGCCCCGGGTCTTTTAAATGGTTAATTGTCGTGTGTTGACAATATTTTTGAGGGTAATAGGTGTGCTTGAGCATGGGTTACATGTTCGTAAATAATTGTGAATTATTTATCGTGTTAGCACATCGTTCCTCGGGGCATGGAACTCGAGCAAGGTTTGGCTCGGACTTCGGAGATTTAAGGTACGTGCGACGTACGAGCATTACTATATATATTAGAGCTTTGTGAAATGCATAATGTATTTTGATTTCACTGAATATTGTGCGTGTGGTTATATATATATGTTGATATAGCCAAGGAACGACCAAATCTTGATATCGCCGCTTGTAGCGTGCGTGACACTAGAGTAGGATAACTCTTACAAGATATAAGGGGTACTGGGTTTATATGACTATTGTAGGGCATTGATATGCCTGAGGATGATCGTAGAATCATGTATTCATTATAAGACATTTGAGATGTCTAGGTATAATGGAGAATTGGTAAAATAAATGCTAGGCATTTGAGCTATCTGTGATTGATTGCGAGGTTGTGAAATCAGTATTAGATATTGAGATATCTATATTTGCATGTATAATGAATTTGGAAACACTATCTATTGATACTCGAGAATTAGGCATGCGATGAGTTAATCAATGTGTTGATTTACTGATTTTTGAGATTTGATGAGTTTGATGATTGTGAGAACAGGGACAGTACACGGAATCCCGGATGAGGACGTTGCCATCCAGGGAGTATCATTTAAATTCATTAGTATTTACTTTTGTTGTAAATTATGAATTTCATTACTGTGATTATGGGATTTTGTGTATTGGTATGCTCACCCCGTTGGGGGCTGTCTCTGTTGGGGCAGGTGAACATGTACATCGATGGCTGTGGAGCTGAGCTCGAGCTGTTGATTGGATGTACTCCCAGGATCGTGGTACCAGGGCTTGATGGAGCACGGTATCGTATAGAATACTTATATACACCTGAGGATTATATACATATTCATGATGCTCGCATGTGAGCACGGTTATACTTGTATATGGGTTGTATATAAAGGCATGAGCCTTTCTCTCTTTCATTCTATGTTGCATGCAATTAAGGGTAGAATTGCTGATGATATGAGAGTCATTGGTGTATTATGTGGGTGTTGAAACCCACTTTTGTTATCATATGTGTGGTGTCTTCCCTGGCTGGGAATTTACTTGGTATTGCTGTATTCTGATGAGTATTATGTTTTCCCTGGCCGGGAATTATGCTATGTGTTGTGCTTTTATTTCGGGATAGCTCTATTTATGGGGAGACTCTGCCCAAATTTTTATAAAAGCCCACAATGTAAAAAGTGGCACCAAGGGGATGGTAAAGGGCGAACATATGAGTCTATTTGTTGTTAGGCTGATGATCTTATGACATTGAGTATTAAAGGAAATTTTGTAATTGCCATACAATGGTAAAGTATGTGAGCTTCCCGATTGACTCTTTATTGAAAGCATGTGCCACACATAGTGGTTAATACACTAATCAGGGGTTAAGGGCTAAGGGGGTCTTTACACCCAATGGTGATTTTGTTGAACTGGTCAGGGCAATATGTAGTTTGTGCAAATTGGTCAAAGATATGAGATATGTTCTGATGCATCAAGAGGAGAAGATTGCATATGCCTTAAGATGGTTGAAGTTGAAAGAATTATGATATCTTGTTCATGAAATTGAGTTTGCAGCCATTATTTTTGCCTTGAAGATGTGGCAATTTATCTTGGTGGCGAACAATTCATAATACACTCTGATTTTGGGAGTTTAAAATATCTATTATTCAGTCAGAGTTGAACTTGAGATAGAAGCGATGACTAGATTTATTAAAGAATTTGACTTTGGTAGTCAATATCAATCAAGGAAAAGGAAACTAGTAGCAGATGCACTGAATCGAAAAGTGCAAGGTGCAATGATAGCATCAATATATGCTTCGCAATTTGATCACCTCAAATTTCAAAGATCAGAAAAACTCTAAGATTAGACTCATACAAATATTGAGTGAAGAAATTTGTTCTGTCTCATCAACCAACTAGATTTTAGTATGCAATTTAGTGTCGGGTTGCGATTGAACAATCAGTAAATAGCATCGAATCCTACTGATTCGAAAGAATTATTACTGCAGAAAGCACACTATAGATGACATAGTGTTATTCTGGGAATGATGAGATGTATCATTCATGAGATCCTATTTTGGATGGGATGGTATAAAGAAAGAAATTTTGGAAATTCATGACAAAATGTTTGACATGCCAGCAGCTCAAGATTAAAATACGAGACCTAATGGGATACTACAGAATTTGTAAGTACCACAATGAATTTAAGGAAATTTCTAGTTTTGAGTTTTATATCTCAAATTGTTTAGATCAAACAGAGATTTTGAAACAAGTTGAGTCGGAATTGATTTACTATTCAATACAAGATATTGATTTCATATAATAGTATATATGTCAATGAGAAAATGACATGTTTGAGATGTGGATAATGTGGTTTAGTTACAGTGAGTATTCTGTAACAACCTTATCTGATTGAGATCCGAGGATAATATCGGAATTCAAAAATTATTTTCAGAATGTCATGGGTACTAAAGTAGCAATGGGTATTGCCTATCATACCCAGACTGATGGATAAACTGAGAAAATTATCCAGACTTTGGAAGTTATGTCTCGATTAATAGTGATGAATTTAGTGAGAATTGACAAAAATTACTATTCACCAGTGGAATTTCCCTATAATTTAAGTTTCAAATAACTTTTGGGATGACATCGATTCAGGTTTGTAGAGCCAGAATTACCGATCGCTGAGATGATGATAGAAATTGATAAGGAATTTTTGGCATAACTTGAGATTTTTGAGAAATATACAAGAAACGATAAAATTTCGGTGGAAACAATTGAAATTTGGCTTAAGGTGAGCAGATTTGTGATAGGCTTAGTTTTAAGTGTTTTTAGCTGTAATTTCTTCCCATTTTTCGTACTTTTTCCTGGATGATATTATGCTTTTTAGTGTTTATTTGTTTGTTTCAGGAAAACAGGTCGGAGGTGGAAGAAATGAGCTAAAATGAAGAAAACGGGCGAAATCGAGGCGAAAAAGGGATCAAAAGGAAGAAGTGGATTTCTCAAGGCTTCGATCGATCGAAAATTGTTCTCGATCGATCGAGCCAGGCAGAAAACTGAGCAACGAATTTTTCAAAGAGTCGATCGATCGAGATTTTTTCTCGATCGATCGATCCAGGCAGAAACTTCAGCGACAATTTTCGATCGATCGGAAGTAAAATCTCGATCGATCGAGCGAGGCAGTGAGTTTCAAATGCTGAAGTGAACAGTGCACCGATCGAGCGAAAAAACCTTTCGATCGATCGAGACGCAATTTCTGAAAGATTTTATTTTCCATGTTTATCGAGATCTTCGGGGGTTTTAAGGGGGATTTGATTCATTCCCTCAAAGATCTCAAATCAGACCATATTTCGAAGAAAAGGAGGAACCCTAGCCGCCGCCTAGCCGCCGCCAAGGAAAGCCATCTTCTCCGTTCTTCGTCAAAGCTTGAGCCAACAGATTCCGGAGTGCAAGGAAGAGCAAGAGAAGAAATCACGGTGCAACGCACGGATTCATCTGCCGTTTATCGTATTTCTAAACTTTGATTTCTTTGATTTTCATTTCCATTTGATGTTTTTGAGGCCGAGAGACAATTAAACGCCTTGTGTAATTGATTTGAATTAAATCTAGTTTATTTTATTGTGATTTAGTATCATTGTGTTTGATTTATTGATTCAATTGTGTTTGAGTGTATTGATTCCTATTGTTCATGAATTAATTGCTTATTAAGATCAAAGCATAACTAACTTTGATTGATTTTGAGAGTTATAACCGAGATCGAGAGATAACGTTATAGCACGCTCTATTAATTCATGAAGTATGTTTAAGATTGAGATCGAGAGATGAAATCACATACGTGAGAACTTTGAATCGAGAGATTTAGAGTAACGAGGTTTTGACGATTTATGCAATATTGAATTAGTATATAGGTGCACGAGAGTGATTTGTTCTAGTTTGATATTAGTTTCTTTACAGCTCGAGAGAGTGTATTGAATAACAGCGAAAACCTTTCACCTTTAGAATCAATTGGTTGATAATTTGCTTATTCAGATGAATCATTAAAGATAACACAGTTGAACGAAGGCTTGATAAATTTCTCGAGCGACTTACCTTTGCATATCCGGAACCATTCATTTTATTGTTTCTTGTTTAATTTTCGTTCCTTAGTTTAAGTTTGCATTAGTTAATCACCTTCTTTAATCGTAGGCTAAATAAATTTTGCTAGTCTTATTTGGTACTTATACATTAGTCCCTGTGGATTCGACAACCTTTACTTACATTTCACTATACTAAAACTTGACAACCGTGCACTTGCGGTAGAATCGCTTCACACTACACTTTGAAATATTTTCTATTTAAAATAAAAGCGGTCAAGTTTTTGGCGCCGTTGCCGGTGACTAATCTGTATAATAGCATACGAGATTAGTTAATTGTAATTTAGCCAATTCTTTATTATTGCGTTTTTGTTTCTTTTCCTTTTTCTTTTTCTTTTGTTGATCTTTGTTAATAATTTTGTATATACTTTTGTTGTCTCCTTTTGACTGATTCAGTACATGAAGCAATTGTCTAGTGCATGCTCAGAAGAGAGGAGCCCATTCTCGAGCCATTTGATCCGAAATTAGAGAGAACTCTACTAAGAAGATTACGAGAAGCTCGAGCGACGGCTGACAATAATGAAGCACAAAACCCAAGATCAATGATGGATTTTGCACAACCGGCATTTCATGGATCTTTATCCAGTATCACAAGGCCGACGATTCAAGCAAACAACTTAGAGATCAAGCCGGCGATTATCCAAATGATACAGCATTCTGTAATGTTTGGGGGAGCTGCCTCGGACGATCCGAACAATCACATCTCTAACTTTTGGAGATCTGTGACAAGTTTAAACATAATGGCGTCTCCGACGACGCCATCAGGTTAAGGCTCTTTCCTTTTTCATTACGAGACAAGGCTAAATCATGGTTGAATTCACTACCTGCAGGGTCAATAACAACATGGGAAGGGATGACAAAAGCATTTTTATCGAAGTACTTTCCCCCTTCCAAGACAGCAAAGATGAGGAACGATATCACGACATTTGGGCAGTTCGACCCTGAGACGTTATATGAAGCGTGGGATCGTTTTAAAGAATTGTTGAGGAGATACCCACACCATGGTCTACCCATATGGCTGCAGGTACAAACTTTCTATAATGGTTTGTTTTCTGCTAACCGTTCGATGATAGATGCAGCATCTAGGGGATCAATAATGAGGAAGACACCGGAAGAGGCATACAATTTATTGGAGGAAATGACGTGCAACAGCTACCAATGGCAGTCAGAGAGGAGCATGCCACAGAAACCTATAGGAGTCCATCAAGTGGATGAGATTACTGCTCTTTCGGCTCAGTTGGAAGCTATGAACCGGAAGATAGACAGCATGGGAGCAGCAGCGATGCAAGCTCAAGCTATCTTCTGTGACTTGTGTGGAGGCGGTCATCCGAGCATCGAGTGCCAGGCAGGTAACCCATTCTTGCAAACTAATGAAGTGGTGAATTTTGTAGGTAACAGGCCACCCAACAATCCGTACTTGAACTCATACAACCCGGGGTGGAGGAATCATAACAATTTTAGGTGGTCCAACAAAGAGAACGTGTTAAATCCACAGCTACAACCGGGAGGATCGAATAAACCAAGTATGGAAGAGCTAATAGCCAAGTTTATAGCATCAACTGAAACCAGGATGACAACTCAGGATGCATCAATAAAGAACTTGGAAGTGCAAGTGGGTCAGCTCGCATCATTAATTTCAGGACAAACGCAGGGCACGATATCAATTGGGACAGTGAAGAATCAAAACGAGCAAGCAAAGGCCATTGAATTAAGGAGTGGAAAAGAGCTAAGACCGCAAGCTAAAGAAGAAGAGAGTCATGGAGAGACTTCTGAAGGCAAGGATAAGACTAAGGAAAAGGCAACGGAGAAAGGTAAGAATTCTAACACTACACCAGACACACACACTGATAGGATAGTAATTCCTCCCCCATTTCCAGCAGCATTAAAAAAGGCTAAGATGGATGCAGAATTTGGTAAGTTTCTGGAAGTATTTAAGAAACTGCATATTAATATTCCATTTGCTGATGCTTTACTTCAGATGCCTAGCTATGCTAAGTTTTTGAAGGAAATTTTATCTAATAAGCGAAAGCTGGGTGAATATGAAACGGTAAGCTTGACAGAAGAGTGCTCAGCAATTGTGCAAAATAAAATGCCTCCAAAGTTAAAAGACCCAGGGAGTTTTACTATACCTTGCACCATAGGATCAATATCTTTTACAAATTCATTATGTATTTTGGGTGCTAGTATAAATTTAATGCCATTTTCTATTTTCAGGAAGTTGGGGCTAGGAGAGCCAAAACCTACTAAGGTTTCACTACAATTAGCAGATCGATCCATCACATACCCCAGGGGTATCATTGAAGACGTCTTAGTCAAAGTGGATAAATTCATCTTTCCCGTTGATTTTCTGGTACTTGATATGGAAGCAAATTCAGAGACACAACTGATTTTGGGTCGACCATTCTTAGCAACGGGAAAAGCAATAATCGATGTGCAACAAGGGAAGTTGGTCCTCCGAGTAGGGGAGGATCAAGTTACTTCTAATGTTTTTAAAGCACTTAAACATCCACACGACGAACACATGTGTTTCAGTATAGATATTATTGATATTCTGACAGATGATTTGTTGCAAGATACATTCAAGGATAACATGGAAGCATGCCTAGTGGAAGCTGATGAGCAACATTGCAAGGAAGACATCGAGAGTATAGCTTTTATGAACAACACCAGTCCATACATGAAACGAGCCACTGAGAATCTTGGAGAGTTGGGACAAAGAGATATTAAACCTCAAAAGCCATCAATTGAAGAGTCACCTAATCTTGAGCTCAAACCTCTTCCATCACATCTCAAGTATATTTTCTTAGATGCTGAAAGATCTTTACCAATCATTATTTCTTCGTCTTTGACAGGTGATAATGAGGAAAAGCTTCTGAAAGTCCTTCAGGAGCACAAGAAAGCATTTGGATGGAAGATATCAGATATCAAAGGTATTAGCCCATCGGTCTGCATGCATAAAATTCTTATGGAGGACACATTCAAGGCCGTGGTTCAACCTCAACGTCGTCTTAAGCCAAAAATGCAAGAGGTAGTCAAAGCTGAGGTGATTAAGCTTTTGGACGCAGGTATTATCTATCCTATTTCTGATAGCTCATGGGTAAGTCCTATTCAATGTGTACCAAAAAAGGGGGGTATTACTGTTGTCCCTAATGAGAATAATGAGTTAATACCTACAAGAACAGTCACAGGGTGGAGAGTGTGCATTGATTATAGGAGGTTAAATGATTCCACTCGTAAAGACCATTTCCCACTTCCCTTCATTGATCAGATGGTAGAAAGGTTAGCAGGGTATGATTTTTATTGCTTTCTAGATGGATACTCGGTATATAACCAAATTGCTATTACACCTGAGGATCAAGAGAAGACCACCTTCACTTGTCCTTATGGCACATTTGCTTTCCGACCAATGCCATTTGGATCATGTAATGCACCTGCTACCTTTCAAAGATGTATGATGGCCATATTCCATGATATGATAGAGAAGTTCCTAGAAGTATTCATGGATGATTTTTCTGTGTTTGGTTCTTCTTTTGATATATGTTTAGCTAACTTGACTTTGGTGTTGGCAAGGTGTGAAGAGACAAATCTTGTACTGAATTGGGAGAAGTGTCACTTTATGGTCCAAGAAGGAATAGTCTTGGGACACAAGATATCTGAGAAGGGTATTGAAGTGGATCGGGCTAAAATTCAAGTGTACAACAATTACCACCATCGACAACAGTGAAAGGAATCCGAAGCTTCTTAGGACATGCAGGATTTTATCGACGTTTCATTAAGGATTTCTCAAAAATTTCTAAACCTTTATCTCATTTGTTAACTAAAGATGCATCTTATGAATTTGATTCTGATTGTATGCAGGCGTTCGAGACTCTCAAGGAGAAAATGGTAACTGCACCGGTATTGGTCGCACTTGATTGGGAGTTACCTTTTGAACTAATGTGTGACGCCAGTGACACTGCGGTAGGAGCAGTCTTAGGTCAAAGGAGGAACAAGGTATTTCATACAATTTACTATGCGAGTCGCACTTTGAATGAAGTACAAATTAACTATGCCACCACTGAAAAAGAGCTTCTAGCTATAGTGTTTGCTTTTGATAAGTTTCACTCCTACCTATGTCTTGCTAAAGTTATTGTGTACACCGACCACGCTGCACTTAAATACTTACTTGCAAAGAAAGATGCCAAACCACGCTTGATTAGGTGGATCCTATTACTGCAAGAATTTGACTTGGAGATAAGAGATAAGAAAGGGGTAGAAAATGTGGTTGCTGATCATTTATCGCGAATTGAGAACATGAATGATACAAGTGACAATGAGGTAGTTGAGATTAATGAGAATTTCCCTGATGAGCAATTGTTTAGTGCTGAATTGTTACCTTGGTATGCACAGTATGCAAACTATTGTTAGTGGTATCCTCCCACAAAATCTGAATTTTTATCAAAATAAAAAATTCTTTTCTGAAGTTAAACATCTTATGTGGGAGGAGCCATAATTGTTCAAAGTTTGTGCAGACAACATCATAAGGCGATGTATTCCTGAGGAGGAGATGCAAGATGTCTTGAAGCAATGCCATGATGGAGATACAGGTGGGCATTTTGGAGCTACCAAAACAGCTGCTAAGGTACTTGCTTCTGTATTTTATTGGCCAACGCTGTATAAGGATACATTCAGGTATGTCTCTTCATGTGATAGATGTCAGAGGGTCTGTAATATTTCTAGGAGGAATGAATTACCATTGATCAATATGTTTGGATGTGAAATTTTTGATGTGTGGGGAATTGATTTCATGGGACCTTTCCCAAGCTCTTGTTTAAATAAATACATACTTGTCGCAGTTGATTATGTGTCAAAGTGGGTAGGGGCAGAAGCTTTGCGCACTAATGATGCTCGAGTGGTTGTACAATTTTTGAAAAGAAAAATTTTTACTCGTTTTGGCACCCCTCGAGCAATTATTAGTGATGGTGGCACCCATTTTCGTAACAAACAATTTGAAAAACTTTTGAGTAAATATGGTGTCACCCACAAAGTGTCTTCGCCTTATCATCCACAAATCAGTGGGCAAGTAGAGGTTTCAAATCGAGAGTTGAAGAGGATTTTAGAAAAGACAGTCACTCTAAGCCGAAAGGATTGGTCCTTACGCTTAGATGATGCACTATGGGCTTATAGAACTGCTTTTAAGACACTTATTGGCACATCACCCTATAAGTTGGTATTTGGTAAGGCATGTCACCTCCCTGTTGAACTTGAGCATAAAGCATATTGGGCTATTAAATGGTTGAACTTTGACTGTCATGCTGCAGGTGAGAAGCGTCTTCTACAGTTGAATGAGATGGAAGAATTCAGGAATCAGACATATGAGAATGCCAAGATTTACAAAGAGAAAAATAAGAAGTGGCATGATTCTCATATACAAAAAAGGGAATTCAAGGTAGGAGATGTTGTACTCTTGTTCAACTCCAGACTGCGACTCTTTCCAGGCAAACTACGCTCTCGTTGGTCCGGGCCATTCACCATTTCAAAAATCTATCCCTCTGGTGCCATTGAAGTTACCGATCCTAGCAGGGGAACATTTACAGTGAATGGGCAGCGCTTAAAGCATTACCACATGAGCAATGAAGTCCAAACGGTTACCTCTATAGTTTATCTTGACGACTGAGAGAGAGGAGATGACAGTCCAGCTTGGGACTATAAATCAAGAACTACTTCTTATTACTTTTGTTTCTTTTTCTTTTTCTTTTGTTTAGTTTTATTGATTTTGTTATTTTGTTTCTCTTGTTTTGTAGCTTGAATCCGTGTGTGCTGAGGAGCATCACTACTCAGTTCCCTCTCCGGAGCATGATGAGGACGATGATTAGTGACGATCATCATCATGGTATGTTTTTTGTCTTTGCTCTTATTTGTCTTGTACATTGAGGGCAATGCACCTATTAAGTTTGGGGGGGTTTTGAGTATTTGTATATATCTTGTTTTTGCACATTCTGCTACTTGTCTTGTTTCTACTTGCATGACTGCACGATTTTGTGACTGATTCATCCTTGAGCATTACCAACAAAAAATTTTTTTATTGATTGAGTTATTCTTGAGAAATGAGGAATTAGATTTGCAACGGTAATACATGATGAAATTAATCCTCAGCTAGATAGGAGTCATGAAAATGTTTAACTTGTTTGCTTATATCCTTTGTTAAGCATATGTCAAAATTGAGGAATAATTCGAGCACGTTTTGAGTCATGATTGAGTGAAGTATGTATTGATTAAAGTGACAACTTGTGTTAGCGATGATTAGTCAACGCTACAATTTATTTGAAAGCACTTTGAGGCGAAATTTATAATTAGGAATTTGACTTGGAGATGATTTAGGCGATCTTTGGATCGTTTGTGCCTTTCAAGCCTACCTTTCATACATCATTCCTTAGTGTCCCCTTTTTGAGCCTTATTGAAAAAGAATGGTATATGCATTGCATATGATTAGACCTCCATTCAACATTCTTGGCAAACTCATTATACCCACCTTGGTTTGAGCCTAAAAGAACATTTTTATCCATCCCTAAGGGAGTATAATGAATCTCATTCATTGCACTGAATTGTTTTATGAAAATGAGTTCATTGTGAAAAATAAAATGAACAAAAGAATGAGCAAAAAGAAAAGATGTAGAGAAAAGCCTTGAAAAGAAAAATTCAAATAAGACCCAAAGTGGCCAAGGCTAGAAAAAGTTGAAGAGAAGCTCAATAGTATGCGGACAAAAATTGTTGAACTGATTTTATACTCTCTTCTTTGAATTCATCCTACCTTTTCTTTGAAGCCGACACCAAAAGGCCTAACGTTATAAGCTTTTAAAGACCTTTTGATCCAAGTCTAGGGAATAATTACATTAGTGGAGAAGTGCTGGATAGTATATTTGTAGAGTAATTCGAAGTATTCTTGGCTTTGAGCTTTTATGGCACATTTTGATCTTAAAGATATGTACATTATTCATGTTAGACAATAGCACACACGCACGTTCCAATGTTGCGATGTATTGTTTAACTTAGGAGAATTGCTTCTTGTTGAATTTTGAATGACACTTATCGATGTGTAAGTAGGATTTCTGAGTTTTTACGGATGTTGTCAAGATGATTCATGCATAGTATTAAGTTTAACTCTTCTTTTTGAGCTTATTGCTTGCTCGAGGACGATCAAGTCTAAGTTTGGGGGAGTTGATAGGCTTAGATTTTCAGTGTTTTTAGCTGTAATTTCTTCCCATTTTTCGTACTTTTTCCTGGATGATATTATGCTTTTTGTTGTTTATTTGTTTGTTTGAGGAAAACAGGTCGGAAGTGGAAGAAATGAGCTAAAATGAAGAAAACGGGCGAAATCGAGGCGAAAAAGAGATCAAAAGGAAGAAGTGGATTTTTCAAGGCTTCGATCGATCGAAAATTGTTCTCGATCGATCGAGCCAGGCAGAAAGCTGAGCAACGAATTTTTCAAAGAGTCGATCGATCGAGATTTTTTCTCGATCGATCGATCCAGGCAGAAACTTCAGCGACAATTTTCGATCGATCGGAAGTAAAATCTCGATCGATCGAGCGAGGCAGTGAGTTTCAAATGCTGAAGTGAACAGTGCACCGATCGATCGAAAAAACCTTTCGATCGATCGAGACGCGATTTCTGAAAGATTTTATTTTCCATGTTTATCGAGATCTTCGGGGGTTTTAAGGGGGATTTGATTCATTCCCTCAAAGATCTCATATCAGACCATATTTTGAAGAAAAAGAGGAACCCTAGCGGCCGCCAAGGAGAGCCATCTTCTCCGTTCTTCGTCAAAGCTTGAGCCAACAGATTCCGGAGTGCAAGGAAGAGCAAGAGAAGAAATCACGGTGCAACGCACGGATTCATCTGCCGTTTATTTTATTTCTAAACTTTGATTTCTTTGATTTTCATTTCCATTTGATGTTTTTGAGGTCGAGAGACAATTAAACGCCTTGTGTAATTGATTTGAATTAAATCTAGTTTATTTTATTGAGATTTAGTATCATTGTGTTTGATTTATTGATTCAATTGTGTTTGAGTGTATTGATTCCTATTGTTCATGAATTAATTGCTTATTAAGATCAAAGCATAGCTAACTTTGATTGATTTTGAGAGTAATAACCGAGATCGAGAGATAACGTTATAGCACGCTCTATTAATTCATGAAGTATGTTTAAGATTGAGATCGAGAGATGAAATCACATACGTGAGAACTTTGAATCGAGAGATTTAGAGTAACGAGGTTTTGACGATTTATGTAATATTGAATTAGTAAATAGGTGCACGAGAGTGACTTGTTCTAGTTTGATATTAGTTTCTTTACAGCTCGAGAGAGTGTATTGAATAACAGCGAAAACCTTTCACCTTTAGAATCAATTGGTTGATAATTTGCTTATTCAGATGAATCTTTAAAGATAACACAGTTGAACGAAGAGCTTGATAAATTTCTCGAGCGACTTACCTTTGCATATCCGGAACCATTCATTTTATTGTTTCTTGTTTAATTTTCGTTCCTTTGTTTAAGTTTGCATTAGTTAATCACCTTCTTTAATCGTAGGCTAAATACAATTTTGCTAGTCTTATTTGGTACTTATACATTAGTCCCTGTGGATTCGACAACCTTTACTTACATTTCACTATACTAAAACTTGACAACCGTGCACTTGCGGTAGAATCGTTTCACACTACACTTTGAAATATTTTCTATTTAAAATAAAAGCGGTCAATTTTCCACGCCAAAGAGAAATATATAGTTAGACTATCGAGTTGAGAATCAAGTAAATATGAAGATATTACTTTTACGTTGATCGATATGATTCGTTAAGTGAGGTATGATGTTGCCTCGATAGTTTGAACCTTGTGGAATCAGAGAGAAGTTGATTCAGTTATATACCGTTGACACAACCACAACAGTTGTCACTGATACAAGATGATTCTTATGTATCTATGATTGAGATTGAGACATCTCATATGATTTAATTTATTGAGTGATGCTTAGTTTTGCGATTTCGATGACGAAATCTTTTTAAGAGGGGAAGAAGTGTACGTCGCCAATGCTAATTAATCCGGATTAATAATGATTAAGCAACCCGGATAATTAAAAGTATAGACTTTGAATTAAGGTGTTCCGGACCACGATGGGTCAACCAACTAGTGGAAGATGTGTTTAATGCATGAGCATGTGCATGATCACATGGCACTTGGAGAATACATGCCCCTAATTAATTTAACTCATGTTTAGTACATGATTTTGGACCATTAATCTTGCAAGAGAGTAATGTATTGACACATGGATTCCATAATACATCAAATACTTTACAAATAATGCAAATTATGCATGGAAAGTCACACCACTACCCATGAATTTCAGATTTAGAATTTCAAGGCATGCAAATCCTCTCTCTCTCTGCATTTCCCCACCAAACCATTTTTTTTCTCCACCTTCTCTCTTGTTTCGAAATTTCCACCCTTTTTAGCTCCCAAATTCTTGTGAATTTGTGGATGCATGTTACATGCAATTGGTGATTTAGAAGCTACAAGGCAAGAGTGATTGTTAGGTGCAAGAATTTTCAAATTTGGAGCAAATTGGAGAGGTTAAAGCTTGGTTTGGCTAGGTTGATGGATGGTGTTCAAATTTTGAAGATAATTGAAGGTATAACCTATTTATTAAGTTTTTTAACTTGGTGTTGTTAAAGGGTCGAAACTTTGGGGTTTTGACATGTGAAGTTTAATTAAAAGTTGCTGTCAAATTATAGTTTGCAGATTTCAGCATGCATGGGTCTCTTATCTCGAAATTTCAGTAACTTTAGGTTTCCAATTTTAAGTTGAGGTCTGAACAATAGTTATAGATATTTGCATTTTCTTAATGTGGCCGAAAGTTGAGACGATTTGGACTTAAAATGAATGAGTTATGATGTTTTTACCACAAGGTGCACAATCTGGAACATGCATGTAGGCGGGTTGCACATGCAGTGTGTTCTTGGTACATTTGGGCAAACTGTGCTACGATTTTGACCTTGGTGTCTGAATAAACGTTGTAACACTTTGAGTTATATTGCATTAAAAACTGGCCTCACATGATTTGAAGTTTATTTGTGCAATATATGCACTTTTTCCTTGAACTGCTCACTCTGTAAAAACAGAGTGTATAGGTATTATTAAAACTGTCATACTTTGTTTTGCATATGCCTCTAGATGAGCGAACTACCTTCTGGACATCAAATATGAACTGTATTACTTTGCGTTTTCGTGATTTTTCCACTAGCCTCAAGTCATTTGGACGTCATACGAATATATTACGATTTTTATACGAAAATGGGTCATGCTGGAATTTGGTGAATTGTCCTGTTTTTCCAGCATATTGTTCTTGGCCATTTTACCTAGGCTAAATGAACGAATTTGAAGATGAGTTGTGTTGGGATATGCCCTAAGACAAGTCATTAGATGATTGTTTAAGACATACAATGTTTATGGTTTTATGAATGGCAATTCATTATTATATATTATTCTTTTAACTGTGCATTGTGAATTAATATATATGTTAATGTCCTTAGAATAATATTGTATTATTCTTAAAGATGTCCCTAGTCAAGTATTATCATGAATAGGGATAATGATAATACGTAGAGACTAGTATATGTTGATCGATGAATTGTTCATTGATATGAGATATCAAATCAACATATGGGTACATGTTAGAGAACGATGTACTGGACAGACCCACCATGAGAATGCAACATGGATAGTTATATGATCGTCATATGCAATTCTCATAGTGATAATAATGTATGTAATCCTTATAACTTGTGATCATCAGAGATCCCAACATAAGGAGTTATGTATCTTGATATCGTCAAACGTTACCCGTAACAGGGTAATCTATAAAGGCGACTATTGGATACACTACGAATTATGTAGAGGGATGTTGACTGATCGAGATAGGATTTGTCCCTCCTATATAAAAGGAGATGTGTTAGGCCCTTGATCAAGTGAGAACTAAAATGCATGGCCATGCTCGAATGAGTCGATATGAGATATCGAGCTTATTCGTTTATTCTAGTTCTACTTGGGGATCAAGAAATAAAGATTGGATATACAAGTATGACTATTCCATGACTCGTGTTCAATCTAAACACAAAGGACAAAGGGATTAAGTTACATGATTAATATTATCACAAGTTCTAAAGGTTATGTCGAGTCATTGACATTCTCGTAATTTGGGTAGCATCGATGTGTTGCTAGATACCGCTCAATGCTTGCGACATAAAATGAGATTTTATGTGACTTCCAACATTACGAGATCCTATCGGGTCGCACAAAAGATTAAATCGAGAAGGGAAATTAAATTCATGGGATGAATTAAATAATTAAGAGGAGTCTTAGTTAATAATCATATTGATTAATTAAATCATGGGCTTAAGCCCATGAGGCTTTATGAAAGCCTTTAATTAATCATATATAATTTGTTAACAAGGTTTTAATTAGATTAAGACTTGATATAACACTTCATAAGAAAACCCTAAGCTAAGACACACGGCCGCACCATCATTCTCGGCCGCACCATCATTCTCTTTCGGTTTCTTCATAGCCGAAGAGGGTAGAGTGATTTTGTGCCAATTTGATTGTGAATCAAAGTGTGGTTTTTGGTTCCGGTTTAATATCTTGTCTAGCAACTTGATATTAAACAATCCCTTCACCCGATTTGATCGTGTGGATACCGTTGAGGCAAAACTCATCGAGTTTTGCTATTGACTCGGAGAAGGCGTAGGACGTGGTGCTGCTCCGTGGATTCTGCTTCAAACATGCTACAAGGGTGAGACCTTCGTATTACCTTAATCGATATGATAACCTATGTATGGATCCGGTGTTAGTAATCCTAAAAATTTTATTCCGCTGCGCTGTATGCTCATGGGATTACTTACAGTGGTATCAGAGCCGTGTACAAGGCTCATATCGGATCTATGTGATTAAATTGTGTTAATCATATTAGAATTAATATTGCATGCTATTAAAACTGTTTAAATTCATATATGATATGAAATTAATTTTAGTTTATGAAAATCATCGTATAATTATATTTGATATAATTGGCGAATAATTGTATACGATACACGAAAGCGTAAAATCGAGGTGTTAGCCCATGCATGGCTCACGGCAGCCACCAAAGGATGGCTAGGGTTTCGAACCCTAGTCACCTTGGCTCACGGCCGCCGCATGAGCTAGGGTTTCGAACCCATAAGCTCGTGCATGGCCATGTAGCCGCCGAATAAGGGCTAGGGTTCGGACCCTGGCTCGTGCATGGGTCAAGCCGTCACACTATCTAGGGTTTTGAACTCTATTGGCTCGATAAAGTATTGAGAAGGTGCAAGTTGGTTCGATCATGGTCCACGGAATTATGAGGGTCGACGGCTACACCACATGAGGGCTAGGGTTTTTCGAACCCTTGGCTCGAGATGGTTAAGCCGTCACCGTCATGAACCGTCCATGGTTGGATCGTAGCTTGTGGCTCATGAATTTCGTTGTTTCAAGCAAGTTGGCTCGATAAAATTAATGATGGTGCGAGGCGGCTAGGGTTTGGAACCCTAGCGCCGCCGCCGCTCGAGCTTGGCTCGGCCATGGGCTAGGGTTTCGAACCCTAGGCCCATCAATGGTCCAGCCGAGTGGTTGTGGTTCGAACCATGGTGGTTCGAGCCTTAGTCGCTTTAGTTCGTGGTGTGACATCCCGAAATGGTTAATTGCATTTGGGCATTAATTGCGATTATTATGATTAATTATGTGGTAATTAATTATGTGTTGGAATTTATTTACCTTATGGAAATGCATGGTCATGTGGATAGGGTGACCCGGGGTTGCATTTCAGGGTGCATGTGGTGCATGTTGGGTAAATTTGTTGGAAGCATGATTTATTTGCCATTGGTAGCAATTGATTAGAAATCATGTGTTTAATTGGTATTTGGTGCATTTTGAGTAAATGCTTTGAAAAATATCATGTTGGGGTGTTTTATACACCATGGAATTGCCTTGGTATGCTTTTTTTAATTAAACCAACTCATTTATTACCCCACACCTCATCCACCCATCACTTTTTAACTTTACCAAAACAACACCCAAACCCTTCCTTTCCCTTCCCATTTTCGAGCTTGAGCTCAAGGGTGAAAAGAAATTCTTGCAAAATCTTGTTTTGTGGAGATTATTGGGTGATTTGAGGTCCCCAAGAGGTATGGATACCTCATTGTAAATTTTGTAAGGTTTTGTTTAAGTTTGGGTTGATTTTGAAGGGTTTTAAAATGGGTTTGTGTTGGGTTGTTGTGGTTTTGGTATTAATTTGGTTGGATGTTGCCTATTTGAGTTTATGCAGATGTTTATTGTTGGTTTTGAGTAGTTGGGTGTGGTTGTTGTTGAGTTATGTGGGTTTGTTTGAGTTTGGGAAGGAGAAGGGTGAATAGTGCCCGATTCTCGCTTGCCCAGAGCTCGGCGATCGATCGCGTTTTTCTCGCGATTGATCGCGAGCCACAGAGCTGAGGCAGAGAGCTTCAGCGATCGATCGCGAGATGGGCGCGATCGATCGGCGAGGCCGCGATCGATCGGCGCTAGCTCCGCGATCGATCGCGGATTGTTGGATTTTGTTGCCCGAGACAGTGAGGTCTCGCGATCGATCGGGGCTTGATGGCGATCGATCGCGAGACACCAAAAATGATGTTTTTGGTTATTTTTGTGGAATTTTTGGTATTGGACTATTATTGGATTCTAATATTGGTATTTGTGAATATGTAGAACCAACCCAGGTGGCAATACAGCCGAGGAATTGAAGTCCTACCATATTCCACTTTTGGAAAGGTAGGTAGTGGACGTACGGGCACCCAACGGTAACATGTATTTTATATACTCATTGTTTATGCATTGTGGATGCGAGTATATATGTGGTATTGCATTGTGGATGCATATACATGTTGATTTATGCATATTGATGATAGATGCATATGATGATTATTGGATGCACATCCCATGAGTCGTGGTCATCCTTTGATGATTTTAATGCTTGCCGCTATTTGTTTTGGTTCCGCTAAATGTGAAGCGAGGGGTGGGAGCGCCGCATGCCACATTTGAGCGTGGTTGTCATATGGGGCGAGGAAAGGGTATTTGCCGCTCTCTGTGAGGCGAGGGGTGGGAGTACCGCATGTCCATTGAAGCGAGGTTATCCTATGCCGCCCATATGAAAATAAGCGAGGGGCATTAAAAAACACTGTGATGGACAGACTAGGGAATGGTGACCGATATTTGGTTTTGTTGAGATGGTATGATGTCATGACATGTTTAGACCATTGAAAAATAATCTATTGATTATACTCATGAGTTATGGTACAGGGACAACCAAACGGGAAGCGTTTGAAATGCATGGGAAAACAGGAAGTGTTTTATATTGATTATGCATTACGCTTTATCTTCATATTGTGTTGAATATGAATGATTATTATTGCTCATGTTTGGGGGTTGTCCTTGTAGGTACACGTTTGGCATGATAGGAGGGCTAGACGGGTTGAGACAGTGAGCTTGAGGATGCTTTTGGAAATTGAAGGACAGGATTATTTTGCCTAGTGTCTACTCTAGGAGTAGTGTAAAACTAGTGGATAACATTCATTAGACGGGGAATGTAATTAATCCATTCTTTTGTAGTCCTTATTTTTGGCATGTAATGCTTAAGCTCATACACTCAACACGTTATTTCTCACTCTGATCATTATATTAGCTCTATTATGCCTTGATTCCGCATTTAAGGATTAGGGTCCTTACATTAGTGGTATCAGAGCAGTGGTTAGAGAACCCGGGAACGAGTGAAGGGTAGCCTTAGCATGATAGGCTAGGTGCTTACATTTGAAGCATGTTTATGCATGTGGTGCATATTAATGTATATCCTGTTATACTAACATGCGTATTCGCATCCTGTTATCTAACGGCATAACATATATACTGCTTTGGAATTGTTGTTAACATTTGTATTACAGCATGGCTGCTAATGAGGAGGTTGGAGATATTGGTAGTGTGAACGCAAGCGTCGGTCAGTTTCTGTCTTATCATCCGCCCCGGTTTGAGGGGACAGAGTCCGGAGAAGAGGCTGAAGAGTGGTTGGAAAGACTTGAGCAGATCTTTGTATCGGCTCCTTGTGCTGTGACAGCTTGGCTGCGACTGGCGGAGTTTCAATTAGCCAAGAAACCTCTGATGTGGTGGAGGAGCACAGTAATGGAAATGAGAGCACTGGGTGCTGTGATCGACTGGACACTCTTCAGGACTAGGTTTTTGAATCGGTACTTCTCCGCAGCAGCAAGACAGACAAAGGAGGATGAGTTTACAAGTCTGAGGCAGGGGAACATGACAGTGCAAACTATGCCACACGGTACTCTTCGTTGTTGAGGTACGTCCCCCACATTGCCACCAATGGGCACGCTAAGATGAGGAATTTTATGAAGGGGTTGCGACCGGAGCTCTATGACCGGGTTATCACTAATAACCCAACTTCTTTTGATGACGCTCTCACAAGAGCGGAGCTTGCCGAGCTAGGAGTGGGAGCTTACGCTGGGCCACCACCCGTACCGCAACAGAGGCAGACTAGTGACAGCTTGAGGCCTCGGGGTGAGCCATTTAAACCCCGTGGTGCCTCTTCATCTTCGCGGTATGGTGGAAAGAAACACTTTGGTCAGAAACAGGATGGCAAGAAGGGTAATTGGTCGGCCAACCGAGGATCTTCACAAGGGGATAGGCCGGGAGAGCCGAGGTGCAACAACTGTGGAGGGCCACATTCTTCAAACAAGTGTCCTGCATGTTATATCTGTGGCAAGATGGGCCACATCGCTCGGTATTGCCCCACACGGGGAGGACAGTCTGAGTTTCAGGGCAACAGGCCGAGGTTTGAGGATAGGACAGTGCAGCAGAGGCAGCAGTTTGGGCCTCGACTATCGGGAGGTCAGACAGTAGGACCGCCCCAGGGACAGGTGTATGCACTGACCAGGGAGCAGGCTCAGGCAGCCCCAGAGGAGGTGATCGCCGGTACGTGTCATTTATTTACGTACCCTGCTTTTATTTTGATCGATACAGGTGCCTCCCATTCTTTTGTATCGGTGGGTTTTGTGGAAAGACACCATATGCGCACGTCTTCTTTACCCACGCCTCTCCTTGTCTCGACACCCACTGGAAGAAATGTCGTTGCTGATCAGTTTATGGCAGACTGCCTCATTTATTTTGAGGGCAACGAATTGAGATCAGACTTGATTGTGCTGGGTATGTCAGACTTCGACTGCATGTTGGGTATTGATATTCTGAACAGATATCAGGCAGTGGTAGATTGCCGACAGAGGACAGTGAAGTTCAGACCTGAGTTGGGCAGTCAGTGGACCGTCTATGGCAACGGTTCTCGTGCGAAGATTCCGTTTATTTCAGCGATCAAGATGACTCAGTTGTTGGAACGTGGCCACACGGGCTATCTTATTTATGCCGTGGACACGTCTGGGAAGGATAAGGAACTAAGAGTTGAGGATGTGCCAGTAGTGGCAGAGTTCGCTGATGTATTTCCAGAAGAGATCCCAGGATTCCCACCGGCTAGGGAAGTTGAGTTTGGGATCGAGCTGTTGCCAGGGACATCCGCTATCTCTCGTGCACCTTATAGGATGGCACCGGCTGAGTTGAGAGAGTTGAAAGAACAGTTACAGGATCTCTTGGACAAGGGATATATACGCCCGAGCGTGTCGCCAGGGGGCGCACCAGTTCTCTTTGTGAAGAAGAAGGACGGTTCGATGCGGTTGTGTATCGATTACCGGCAACTGAATAAGGCTACAGTGAAGAACAAGTATCCTCTTCCAAGGATCGACGATCTGTTTGATCAGTTGCAAGGTACCAGGGTGTATAGCAAGATTGATTTGAGATCCGGGTATCATCAGATTCGGGTCAGAGAGGAAGATGTGCAGAAGACAGCGTTCCGGACCCGATATGGACATTATGAGTTCCTAGTGATGCCGTTCGGCGTGACGAATGCTCCAGCAGTCTTCATGAGTCTGATGAACAGAGTGTTTCAGCAGTATCTTGATCAGTTCGTCATTGTGTTTATTGACGATATTCTTATCTACTCCCAGAGCAAGGAGGAGCATGTGAAACACTTGAGGACAGTGCTTCAGATTCTCAGAGAGCATCAGTTGTATGCTAAGCTCAGTAAGTGTGAATTTTGGCTGAGCAGTGTAGAGTTTCTGGGGCATGTCATATCGAGCAGCGGGATATCTGTAGATCCCAAGAAGATTGAGGCTGTGATGGAGTGGGCTGCCCCCACTTCTGTGCCAGAGATTCGGAGTTTTCTTGGTTTGGCCGGGTATTATCGGCGCTTTGTCGAGGGCTTTTCGAAGATTGCCAAGCCGCTGACTCAGTTGACCCAGAAGGGAGTGCCTTTCTTTTGGTCGGAAGCTTGTGAGGAGAGCTTCCAGGAGTTGAAGCACCGGTTGACGACGGCGCCAGTGTTAGTGATCCCTACGGAGAACTCCAGATTTGTTCTGTATACTGATGCATCGCTGCAGGGCCTTGGGTGCGTTCTGATGCAAGATAAGCATGTGGTAGCTTATGCATCGAGGCAGTTGAAGCCGCATGAGACCAGATATCCAGTTCATGACTTGGAATTGACGGCTATCATCTTTGCCCTAAAGATCTGGAGGCATTATTTGTATGGTACTTCGTTTACCATTTACACGGATCACAAGAGCCTCAAATTTTTATTCACTCAGGCAGAGCTGAACATGAGGCAGAGGAGATGGATGGACCTACTCAAGGACTATGATTGTGAGATAGAGTACCATCCCGGGAAAGCCAATTTGACCGCAGACGCTTTGAGCCGGAAAGTGAGGAGTTCTGCTGAGGACGTCATTCATCTGTCGGCTATGATGACCTCCTATTGTCATTTGGGCTATGATTTTGACATAGATGCATCGCCTGTGTATGTATCGACTCTGTTAGCCGAGCCAGACATCTATGAGAACATCAGGAGAGCTCAGAGGTCATATGATGAAGTTCAGAGGTGGTTATCTTTAGTACATCTTGGTCAGCCAACGAAGTTCAGGGTGGCCGATGACGGGTCTTTGAGATTGGGTGACCGTTGGGTGGTTCCGAGTACGCCGGAGCTGCGTAAAGGGATCTTAGAGCGAGCTCACAGTAGCAGACTGAGCATCCACCCAGGCGGGAAGAAGATGTACAGAGATTTGCGTGGTCAGTTTTGGTGGAAAAGGATGAAGTCAGACGTCGTCGCTTTTGTGAAGAGGTGTTTGATCTGCCAGCAGGTTAAGGCAGAGAGACAGAGACCTGGCGGCGAGTTGAGAAGCTTGGAGATACCGAAGTGGAAGTGGGAGCACATTTCCATGGACTTCGTAACTCATTTGCCGAGGAGTGCTTCAGGCTTCGATGCTATTTGGGTGATTGTGGACAGATTGACTAAGGTAGCCCACTTTATTCCCTATAGCATGACTTTCACATTTTTGAGGATGGCGCAGTTGTATATTAGAGATGTGGTGAGATTGCATGGGATCCCCGTTTCCATAGTGTCAGATCGAGATCCGCGATTCACATCTCATTTCTGGGAAGGTCTTCAGTCAGCTTTGGGAACGGAAGTCAGATTGAGTACTGCTTATCATCCTCAGACGGATGGCCAGACCGAGCGCACTATTCAGACGCTCGAGGACATGTTAAGAGCTTGTGTTTTGGAGTTCGATGCCTCTTGGCAGGATTCAGTGCCTTTGGTAGAGTTTTCGTATAACAATAGCTACCAGGCGAGTATTCAGATGGCTCCGTTTGAAGTTCTTTATGGCAGACGGTGTAGATCACCCTTGTGTTGGGATGATTTGGACCGCAGATCGGTCGGAGGACCGGAGTTGATTCGAGAGATGGAAGAAAAGATAAAGACGATAAGGCAGAAAATGAAAGCGGCTCAGGACAGACAGGCAGCTTATGCAAATAAACGGCGGAGACCGTTGGAATTTCATTTGGGAGATAAGGTCTTTTTGAAGATCTCGCCTTTCAGGGGCGTTGTACGATTTGGAATGCGCGGGAAACTGTCTCCGAGGTATGTTGGACCGTACGAGATTTTGCAGCGCATTGGCACCTTAGCTTACCGACTGGCTTTGCCGCCTTCTTTATCTGGTATACATGATGTGTTTCATGTGTCTATGCTGCGGAAGTATGAGCCGGATCCGTCGCATGTGTTACAGCCTTCCGAAGTTCAGTTAGAATCAGATGTATCTTATGTGGAACGGCCTGTCAGAATTCTGGATCGAGCAGACCGTAGACTTCGGAACAAGGTGATACCTATGATCAAGGTTCAGTGGGATCGCAGGGGTGTCGAGGAGGCTACGTGGGAGACGGAGCGGCATATGGTGCAGCACTACCCGGAACTATTCTCTGGTATGTGTTTATGTTTAGTTTCCTTTTGGGGTAAGTGCATGTGATTTCGAGGACGAAATCTTATAAGTAGGGGAGTATTGTGACATCCCCGAAATGGTTAATTGCATTTGGGCATTAATTGCGATTATTATTATTAATTATGTGGTAATTAATTATGTGTTGGAATTTATTTACCTTATGGAAATGCATGGTCATGTGGATAGGGTGACCCGGGGTTGCATTTCAGGGTGCATGTGGTGCATGTTGGGTAAATTTGTTGGAAGCATGATTTATTTGCCATTGGTAGCAATTGATTAGAAATCATGTGTTTAATTGGTATTTGGTGCATTTTGAGTAAATGCTTTGAAAAATATCATGTTGGGGTGTTTTATACACCATGGAATTGCCTTGGTATGCTTTTTTTAATTAAACCAACTCATTTATTACCCCACACCTCATCCACCCATCACTTTTTAACTTTACCAAAACAACACCCAAACCCTTCCTTTCCCTTCCCATTTTCGAGCTTGAGCTCAAGGGTGAAAAGAAATTCTTGCAAAATCTTGTTTTGTGGAGATTATTGGGTGATTTGAGGTCCCCAAGAGGTATGGATACCTCATTGTAAATTTTGTAAGGTTTTGTTTAAGTTTGGGTTGATTTTGAAGGGTTTTAAAATGGGTTTGTGTTGGGTTGTTGTGGTTTTGGTATTAATTTGGTTGGATGTTGCCTATTTGAGTTTATGCAGATGTTTATTGTTGGTTTTGAGTAGTTGGGTGTGGTTGTTGTTGAGTTATGTGGGTTTGTTTGAGTTTGGGAAGGAGAAGGGTGAATAGTGCCCGATTCTCGCTTGCCCAGAGCTCGGCGATCGATCGCGTTTTTCTCGCGATCGATCGCGAGCCACAGAGCTGAGGCAGAGAGCTTCAGCGATCGATCGCGAGATGGGCGCGATCGATCGGCGAGGCCGCGATCGATCGGCGCTAGCTCCGCGATCGATCGCGGATTGTTGGATTTTGTTGCCCGAGACAGTGAGGTCTCGCGATCGATCGGGGCTTGATGGCGATCGATCGCGAGACACCAAAAATGATGTTTTTGGTTATTTTTGTGGAATTTTTGGTATTGGACTATTATTGGATTCTAATATTGGTATTTGTGAATATGTAGAACCAACCCAGGTGGCAACACAGCCGAGGAATTGAAGTCCTACCATATTCCACTTTTGGAAAGGTACGTAGTGGACGTACGGGCACCCAACGGTAACATGTATTTTATATACTCATTGTTTATGCATTGTGGATGCGAGTATATATGTGGTATTGCATTGTGGATGCATATACATGTTGATTTATGCATATTGATGATAGATGCATATGATGATTATTGGATGCACATCCCATGAGTCGTGGTCATCCTTTGATGATTTTAATGCTTGCCGCTATTTGTTTTGGTTCCGCTAAATGTGAAGCGAGGGGTGGGAGCGCCGCATGTCACATTTGAGCGTGGTTGTCATATGGGGCGAGGAAAGGGTATTTGCCACTCTCTGTGAGGCGAGGGGTGGGAGTACCGCATGTCCATTGAAGCGAGGTTATCCTATGCCGCCCATATGAAAATAAGCGAGGGGCATTAAAATACACTGTGATGGACAGACTAGGGAATGGTGACCGATATTTGGTTTTGTTGAGATGGTATGATGTCATGACATGTTTAGACCATTGAAAAATAATCTATTGATTATACTCATGAGTTATGGTACAGGGACAACCAAACGGGAAGCGTTTGAAATGCATGGGAAAACAGGAAGTGTTTTATATTGATTATGCATTACGCTTTATCTTCATATTGTGTTGAATATGAATGATTATTATTGCTCATGTTTGGGGGTTGTCCTTGTAGGTACACGTTTGGCATGATAGGAGGGCTAGACGGGTTGAGAGAGTGAGCTTGAAGATGCTTTTGGAAATTGAAGGACAGGATTATTTTGCCTAGTGTCTACTCTAGGAGTAGTGTAAAACTAGTGGATAACATTCATTAGACGGGGAATGTAATTAATCCATTCTTTTGTAGTCCTTATTTTTGGCATGTAATGCTTAAGCTCATACACTCAACACGTTATTTCTCACTCTGATCATTATATTAGCTCTATTATGCCTTGATTCCGCATTTAAGGATTAGGGTCCTTACACGTGGCATGTGATGTCCCGAGCGTACGATAATTTTTCAAAAATTATTTTACAGTTTTAATTAGAATTAAATTTAAAATGTTTAGAATTTAATTAATTAAATGTTAATGCATGCTTTATGTGTTGTTTGAGCATGGTGCGTGGTTATAGCCCTTTGACCTATTAGATAGGATTTGTGGATGTTTGTAATTTATAATACGACCTGCGTGTCGTGCCTTTCTCTATTTCATTCTATATGTAATCCCTCCCCTATGTTCCCCTCGAATGTGAATCGAGGAATTCTATATCTTGTAAATATTGTAGTTTATTTTATTGATGGTGATCAATGAAGATGGAGCATCGTGCAGGGATGAGGAGGCCATTCACAAATTGGAGCCAAGGAAGGTGCTTGTGAAGTTACCTTAGGTTGACTCATAGGATTTTCTCATTGGCTTGAGAAAATCATTAGTAGGGGCTATAACCATGTCACGTTTAATTATGTATGTTGATGCATGATTTATCTTATGTTTTAGTTTGATAATAGTATTACACATATATGTAGATATGTATACAACTATATGTAGTGGACATATTTTAAATTATCAAAATAATCATGAGATCAATAAATCCCTCTAAAATATTAAGTTTTAGATGCCTTCCAAAATAAAAGTACTCGTCAATAACTTCGATTGTACATGTGTGGGTTTGCCAAAGCAAAGCACCGTGGCAATCTTAGTAAGGCGCGAAAGGATAAAAGTGATATCCGTTATACTTTAATTGGGTACGACTTAACTAGGTTATCTCAATAGGATTGGGAACCTAGAGGCATGGGTTGGATTATAATTCATTTGATGAATTGAACAAAGTGTTGTTCGTCCAACTATCCAAGAATTATATGTGATGTAATTGACAAAGTGTTGTCTACCTAAATAACCGAGTCTTGGGCGATTAGCCAAAGCTAACTCAAGATTAAGTGAAATATGGATCTTGGCCCACTAAAGGTTTCGAGGGTTGATATTTTTCAAACAAAATAGTGGGAGTATCATTTAATATAAGACCATGTTAAATGATTTAAATCATAAACTTATTTTGCATATTTATATTGTAGATATCCATGGCAACTAACAACGTTACTAGCACTTTATCACTGCGATCGGTCCTTGAGAAGGACAAATTAAATGGGACGAATTTCCTAGACTGGCATAGGAACTTGAGGATAGTCCTCAAACAAGAAAAGAAACAATATGTCCTAGAGGAACCCTTACCCACTGAGGAACCTCCCCTAACGGCTACAAGAACCGAAAAGGATGCTTACAAGAAGCATCAGAGTGACGCACTTGATGTTGGGTGCCTCATGCTTGCCACCATGAACTCTAAGCTTCAGAAGCAACATGAGGAAATGGAGGCGTTCGATATGATCGAACACTTAAAGCAGTTGTACCAACAGCAAGCTAGACAAGAGAGGTATGACGTCTCTAAAGCGTTATTCCAGTGCAGGATGGTAGAAGGAAGCTTAGTTGGAACTCATGTGCTCAAGATGATTGGGTACATTGAGAATCTGGACAAGCTAGGTTTTCCATTGGACCAAGAGTTGGCCACCGATGTGATCTTGCAATCGTTGCCTGAAAGCTTCAGTCAATTTGTAGTAAATTACAATATGACCGACATGGAAAAGACTCTACCACAGTTGCTTGGTATGTTGAGAACATATGAAGCAAATACTAAGAAGACTAAGGCCACAAATGTCCTTATTGTGAATAAGGGCAAAGGAAGGGCCAAAGCTAAAGGCAACAAGAAAGCAAAGAAGGTCTTTGCTAAATCTAAGCCAAAGTCTTATGCACTGAAGCCAAAGGGAGGGATAGCAAAGGAAGGAAACTGTTTCCATTGCGGTGAGACCGGCCATTGGAAAAGAAACTTCAAAGTTGTGAGACCCCGTTATCACATCAAGTTACTAAGGTGCAATTTAGAGAACTAAACATTTAAGTAAATATATCAGAGTAAAGTATCGTGTTGATTAACCTGAGCTTTAGAGATTACAGTACCAAAATGTTTCAAAAGGAAGACACAATTCCTACGAAGGTACTACGTTATAGTCTTACTCTACTCAGTAGAAGCTATACAAAAATTTCTCTAACATGCTAATCCTGTAGCACTCCTTACAGCTCAGCAAATCAACCCCGACCCTGGTTCTCGTCAACAAAAGCACCTACAAAGACAACCCCCATCACGTGAGCATAAAACAATTCATATTCAACATAATATGAAAGTAAAGCATAAATGCACAATCCAAAATACAAGCACTTCCTTGTAAGGACCCTAATCCTTAAGTGCGGAATAAAGGCATAATAGAGCTAAATAAATGATCAGAGTAGAGTAAACAAGTTGAGTCTATGAGCTTAAGCATTTACATGCCAAAATAAAGGACTACCAAAAAGGATTAATTACATTCCAACAATTGAATGTGTCCACTATAGTTTTACGCTACTCCTAGAGTAGGCACTATACAAAAGAATCCTGTCCTTTCATCTACCAAAGATGCTCGTGAAGCTCACTGTCTCAACCCGTTCAAGCCCATCTATCATGCCAAAAAGGTACCTACAAGGACAACCCCCAAACATGAGCAATAATAATCATTCATATTCAACGCAATATGAAGATAAAGAGTAAATGCATAATCAATATAAAACACTTCCTGTTTTCCCATGCATTTCAAACGCTTCCCGTTTGGTTGTCCCTGTACCATAACTCATGAGTATAATCAACAGATTATTTTTAATGGCCAAAACATGTCATGACATCATATACCATTTCAACTGTACCACATATTGGTCACCATTCCCTAGTCTGTCCATCACAGTGTATTTTAATGCCCCTCGCTTATATTCATATGGGCGGCATAGGATAACCTCGCTACAATGGACATGCGGCGCTCCCACCCCTCGCTTCACAGAGAGCGGCAAATACCCTTTCCTCGCCCCATATGATAACCACGCTCAAATGTGACATGCGGCGCTCCCACCCCTCGCTTCACATTTAGCGGAACCAATACCAAAAGCGGCAAGCATTAAAATCATCAAAGGATGACCACGACTCATGGGATGTGCATCCAATAATCATAATATGCATCTAACATCAATGTGCATAAATTACCATGTATATGCATCCACTATGCAATACCTCATATGGCATAAATAAACATGTATATGCATCCACTATGCAATACCACATATATACTCGCATCCACAATGCATAAACAATGAGCATATAAAATACATGTTACCGTTGGGTGCCCGTACGTCCACTACGTACCTTTCCAAAAGTGGAATTGGTCCGGCTTCAATTCCTCGGTTGTGTTGCTACCTGGGATGGTTCTACACAATCACACAACCCCATATTAGAAGCCAAATAATAGCCAAATACCAAAAATTTGACAAAAATAACCAAAAAACCATATTTTGGCTTTCGCGATCGATAGCCCCTCACGGCGATCGATCGCCAATACCCACTGTCCGAAAAATAAAAATTGCACCCTTCGGCGATCGATCGCCACCCCTGGTGCGATCGATCGCCAGACCCGCCGATCGATCGCCCAAGAGTGGCGATCGATCGCCAAAGGCTTGAAAAGCCTACTGCCTGGGCGCGATCGATCGCCTGGAATGGGCGATCGATCGCCATCCCCTGTAACCCGAAAATCCTCCATTTTTGCATCTCAAAACCATTCCAACCCATTCCAACTCTTAACCAACAAACCAACAACTCAAATAACAACATAAACCATCAAAATACACCTTAAAACAACCATAAATCCAACCTTTAACCAAAACCACAACAACCCAACAAAACCCATTTTAAAAACCCTTCAAACTCAAACCAAACTCAACAAAACTTCACAAAATTAAAGCATGAGGTACCCATACCTCTTGGGGATCTCAAATCACCCAATATGCTCCACAAATCAAGATTTTTGCAAGGTTCCTCTTCCACCCAAGGCTTGAGCTCGAAATTTGGAGAAGGGAAGGGTTTGTGGTTTTGATTTGGTAAAGTAAGAATGAGGTTAAAAGAGTGGGGTTGGGGATAAAAGGGGGATTGGGTTAATTTAATTAAAGGTATACCCAAAATAATTCCATGGTGTATAAAACACCCCAACATGATATTTTTCAAAGCATTTACTCAAAATGCACCATAATATCAATTAACACATGATTTCTAATAAATTGCTAACCAAGGCAAATAAATCATGCTTCCCATAATATTTACCCAACATGCACCACATGCACCCTGAAATGCAATCCCGGGTCAACCCTATCCATATGACCATGCATTTTCCATAAGGTAAATAAATCCCAACACATAATCAATTACCACATAATTAATCATGTAAACACAATTAAAGCCTAATAGCAATTAACCATTTCGGGGATGTCACAATACTCCCCTACTTATAAGATTTCGCCCTCGAAATCACATGCAC
Organism: Haberlea rhodopensis; assembly: GCA_907163345.1. Lineage (NCBI taxonomy): Eukaryota > Viridiplantae > Streptophyta > Magnoliopsida > Lamiales > Gesneriaceae > Haberlea > Haberlea rhodopensis. The sequence continues at coordinate 1,205,325 of CAJQUN010000092.1, forward strand.
TTACCCCAACAGAAACTAAACATAAACTCATACCAGAGAATAGTTCCGGGTAGTGCTGCACCATATGCTGCTCCGTCTCCCACGTAGCCTCCTCGACACCCCTGCGATCCCACTGAACTTTGATCATCGGTATCACTTTGTTCCGAAGTCTACGGTCTGCTCTGTCCAGAATTCTAACAGGCCGTTCCACATAAGATATATCTGACTCTAACTGAACTTCGGAAGGCTGCAACACGTGAGACGGATCCGGCTCATACTTTCGCAGCATCGATACATGAAACACATCATGTATCCCAGATAAAGAAGGCGGCAAAGCCAGTCGGTAAGCCAATGTGCCAATGCGCTGCAAAATCTCGTACGGTCCCACAAACCTCGGAGACAGTTTCCCGCGCATCCCAAACCGCACAACGCCTCTGAAAGGCGAGATCTTCAAAAAGACCTTATCTCCCAACTGAAACTCTAACGGTCTCCGCCGTTTATTTGCATAAGCTGCCTGTCTGTCTTGGGCTGCTTTCATTTTCTGCCTTATAGTCTTTATCTTCTCTTCCATTTCCCGGATCAACTCAGGCCCTCCGACTGATCTACTGTCCAAATCGTCCCAACACAAGGGCGATCTACATCGTCTGCCATAAAGAGCTTCAAACGGAGCCATCTGAATACTTGCCTGGTAGCTATTGTTATACGAAAACTCCACCAAAGGCACTGAATCCTGCCAAGAGGCATCGAACTCCAAAACGCAAGCTCTTAACATATCCTCGAGCGTCTGAATCGTGCGCTCGGTCTGGCCATCCGTCTGAGGATGATAAGCAGTACTCAATCTGACTTCAGTTCCCAAAGCTGACTGAAGGCCTTCCCAGAAATGAGATGTGAATCGCGGATCTCGATCTGACACAATAGAAACGGGGATCCCATGCAATCTCACCACATCTCTAATATACAACTGCGCCATCCTCAAAAATGTAAATGTCATGCTATAGGGGATAAAGTGGGCTACCTTGGTCAATCTGTCCACAATCACCCAAATAGCATCGAAGCCTGAAGCACTCCTCGGCAAATGAGTCACGAAGTCCATGGAAATGTGCTCCCACTTCCACTTCGGTATCTCCAAGCTTCTCAATTCGCCGCCAGGTCTCTGCCTCTCTGCCTTAACCTGCTGGCAGATCAGACACCTCTTCACAAAAGCGACGACATCGGACTTCATTCTCTTCCACCAAAACTGACCACGCAGATCTCTGTACATCTTCTTCCCGCCTGGGTGGATGCTAAGTCTGCTACTGTGAGCTCGCCCCAAGATTCCCTTACGCAACTCCGGCGTACTCGGAACTACCCAGCGGTTACCCAATCTCAAAGATCCGTCGTCGGCCACTCTGAACTTCGTCGGCTGACCAAGATGCACTATAGACAACCATCTCTGAACCTCAGCATCTGACCTCTGAGCTCTCCTGATACTCTCAAAGATATCTGGCTCAGCTAGCAAAGTCGATACATACACAGGTGATGCATCAATGTCAAAGTCATAGCCCATATGGCAATAGGAGGTCATCATAGCCGACAAATGGATGACGTCCTCAGCAGAACTCCTCACTTTCCGGCTCAAAGCGTCTGCTGTCAAATTGGCCTTCCCCGGATGGTACTCTATCTCGCAATCATAGTCCTTGAGTAGGTCCATCCATCTCCTCTGTCTCATGTTCAGCTCTGCCTGAGTAAATAGAAACTTGAGGCTCTTGTGATCCGTGTATATGGTGAATGAAGTGCCATATAAGTAGTGCCTCCAGATCTTCAGGGCGAAGATGATAGCCGCCAATTCCAAGTCATGAACTGGATATCTGGTCTCATGCGGCTTCAACTGCCTCGATGCATAAGCTACCACATGCTTATCTTGCATCAGAACACATCCAAGGCCCTGCAGTGATGCATCAGTATACAGAACAAATCTGGAGTTCTCCGTCGGAATCACTAACACTGGCGCCGTCGTCAACCGGTGCTTCAACTCCTGGAAGCTCTCCTCACAAGCCTCTGACCAAAAGAAAGGCACTCCTTTCTGAGTCAACTGAGTCAGCGGCTTGGCAATCTTCGAAAAGCCCTCGACAAAGCGCCGATAATACCCGGCCAAACCGAGAAAAACTCCGGATCTCAGGCACAGAAGTGGGGGCAGCCCACTCCATCACAGCCTCAATCTTCTTGGGGTCCACTGATATCCCACTGCTCGAAATGACATGCCCCAGAAACACTACACTGCTCAGCCAAAATTCACACTTACTGAGCTTAGCATACAACTGATGCTCTCTGAGAATCTGAAGCACTGTCCTCAAGTGTTTCACATGATCTTCCTCGCTCCGGGAGTAGATAAGAATGTCGTCAATAAACACGATGACGAACTGATCAAGATACTGCTGAAACACTCTATTCATCAGACTCATGAAGACTGCTGGAGCATTCGTCACCCCGAACGGCATTACTAAGAACTCATAATGCCCGTATCGAGTCCGGAACGCTGTCTTCTGCACATCTTCCTCTCTGACCCGAATCTGATGATACCCGGACCTCAAATCAATCTTGCTATACACCCTGGTACCTTGCAACTGATCAAACAAGTCGTCTATCCTTGGGAGAGGATACTTGTTCTTCACTGTAGCCTTGTTCAGCTGCCGGTAATCGATGCACAACCGCATCGAACCGTCCTTCTTCTTCACTGGTGCGCCCCATGGCGACACACTCGGGCGTATATAACCCTTGTCCAAGAGATCCTGCAACTGCTCTTTCAACTCTCTCAACTCTGCCGGTGCCATCCTATAAGGTGCACGAGAGATAGCGGATGTCCCTGGCAGCAACTCGATCCCAAATTCAACTTCCCTGGCCGGTGGAAATCCTGGGATCTCTTCTGGAAATACATCAGCAAATTCTGCCACAACTGGTACATCCTCAACCCTCAGTTCTTTACTCTTTCCAGACGTGTCCACGGCATAAATAAGATAGCCCGTGTGCCCACGTTCCAACAGCTGAGACATCTTGATCGCTGAAATCAACGGAATCTTCGCACGAGACCCGTTGCCAAAGAAAGTCCACTGACTGCCCAACTCAGGTCTGAACTTCACTGTTCTCTGCCGGCAATCTACCACTGCCTGGTATCTGTTCAGAACATCAATACCCAAGATGCAGTCGAAGTCTGACATACCCAGCACAATCAAGTCTGATCTCAACTCGTTGCCCTCAAAATAAATGAGGCAGTCTGCCATAAACTGATCAGCAACAACATTTCTTCCAGTGGGTGTCGAGACTAGTAGAGGCGTGGGCAAAGAAGACGTGCGCATATGGTGTCTTTCCACAAATCCCACAGACACAAAGGAATGGGAGGCACCTGTATCTATCAAAACAAAAGCAGGGTACGTAAATAAATGGCACGTACCGGCAATCACCTCCTCCGGGGCTGCCTGAGCCTGCTCCCTGGTCAGTGCATATACCTGTCCCTGGGGTGGTCCCACTGTTTGACCTCCCGATGGACGAGGCCCAAACTGTTGCCTCTGCTGCACTGTCCTGTCCTCAAATCTCGGCCTGTTGCCCTGATACTCTGACTGGCCTCCCCTGGTGGGACAATATTGAGCAATGTGGCCCATCCTGCCACATACATAACATGCAGGACACTTATTTGAAGAATGCGGCCCTCCACAATTGTTGCACTTAGGCTCTCCCGGCCTATCCCCCTGTGAAGATCCTCGATTGGCCGACCAATTTCCCTTCTTGTTATCCTGCTTCTGTCCAAAGTATTTCTTCCCACCATACCGTGAAGATGAAGAGGCACCACGGGGTTTAAATGACTCACCCCGAGGTCTCAAACTGTCAGTAGTCTGCCTCTGTGGCGGTACCGGTGGTGGCATGGCATAAGCTCCCACTCCTAGCTCAGCAAGCTCCGCTCTTGTGAGAGCATCATCAAATGAAGTTGGGTTATTGATGATAACCCGGTCATAGAGCTCCGGTCGCAGTCCTTTCATGAAATTTCTCATCTTGGCACGTCCATCAGAGGCAATATGGGGGACATACCTAAGTAGTGATGAGTACTGTGTGGCATAGTCTGCCACTGTCATGTTCCCCTGCCTCAGACTAGCAAATTCATCCTCTTTTGTCTGTCTTGCTGCCGCGGAGAAGTATCGGTTCAAGAACCTGGTCCTGAAGAGCGTCCAGTCAATCACAGCACCCAGTGCTCTCATCTCCATCACTGTGCTCCTCCACCACATCAATGGTTTCTTAGCCAACTGGAACTCCGCCAGCCTCAGCCAAGCAGTAATAGCACAAGGAGCCGATACAAAGATCTGCTCAAGCCTCTCCAGCCACTCTTCCGCTTCTTCTCCGGACTCTGTCCCCTCAAACCGGGGCGGATGATAAGACAGAAACTGAGTCAAGCTAATCTCACCCGGTAGCAATAACTGGACCACTGGTTCCATTCCTACAGCCGGTGGAGGTAGAGGATTAGCCTGTCCAATACTCGCATTTACACTCCCAACGTCTCCGACTTCCTCATTAGCAGCCATGCTGTAACACAAATGTTAACAACAATCCAAAGCAATATATAACATGTCGTTAGATAACAGGAGTGATATAAGCATGTTAGTATAACAGGATATACAGTAATTATGCACCACATGCATAAACATGCTCCATATGTAAGCACCTAGCCAATAATGCTAAGGCTACCCTTCACTCGTTCCCGGGTTCTCTAACCACTGCTCTGATACCACTAATGTAAGGACCCTAATCCTTAAGTGCGGAATAAAGGCATAATAGAGCTAAATAAATGATCAGAGTAGAGTAAACAAGTTGAGTCTATGAGCTTAAGCATTTACATGCCAAAATAAAGGACTACCAAAAAGGATTAATTACATTCCAACAATTGAATGTGTCCACTATAGTTTTACGCTACTCCTAGAGTAGGCACTATACAAAAGAATCCTGTCCTTTCATCTACCAAAGATGCTCGTGAAGCTCACTGTCTCAACCCGTTCAAGCCCATCTATCATGCCAAAAAGGTACCTACAAGGACAACCCCCAAACATGAGCAATAATAATCATTCATATTCAACGCAATATGAAGATAAAGCGTAAATGCATAATCAATATAAAACACTTCCTGTTTTCCCATGCATTTCAAACGCTTCCCGTTTGGTTGTCCCTGTACCATAACTCATGAGTATAATCAACAGATTATTTTTAATGGCCAAAACATGTCATGACATCATATACCATTTCAACTGTACCACATATTGGTCACCATTCCCTAGTCTGTCCATCACAGTGTATTTTAATGCCCCTCGCTTATATTCATATGGGCGGCATAGGATAACCTCGCTACAATGGACATGCGGCGCTCCCACCCCTCGCTTCACAGAGAGCGGCAAATACCCTTTCCTCGCCCCATATGATAACCACGCTCAAATGTGACATGCGGCGCTCCCACCCCTCGCTTCACATTTAGCGGAACCAATACCAAAAGCGGCAAGCATTAAAATCATCAAAGGATGACCACGACTCATGGGATGTGCATCCAATAATCATAATATGCATCTAACATCAATGTGCATAAATTACCATGTATATGCATCCACTATGCAATACCTCATATGGCATAAATAAACATGTATATGCATCCACTATGCAATACCACATATATACTCGCATCCACAATGCATAAACAATGAGCATATAAAATACATGTTACCGTTGGGTGCCCGTACGTCCACTACGTACCTTTCCAAAAGTGGAATTGGTCCGGCTTCAATTCCTCGGTTGTGTTGCTACCTGGGATGGTTCTACACAATCACACAACCCCATATTAGAAGCCAAATAATAGCCAAATACCAAAAATTTGACAAAAATAACCAAAAACCATATTTTGGCTTTCGCGATCGATCGCCCCTCACGGCGATCGATCGCCAATACCCACTGTCCGAAAAATAAAAATTGCACCCTTCGGCGATCGATCGCCACCCCTGGTGCGATCGATCGCCAGACCCGCCGATCGATCGCCCAAGAGTGGCGATCGATCGCCAAAGGCTTGAAAAGCCTACTGCCTGGGCGCGATCGATCGCCTGGAATGGGCGATCGATCGCCATCCCCTGTAACCCGAAAATCCTCCATTTTTGCATCTCAAAACCATTCCAACCCATTCCAACTCTTAACCAACAAACCAACAACTCAAATAACAACATAAACCATCAAAATACACCTTAAAACAACCATAAATCCAACCTTTAACCAAAACCACAACAAAAACTCAAACCAAACTCAACAAAACTTCACAAAATTAAAGCATGAGGTACCCATACCTCTTGGGGATCTCAAATCACCCAATATGCTCCACAAATCAAGATTTTTGCAAGGTTCCTCTTCCACCCAAGGCTTGAGCTCGAAATTTGGAGAAGGGAAGGGTTTGTGGTTTTGATTTGGTAAAGTAAGAATGAGGTTAAAAGAGTGGGGTTGGGGATAAAAGGGGGATTGGGTTAATTTAATTAAAGGTATACCCAAAATAATTCCATGGTGTATAAAACACCCCAACATGATATTTTTCAAAGCATTTACTCAAAATGCACCATAATATCAATTAACACATGATTTCTAATAAATTGCTAACCAAGGCAAATAAATCATGCTTCCCATAATATTTACCCAACATGCACCACATGCACCCTGAAATGCAATCCCGGGTCAACCCTATCCATATGACCATGCATTTTCCATAAGGTAAATAAATCCCAACACATAATCAATTACCACATAATTAATCATGTAAACACAATTAAAGCCTAATAGCAATTAACCATTTCGGGGATGTCACACTGTATTTCCAAGCATTTACAACGCTCATTGGTTGTCCCTGTACCATAACTCATAATAAAACACATTATATGAAATTATGGATCCTTTATGTATGTCATGACATATCACCTCTTTCTTTACATAGCCTTTGAGTCATATATCAACAGTTATTTTAATGCTTCATGCTACAGGAACTCATAATGAGCGGTACAATCCTCCCCGCTTCATTACTACAGGAACTCATAATGAGCGGTACAATCCTCCCCGCTTCATTACTACAGGAACTCATAATGAGCGGTACAATCCTCCCCGCTTCATTACTACAGAAACAAGCAAGAGCATTAAACATACACTGTGATCTCTCTTGACTCGTGGAATACACCTCTTTATTCCACAACACTTATGCAACAACTATGCATAATATGCAACAACAATGCATAATAACATGTATCAAACTCCTAATGCATCACATTGCATTCATCATGTGTCAAAAGACAAACATAAGTACATGTTACCGTTGGGATGCCCGTACGTCGCTTACGTACCTTTCCAAAATGTGGTGTGTTGCAGGACTCTATCCCCTGCGCTGTGTAGCTACCTGTGAAGGCTCTACACCAGTGTACAACACAATATTAGATGTCTCATTACAATCCAATATCAAAACTTTAACAAAATATAACAAATTATATTTTTTTCAACATTCTGGGTCTCTCGATCGATCGGCCCCTCTTCCCGATCGATCGAGAAGACGCATAAAATCAAAACCAAGATTCTGCCCCGCTCGATCGATCGAGAAGAAATGCCGATCGATCGAGATGCTCTGTTCGAGAAATGCCAACCCAGAATTCTCGAACACCTGAAATCACACCCTTAAATCCAACATGTAAGACATACAACATGCCCAAAACAACATGCTATTAGTTACAACACACTGCCCTGAGTGTATTCATACCAAAATTACACCCCAAACATAAGCCCACATGCATAAACGTCGATCATTTAAACAAGTACTCAACCAACGTTTCCGGAAACAGAACAACATATTTCATTACCAGATTTTTGAGTACTTCACTTCATGCTATTATATCTACCACATATAACATAAAGCATGCTCGAACAAACATGCCAAGGGCTTCAAAAAACTACCATGCATATTTTCACATCAAAGGTTTACCAAAAACCTAAGCTAAAGTGCATGACACCACCTCCTCAAAATCACTCCCGGACCATAATTTTCCAGAAAAACAGGGCATATTCCTTACCCAGATTTTCGAACACCCTTCTTTACATGCTTATTTCCTCAACATAAAACATGCAACATGCTCAAGGAAAAATACAGAGAGCCTCACAATAACACCATAAAAGCATTTAAATCAAAGGTTTCAAGAAACCTAATCTAACATGCCGTTTTCTCGCCACCTAAAAACATGTACTCCAACAAGTTTAAAACAAAAACAGAGCATGGTTTCTCACCCTACTTTGCTCCGATTTTTGAAGGGTTTCCCGGCGATGAAAAGGGGCAAGCTCCTCAGATTATTGCTTAGCAAGTGTTGGTGAGGAATTGGGAGAGAAGGGTCGAGATTTGGGATGGCTGAGAGTGGTCAAATGATTGAGCCAAGTGGGGTGGGAAGTCAGCCTGGGCACAGTGTGATTGGCATGGGTTGGGGGGGGTGGTTGGGTGTTGGGTGGTATGATGTGTTATGTTTTGGTCCGGTATTTAGCACGATGTATAAAAATATCCTCACATGATAATTATAGTATTTTCTCAAAAATACTTCAATTCTCGTTAACATGCTTTACCCAAAACAAACAACACATACCCCAAATAAACATGCCACGACCCCAAAAACCCAACATATATCACATGCGCCCTGAAATGAAACTCCCCAATAATACTAATCCAAACCCATGAATTAATACCCAAATCATCATAATTTAACTCAAATGGTTAACATCACAATAATCATTTCGGGGATATCACAATACTCCCCTACTTATAGGATTTCGTCCCCGAAATCAAACATGCTTACCAACATGAAATAAAACAATAAAAGCATACCAGAAAACAACTCTGGATAGTGCTGCACCATGTGTCGCTCTGTCTCCCACGTGGCCTCCTCGACACCCCTACGATCCCACTGAACCTTGATCATAGGAATAACCTTGTTCCGAAGTCTGCGGTCTGCCCTATCAAAAATCCTGATAGGCCGCTCAACATAAGAAACATCGGACCCAATCTGCACCTCTGAAGGCTGCAACACATGTGAAGGATCTGGCTCATACTTCCTCAGCATAGACACATGAAATACGTCGTGTATACCAGACAGAGAAGGCGGTAAAGCCAAACGGTACGCCAGAGTACCAACACGCTGCAAGATCTCATACGGCCCCACGTATCTAGGAGACAACTTCCCCCGCATACCAAACCGTACAACGCCTCTGAAAGGTGAGATCTTCAGAAAACTCTGTCGCCTAACTGAAACTCCAACGGCCTACGCCGCTGATTGGCATATGCTGTCTGTCTGTCCTGAGCTGCCTTCATCTTTCTCTTGATAACCTTAACTTTCTCTTCCATTTCCTGAACCAACTCTGGTCCTCCAACCGACTTACGGTCCAAGTCATCCCAACACAAGGGTGACCTACAACGCCTACCATAGAGGGCCTCGAAAGGAGCCATCTGTATACTCTCCTGGTAGCTGTTGTTGTAAGAGGACTCCACCAAGGCTATCGAGTCCTGCCATGATATGTCGAACTCTAGCACACAAGCTCTCAACATATCCTCGAGCGTCTGTATCGTACGCTCGGTATGTCCGTCCGTCTGAGGGTGATAGGCTGTGCTCAGCCTCAACTCTGTACCTAGAGCTTTCTGCAGACCCTCCCAAAAGTGAGATGTGAACCGCGGATCTCGATCGGACACTATCGAAACAGGGATCCCGTGTAGTCTCACCACATCTCTGACATATAACTGTGCCATCCTCAAGTGCGTATATGTCATACAGTAGGGAATGAAGTGAGCCACTTTAGTCAGTCTATCCACGACTACCCAGATGGCATCAAAACCCGAAACAGTCCTTGGTAAGTGGGTCACGAAATCCATAGACACGTGCTGCCACTTCCACTCGGGTATCTCCAAACTCCTTAGTTCACCTCCAGGCCTCTGCCTCTCAGCCTTCACCTGCTGACAAATCAAACAGCGCTTGACAAATGAGGTGACATCTTGTTTCATACGCCTCCACCAGAACTGGCTGCGTAAATCCTTATACATCTTCTCCCCTCCTGGGTGGACACTCATCCTACTGCAATGAGCTCGCTGTAATAAACCCTGACGCAACTCAGGTGCATCCGGAACCACCCATCTGTCGCCAAGTCTCAGAGAACCGTCCTCAGCCACTCTGAATCTCGACGGCTGACCTGAATGAACCACTAATATCCATCTCTGAACCTCTGCATCGGTCCCCTGAGCCTTCCTGATGTGATCATAGATAACAGGCTCAGCTAGCAAGGTCAAAACCTGTACTGGTGAAGAGGATACATCATAATCAAAACCCAAATGGCAGTAGGAGCCAAACATAGCTGATAGAGACATAGCATCCTCTGCTGTGCTCCTCACCTTCCGACTCAAAGCGTCGGCTGTCAAATTTGCCTTCCCCGGGTGATATTCGATTTCACAGTCGTAGTCCTTCAGCAGGTCCATCCATCTTCTCTGCCTCATGTTTAACTCAGCCTGTGTGAACAAGAATTTCAGGCTCTTGTGATCAGTGAAGATGGTGAATGAGGTACCATATAAGTAGTGTCGCCATATCTTCAAGGCGAACACTATAGCTGCCAACTCCAGATCATGGACTGGATACCTCGTCTCGTGTGGCTTCAACTGTCTCGAAGCGTAAGCACTACATGTCTGTCCTGCATCAGTACGCACCCTAATCCCTGTAGAGATGCATCGGTATAAAGAACAAATCCTTTGTTCTCCTTGGGTATCACTAGAACGGGTGCAGTAGTCAGTTTGTGTTTCAATTCCCTGAAACTCTGCTCACAAGCATCTGAGACTCCCTTCTGAGTCAGCTGAGTAAGTGGCTTGGCGATCTTTGAGAAACCCTCGACGAAACGTCGATAATAGCCAGCCAGACCAAGAAAACTTCGAATCTCACTGACTGAAGTAGGGGTAGACCAATCCATAACTGCCTCTATCTTCCTCGGGTCTACTGATATCCCCTCTCGTGATATGATATGGCCCAAGAATGCTACACTGTTTAGCCAAAACTCACATTTGCTGAGTTTGGCGTACAACTGATGATCCCTGAGGATCTGGAGCACTATCCTCAGATGATCGGCATGATCCTCCTCATTCCTTGAATAGACCAGGATGTCATCAATGAACACGATCACAAACTGATCGAGGTACTCCTGAAATACCCTGTTCATCAAGCTCATAAAAGTAGCAGGGGCATTCGTCACCCCGAATGGCATCACCAAGAACTCATAGTGCCCATACCGAGTTCTAAAAGCCGTCTTTTGGACATCACCAGCTCTAACCCGCACTTGATGATAGCCTGACCTCAAGTCTATCTTGGAGTACACCTCTGTACCCTGAAGCTGGTCGAACAGGTCATCAATCCTCGGAAGTGGATATCTGTTCTTCACTGTGACCTTGTTCAATTGCCTATAGTCAATGCACAGACGCATTGATCCATCCTTCTTTTTCACGAACAAGACTGGTGCACCCCAAGGCGATACACTAGGACGAATGTATCCCTTGTCGAGGAGTTCCTGCAACTGTACCTTCAGTTCCCTCAGCTCTGCCGGTGCCATCCTGTAAGGAGCACGGGATATAGCAGAAGTCCCTGGCAGCAGCTCAATAGCAAATTCCACATCCCTGACAGGCGGAAATCCCGGAATCTCATCTGGGAACACATCAATGAACTCCGCCACAATCGGAATATCCTCAGCTCTTACTTCCTTTTCCTCAGATACATCCACAGCATAAATGATGTAACCTGTATGGCCGCGCTCCAATAATCACGCCATCTTAACTGCTGATATAACCGGAATCTTTGGACGAGAGTCGTCCCCATAAAAGATCCACTGAAACCCCTGATCAGACAGAAAACGTACAATCCTCTGCCGGCAGTCTACCACAGCTCGGTATCTGCTCAACACATCTATGCCGATAATACAGTCAAAGTCTGCCATCTCTAACTGAATCAGATCGGCCCTCAGATCATTGCCCTCAAAATAAATGAGGCAATCAGACAATAGCCGATCCGCAATCACATGCTTCCCCGTGGGTGTCGAGACCATAAGAGGCGTGGGTAACAGAGACGAGCACAAATGGTGTCCCTCCACAAAAGCAGTAGATACAAAAGAATGGGAAGCACCTGTATCTATTAATATAAGTGCAGGGTACGTAAATAAATGGCACGTACCAGCAATGACCTCCTCTGGGGCTGCCTCAGCCTGCTCCCTGGTCAGCGCATACACCTGTCCCTGCGGCGGTCCTGCCGTCTGACCTCCCTGGGGTCGTGGTGCAAACTGCTGCCTCTGTGGTGCCCTCCCAGCATCAAACCTTGGCCTAATCGGCCCAGAGTCTACCTGTCTCTGTGGTGCTCTCCGATCTGGGCAACCTCGAGCCAAGTGGCCCACCTTGCCACAGATATAGCAACCCTGACAGTCCCGTGACAAGTGCCATCCTCCACAGTTGCTACACTTGTTTCCCACTGTCTTGCTCCCCTGTGTGGGTCCCTTATTGTTCTGCTTCTGACCCTGAGACTTCTTCCCACTAAATTTGGAAGATGATGAGGCTCCACGAGCCTTGAACTGATCCCCTCGTGGCCTCAGACTATCAGTAGCAGGCCTCTGTGGTGGTACAGAAGGGGGTACCACATCCTTGTACGCGTCCACCGCAATCTCCGCTAACTCTGCCCGTGTCAGGGCGTCATCAAATGAACTGGGGTTGTTGGAGATAACCCTATCAAATAGTTCTGGCCTTAATCCCTTCATAAAGTTCCTCATCTTTGCATGGCTGCTGACAGCAATATGAGGCACATACCTCAGCAGTGAGGAATACTGCATAGCATAGTCCGACTCTGACATGCTACCCTGCTTCAAACTGTTAAACTCATCCTCTTTTAATTGTCTGGCAGCTGCAGAGAAATACCGGTTAAGGAACCGGGTCCGGAATACAGTCCAGTCAACTGCCATACCTAGAGCTCTAAGCTCCATCACGGTGGTCTTCCACCACATAGCAGGCTTCTTAGCCATCTGAAACACGGCTAACCTTAGCCAGGCCGTGCGTGCACAGGGTGCAGTCACAAGTATCTGCTCTATACGTTCCAACCACTCCTCAGCTACTTCACCAGACTCAATCCCCTCAAACATGGGCGGATGGAAACTCAGAAACTGCTTCAAACTGAGCTCCCCTGGCAGTAACATCTGTACACTGGGCTCCACGCCCACAGCAGGTGGTGGTAGAGGATTCGGCGGAGCAATACTGGCATTCCTACTGTCCATATCCCCTATCTCCTCATTGGGGTTCTCCGGATTAATCTCAGCCATGCTGTAACACAAGAGTTAACAACAATACAAAAAGCAGTTCATAATATAAGCCGTTAGATAACAAGAGTATCATATTCAAAGCATGTTAGTATAACACTTATACAACCATATGCATCACATGCATAAGCATGCCCAAATGAATACCTAGCCAACTTGTCTCTAAAGGCTACCCTTCACTCTTCCCTGGTTATCTAACCACTGCTCTGATACCACTAAATGTGAGACCCCGTTATCACATCAAGTTACTAAGGTGCAATTTAGAGAACTAAACATTTAAGTAAATATATCAGAGTAAAGTATCGTGTTGATTAACCTGAGCTTTAGAGATTACAGTACCAAAATGTTTCAAAAGGAAGACACAATTCCTACGAAGGTACTACGTTATAGTCTTACTCTACTCAGTAGAAGCTATACAAAAATTTCTCTAACATGCTAATCCTGTAGCACTCCTTACAGCTCAGCAAATCAACCCCGACCCTGGTTCTCGTCAACAAAAGCACCTACAAAGACAACCCCCATCACGTGAGCATAAAACAATTCATATTCAACATAATATGAAAGTAAAGCATAAATGCACAATCCTAAATACAAGCACTTCCTGTATTTCCAAGCATTTACAACGCTCATTGGTTGTCCCTGTACCATAACTCATAATAAAACACAGTATATGAAATTATGGATCCTTTATGTATGTCATGACATATCACCTCTTTCTTTACATAGCCTTTGAGTCATATATCAACAGTTATTTTAATGCTTCATGCTACAGGAACTCATAATGAGCGGTACAATCCTCCCCGCTTCATTACTACAGGAACTCATAATGAGCGGTACAATCCTCCCCGCTTCATTACTACAGGAACTCATAATGAGCGGTACAATCCTCCCCGCTTCATTACTACAGAAACAAGCAAGAGCATTAAACATACACTGTGATCTCTCTTGACTCGTGGAATACACCTCTTTATTCCACAACACTTATGCAACAACTATGCATAATATGCAACAACAATGCATAATAACATGTATCAAACTCCTAATGCATCACATTGCATTCATCATGTGTCAAAAGACAAACATAAGTACATGTTACCGTTGGGATGCCCGTACGTCGCTTACGTACCTTTCCAAAATGTGGTGTGTTGCAGGACTCTATCCCCTGCGCTGTGTAGCTACCTGTGAAGGCTCTACACCAGTGTACAACACAATATTAGATGTCTCATTACAATCCAATATCAAAACTTTAACAAAATATAACAAATTATATTTTTTTCAACATTCTGGGTCTCTCGATCGATCGGCCCCTCTTCCCGATCGATCGAGAAGACGCATAAAATCAAAACCAAGATTCTGCCCCGCTCGATCGATCGAGAAGAAATGCCGATCGATCGAGATGCTCTGTTCGAGAAATGCCAACCCAGAATTCTCGAACACCTGAAATCACACCCTTAAATCCAACATGTAAGACATACAACATGCCCAAAACAACATGCTATTAGTTACAACACACTGCCCTGAGTGTATTCATACCAAAATTACACCCCAAACATAAGCCCACATGCATAAACGTCGATCATTTAAACAAGTACTCAACCAACGTTTCCGGAAACAGAACAACATATTTCATTACCAGATTTTTGAGTACTTCACTTCATGCTATTATATCTACCACATATAACATAAAGCATGCTCGAACAAACATGCCAAGGGCTTCACAAAACTACCATGCATATTTTCACATCAAAGGTTTACCAAAAACCTAAGCTAAAGTGCATGACACCACCTCCTCAAAATCACTCCCGGACCATAATTTTCCAGAAAAACAGGGCATATTCCTTACCCAGATTTTCGAACACCCTTCTTTACATGCTTATTTCCTCAACATAAAACATGCAACATGCTCAAGGAAAAATACAGAGAGCCTCACAATAACACCATAAAAGCATTTAAATCAAAGGTTTCAAGATACCTAATCTAACATGCCGTTTTCTCGCCACCTAAAAACATGTACTCCAACAAGTTTAAAACAAAAACAGAGCATGGTTTCTCACCCTACTTTGCTCCGATTTTTGAAGGGTTTCCCGGCGATGAAAAGGGGCAAGCTCCTCAGATTATTGCTTAGCAAGTGTTGGTGAGGAATTGGGAGAGAAGGGTCGAGATTTGGGATGGCTGAGAGTGGTCAAATGATTGAGCCAAGTGGGGTGGGAAGTCAGCCTGGGCACAGTGTGATTGGCATGGGTTGGGGGGGGTGGTTGGGTGTTGGGTGGTATGATGTGTTATGTTTTGGTCCCGGTATTTAGCACGATGTATAAAAATATCCTCACATGATAATTATAGTATTTTCTCAAAAATACTTCAATTCTCGTTAACATGCTTTACCCAAAACAAACAACACATACCCCAAATAAACATGCCACGACCCCAAAAACCCAACATATATCACATGCGCCCTGAAATGAAACTCCCCAATAATACTAATCCAAACCCATGAATTAATACCCAAATCATCATAATTCAACTCAAATGGTTAACATCACAATAATCATTTCGGGGATATCACAAAAGTATATCTGGAGGATCTAAATAAAGGAAGTGTGACTTCCGCTTCAGGTATTTTTGTTATAGAAGTCAATTTATCTACTTCTTCATCATGGGTATTAGATACTGGATGTGGATCTCACATTTGTGTAAATGTGCAGGATCTCAAAAGGAGTAGGACATTGGCGAAAGGTGAAGTTGATCTCCGAGTTGGAAATGGAGCAAGAGTTGCTGCATTAGCTATAGGAGATTATCATTTAGCTTTACCTTCTGGTTTATCACTGATTTTGAAAGATTGTTATTTTGTGCCTTCTATTACTAAAAACATAATATCTATTTCTTGTTTAGACAAGTATGGTTTTTCATTTATAATAAAGGACAATTGTTGTTCTATTTATTTAAATGATATGTTTTATGCTAGTGCACAAATGGTGAATGGTCTTTATGTATTAAATCTTGATATGCCTATCTATAACATAAATACTAAGAGGATTAAAAATAATGATTGTAATCCGACTTATCTCTGGCACTGTCGCTTGGGCCACATAAACGAGAACCGCATATCTAAACTTCATAAGGATGGAGTATTAGATTCATTTGATTTTGAATCATATGAAACATGGGAATCTTGTTTAATGGGCAAGATGACAAAAGCCCCTTTCAAGGGACATGTTGAAAGGGCAAATGTTTTATTGGGACTAATACATAGTGATGTATGTGGACCAATAAGTACACAAGCTAGAGGTGGTTTTCAATACTTCGTTACATTACTGATAACCTCAGTAGATATGGGTATGTGTACCTAATGAAACATAAGCATGAAACCTTTGAAAAGTTCAAAGATTTCAAGAATGAAGTACAAAACCAACTTGGCAAGAGTATCAAAATCCTTCGATCAGATCGAGGAGGAGAATACTTAAGCCAAGAGTTTCATGACTATCTAAAGGAGTGTGGGATAGTCCCACAACTCACTCCTCCGTATACTCCGCAATGGAATGGTGTATCCGAGAGGAGAAATCGAACCTTGTTAGACATGGTTAGATCAATGATGAGTCATGCAGATCTTCCGATATCGTTTTGGGGACACGCTCTAGAAACAACGATTTTCTTACTGAACCGTGTTCCATCTAAATCAGTGGAAAAGACACCATATGAGATATGGACTGGGAAGCGTCCTAGTATGTCTTTTATGAAGATTTGGGGTTGTGAGGCTTTCGTTAGACGTCACGCCACTAACAAACTTGGACCCAAATCTGATAAGTGTTTATTTGTGGGGTATCCTAAGGAAACGAAAGGGTACTATTTCTATTATCCCACCGAGAACAAAGTAGTTGTTGCTCGGACTGGTGTATTTATTGAAAGGGGACTTATTTCTAGAAAAACCAGTGGGAGAAAAATAGAACTTAGTGAAGTTCAACCATAAGAAAACACTGAACCTGAGATTGAGATGGAAACAGAGCAGGCACCACAAGCTGTTGTGGAAGAAGCACCTGCTCAAGAGACACAAGCCCAGCGTAGGTCTGTAAGAGTACACCGGGAGCCACAGAGATATGGATTTCTTGTGACTCAACAAGGTGACTTACTACTTATTGATGAGGATGAGCCGTCATCTTATCAACAAGCTATAATGGGCAATGATTCTGAGAAATGGCAAGAGGCCATGAAATCTGAGATGGAATCCATGTATGCAAACCAAGTATGGACTTTGGTTGATCCACCTGAAGGGGTACGACCCATAGGGTGCAAATGGATTTTCAAGAAAAAGACCGATATGGATGGTAACGTACAAACCTATAAAGGTCGGCTGGTTGCAAAAGGATTCAAACAAATTCATGGTATTGACTATGATGAAACCTTTTCACCAGTGGCCATGGTTAAATCCATAAGGATCTTACTTGCAATAGCTGCATTTCATGATTATGAAATCTGGCAGATGGATGTCAAAACAGCTTTCCTTAATGGAAATCTGCTCGAGGATGTGTACATAACACAGCCCGAGGGTTTTGTCGATCCAAAGGATGCTGGAAAGATATGGAAGCTACAACGATCCATTTATGGATTGAAGCAAGCTTCTCGGAGTTGGAATCTTCGTTTTGATGATGCAATCAAAGAGTTTGGTTTTATCAAAAATGAAGATGAACCTTGTGTCTACAAGAAGGTCAGTGGGAGCGTAATCATTTTCCTAGTGTTGTATGTAGATGACATACTTCTTATTGGAAATGATATCCCTGCCTTGCAATCTGTAAAGATTTGGCTAGGGAATTGCTTTTCGATGAAAGACTTAGGAGAAGCCACCTATGTATTAGGAATCAAGATCTATAGAGATAGATCGAGAAGGCTTCTTGGTCTAAGTCAAAGTACATACATAGACAAGGTGCTTAAAAGGTTTAGCATGCAAGAATCCAAGAAAGGATTCGTGCCTATGACACATGGTATTTATCTCTCGAATGAACAGTGTCCTTCAACACCAGATGAGAGACAACGCATGAGTAAGATTCCATACGCGTCAGCTATTGGATCTATCATGTATGCCATGATATGTACTCGTCCCGATGTATCGTATTGTGACATCCCCGAAATGGTTAATTGCTATGTGGCTTTAATTGTGTTCATATGATTAATTATGGTAGTAATTAATTATGTGTTGGAATTTATTTACCTTATGGAAATGCATGGTCATGTGGATAGGATGACCCGGGGTTGCATTTCAGGGTGCATGTGGTGCATGTTGGGTAAATATTATTGGGAGCATGATTTATTTGCCTTTGGTAGCAATTGATTAGAAATCATGTGTTTAATTGATATTGGGTGCATTTTGAGTAAATGCTTTGAAAAATATCATGTTGGGGTGTTTTATACACCATGGAATTGTTGGTATGTTTTTTAATTAAACCCAACCCTTTTATCCCCAACCCCACTTTACCAAATCACTATCACTTTACCAAATCAAAACCCACAAACCCTTTCCCTTCTTCCATTTTCGAGCTTGAGCATAGGGTTGAAGAGAAAACCTTCCAAAAGTCTTGATTTGTGAAGATTATTGGGTGATTTGAGGTCCCCAAGAGAACCATCCCAGGTAGCAACACAACCGAGGAATTGAAGCCGGACCAATTCCACTTTTGGAAAGGTACGTAGTGGACGTACGGGCACCCCAACGGTACATGTATCTTATATACTTATTGTTTATGCATTGTGGATGCAAGTATATATGTGGTATTGCATAGTGGATGCAAATACATGTTATGCATGATGTTTATAGATGCATATGATTATTGGTGCACATCCCATGAGTCGTGGTCATCCCTTGATGATTTTAATGCTTGCCGCTATTTGGTTTGGTTCCGCTAAATGTGAAGCGAGGGGTGGGAGCGCCGCATGTCACATTTGAGCGTGGTTATCATATGGGGCGAGGAAAGGGTATTTGCCGCTCAACGAGAGGCGAGGGGTGGGAGTCCCGCAGTCCGTTGAAGCGAGGTTATCCTATGCCGCTCATATGTAAATAAGCGAGGGGCATTAAAATACATTGTGATGGACAGACTAGGGATTGGGGATCAGTATTGGTTATTGATCAGTTGGTATATGTCATGACATGTTTTGGCCATTAAAAATAATCTGTTGATTATACTCATGAGTTATGGTACAGGGACAACCAAACCGGAAGCGTTTGAAATGCATGGGAAAACAGGAAGTGTTTTTATATTGATTATGCATTTACGCTTTATCTTCATATTGTGTTAAATATGAATGATTATTATTGCTCATGTTTGGGGATTGTCCTTGTAGGTACCTTTTTGGCATGATAGAAGGGCTTGAACGGGTTGAGACAGTGAGCTTCAAGAGCATCTTTGGTAGATGAAAGGACAGGATTCTTTTGTATAGTGCCTACTCTAGGAGTAGCGTAAAACTATAGTGAACACATTCATTGATTGGAATGTAATTAATCCTTTTGGTAGTCCTTTATTTTGGCATGTAAATGCTTAAGCTCATAGACTCCACTTGTTTATTATACTCAGATCATTGTTATTAGCTCTATTATGCCTTCTTTCCGCACTTAAGGATTAGGGTCCTTACATTAGTGGTATCAGAGCAGTGGTTAGAGAACCCGGGAACGAGTGAAGGGTAGCCTTAGCATGATAGGCTAGGTGCTTACATTTGAAGCATGTTTATGCATGTGGTGCATCTTGGTGTATATTTGGTTATACTAACATGCTTATATCACTCCTGTTATCTAACGACATGATATATATATTGCTTTGGATTGTTGTTAACAATTGTGTTACAGCATGGCTGCTAACGAGGAAGTTGGCGACGTTGGTAGTGTGAATGCGAGTATTGGACAGGCTAATCCTCTACCTCCACCGGCTGTAGGAATGGAACCAGTGGTCAAGTTATTGCTACCGGGTGAGATTAGCTTGACTCAGTTTCTGTCTTATCATCCGCCCCGGTTTGAGGGGACAGAGTCCGGAGAAGAAGCTGAAGAGTGGCTGGAGAGACTTGAGCAGATCTTTGTATCGGCTCCTTGTGCTATTACTGCTTGGCTGAGGCTGGCGGAGTTCCAATTGGCTAAGAAACCATTGATGTGGTGGAGGAGCACAGTGATGGAGATGAGAGCACTAGGTGCTGTGATTGATTGGACGCTCTTCAGGACCAGGTTCTTGAACCGATACTTCTCCGCGGCAGCAAGACAGACAAAGGAGGATGAATTTACAAGTCTGAGGCAGGGGAACATGACAGTGGCGGACTATGCCACACGGTACTCTTCGTTGTTGAGGTACGTCCCCCACATTGCCACCAGTGGACACGCTAAGATGAGAAACTTTATGAAGGGATTGCGACCGGAGCTCTATGACCGGGTTATCACTAATAACCCAACTTCTTTTGATGACGCTCTCACAAGAGCGGAGCTTGCCGAGCTAGGAGTGGGAGCTTACGCTATGCCACCACCGGTACCGCAACAGAGGCAGACTAGTGACAGTTTGAGGCCTCGGGGTGAGCCATTTAAGCCCCGTGGTGCCTCTTCATCTTCGCGATATGGTGGAAAGAAACACTTTGGACAGAAGCAGGATAACAAGAAGGGCAATTGGTCGGCCAATAGAGGATCTTCACAAGGGGACAGGCCGGGAGAGCCGAGGTGCAACAATTGTGGAGGGCCACATTCTTCAAACAAGTGTCCTGCATGTTATATCTGTGGCAAGATGGGCCACATTGCTCGGTATTGCCCCACTCGGGCAGGACAGTCAGAGTATCAGGGCAACAGGCCGAGATTTGATGACCGGACAGTGCAGCAGAGGCAACAGTTTGGGCCTCGACCATCGGGGGGTCAGACAGTAGGACCACCCCAGGGGCAGGTATATGCACTGACCAGGGAGCAGGCCCAGGCAGCCCCAGAGGAGGTGATCGCCGGTACGTGTCATTTATTTACGTACCCTGCTTTTATTTTGATCGATACAGGTGCCTCCCATTCTTTTGTATCGGTGGGTTTCGTGGAAAGACACCATATGCACACGTCTTCTTTACCCACGCCTCTCCTTGTCTCGACACCCACTGGAAGAAATGTTGTTGCTGATCAGTTTATGGCATACTGCCTCATTTATTTTGAGGGCAACGAATTGAGATCAGACTTGATTGTGCTGGGTATGTCAGACTTCGACTGCATCTTGGGTATTGATGTTCTGAACAAATATCAGGCAGTGGTAG
Organism: Haberlea rhodopensis; assembly: GCA_907163345.1. Taxonomy (NCBI): domain Eukaryota; kingdom Viridiplantae; phylum Streptophyta; class Magnoliopsida; order Lamiales; family Gesneriaceae; genus Haberlea; species Haberlea rhodopensis. The sequence goes on from CAJQUN010000092.1 coordinate 1,226,919, forward strand.
ATTGCCGGCAGAGAACAGTGAAGTTCAGACCTGAGTTGGGCAGTCAGTGGACTTTCTTTGGCAACGGGTCTCGTGCGAAGATTCCGTTGATTTCAGCGATCAAGATGACTCAGTTATTGGAACGTGGACACACGGGCTATCTCATTTATGCCGTGGACACGTCTGGGAAGAGTAAAGAACTCAGAGTTGAGGATGTACCAGTAGTGGCAGAGTTCGCCGATGTATTTCCAGAAGAGATCCCAGGATTCCCACCGGCTAGGGAAGTCGAGTTTGGGATCGAGCTGTTGCCAGGGACATCCGCTATCTCTCGTGCACCTTATAGGATGGCACCGGCTGAGCTGAGAGAGTTGAAAGAACAGTTGCAGGATCTCTTGGACAAGGGATATATACGCCCGAGCGTGTCGCCATGGGGCGCACCAGTTCTCTTTGTGAAGAAGAAGGACGGTTCGATGCGGTTGTGTATCGATTACCGGCAACTGAACAAGGCTACAGTGAAGAACAAGTATCCTCTTCCAAGGATCGATGATCTGTTTGATCAGTTGCAAGGTACCAGGGTGTATAGTAAGATTGATTTGAGATCCGGGTATCATCAGATTCGGGTCAGAGAGGAAGATGTGCAGAAGACAGCGTTCCGGACCCGATATGGACATTATGAGTTCTTAGTGATGCCGTTCGGCGTGACGAATGCTCCAGCAGTCTTTATGAGTCTGATGAACAGAGTGTTTCAGCAGTATCTTGATCAGTTCGTCATTGTGTTTATTGACGATATTCTTATCTACTCCCGGAGCGAGGAGGAGCATGTGAAACACTTGAGGACAGTGCTTCAGATTCTCAGAGAACATCAGTTATATGCTAAGCTCAGTAAGTGTGAATTTTGGCTGAGCAGTGTGGTGTTTCTGGGGCATGTCATTTCGAGCAGTGGGATATCTGTAGATACCAAGAAGATTGAGGCTGTGATGGAGTGGGCTTGCCCCCACTTCTGTACCTGAGATTCGGAGTTTTCTTGGTTTGGCCGGGTATTATCGGCGCTTCGTCGAGGGCTTTCGAAGATTGCCAAGCCGCTGACTCAGTTGACCCAGAAGGGAGTGCCTTTCTTTTGGTCAGAAGCTTGTGAGGAGAGCTTCCAGGCGTTGAAGCACCGGTTGACGACGGCGCCAGTGTTAGTGATCCCGACGGAGAACTCCAGATTTATTCTGTATACTGATGCATCACTGCAGGGCCTTGGGTGTGTTCTGATGCAAGATAAGCATGTGGTAGCTTATGCATCGAGGCAGTTGAAGCCGCATGAGACCAGATATCCAGTTCATGACTTAGAATTGGCGGCTATCATCTTCGCCCTGAAGATCTGGAGACAGTACTTATATGGTACTTCATTTACCATATACACGGATCACAAGAGCCTCAAGTTTTTATTCACTCAGGCAGAGCTGAACATGAGGCAGAGGAGGTGGATGGACCTACTCAAGGACTATGATTGCGAGATAGAGTACCATCCCGGGAAGGCCAATTTGACAGCAGACGCTCTGAGCCGGAAAGTAAGGAGTTCTGCTGAGGACGTCATTCATTTGTCAGCTATGATGACCTCTTATTGCCATCTTGGCTATGACTTTGACATAGATGCATCGCCTGTGTATGTATCGACTCTGTTAGCCGAGCCAGACATCTATGAGAACATCAGGAGAGCTCAGAGGTCAGATGATGAGGTTCAGAGGTGGTTATCTTTAGTACATCTTGGTCAGCCAACGAAGTTCAGAGTGGCCGATGACGGGTCTTTGAGATTGGGTGACCGATGGGTGGTTCCGAGTACGCCGGAGTTGCGTAAGGGGATCTTGGAGCGAGCTCACAGTAGCAGACTTAGCATTCACCCAGGCGGGAAGAAGATGTACAGAGATCTGCGTGGTCAGTTTTGGTGGAAAAGGATGAAGTCTGATGTCGTCGCTTTTGTAAAGAGGTGTTTGATCTGCCAGCAGGTTAAGGCAGAGAGACAGAGACCTGGCGGCGAGCTGAGAAGCTTGGAGATACCGAAGTGGAAGTGGGAGCACATTCCCATGGACTTCGTGACTCATTTGCCGAGGAGTGCTTCAGGCTTCGATGCTATTTGGGTGATTGTGGATCGATTGACCAAGGTAGCCCACTTTATCCTTTATAGCATGACTTTCACATTTTTGAGGATGGTGCAGTTGTATATTAGAGATGTGGTGAGATTGCATGGGATCCCCGTTTCCATAGTGTCAGATCGAGATCCGCGATTCACATCTCATTTTTGGGAAGGTCTTCAGTCAGCTTTGGGGACTGAAGTCAGATTGAGTACTGCTTATCATCCTCAGACGGATGGCCAGACCGAGCGCACTATTCAGACGCTCGAGGACATGTTAAGAGCTTGTGTTTTGGAGTTCGATGCCTCTTGGCAGGATTCAGTGCCTCTGGTAGAGTTTTCGTATAACAATAGCTACCACGCGAGTATTCAGATGGCTCCGTTTGAAGCTCTTTATGGCAGACGGTGTAGATCACCCTTATGTTGGGATGATTTGGACCGCAAATCGGTCGGAGGACCGGAGCTGATTCGGGAGATGGAAGAAAAGATAAAGACAATAAGGCAGAAAATGAAAGCGGCTCAGGACAGACAGACTGCTTATGCAAATAAACGGCGGAGACCGTTGGAATTTCAGTTGGGAGATAAGGTCTTTTTGAAGATCTCGCCTTTCAGAGGCGTTGTGCGATTTGGGATGCGGAGGAAACTGTCTCCGAGGTATGTTGGACCGTACGAGATTTTGCAGCGCATTGGCACTTTAGCTTACCGACTGGCCTTCCCGCCTTCTTTATCTGGTATACATGATGTGTTTCATGTATCGATACTGCGGAAGTATGAGCCGGATCCGTCTCACGTGTTGCAGCCTTCCGAAGTTCAGTTGGAATCCGATGTATCTTATGTGGAACGGCCTGTCAGAATTCTAGATCGAGCAGACCGTAGGCTTCGGAACAAAGTGATACCTATGATCAAGGTTCAGTGGGATCGCAGGGGTGTCGAGGAGGCTACGTGGGAGACGGAGCGGCATATGGTGTAGCACTACCCGGAACTATTCTCTGGTATGAGTTTATGTTTAGTTTCTTTTGGGGTAAGTGCATGTGATTTCGAGGACGAAATCTTATAAGTAGGGGAGTATTGTGACATCCCCGAAATGGTTAATTGCTATGTGGCTTTAATTGTGTTCATATGATTAATTATGGTAGTAATTAATTATGTGTTGGAATTTATTTACCTTATGGAAATGCATGGTCATGTGGATAGGATGACCCGGGGTTGCATTTCAGGGTGCGTGTGGTGCATGTTGGGTAAATATTATTGGGAGCATGATTTATTTGCCTTTGGTAGCAATTGATTAGAAATCATGTGTTTAATTGATATTGGGTGCATTTTGAGTAAATGCTTTGAAAAATATCATGTTGGGGTGTTTTATACACCATGGAATTGTTGGTATGTTTTTTAATTAAACCCAACCCTTTTATCCCCAACCCCACTTTACCAAATCACTATCACTTTACCAAATCAAAACCCACAAACCCTTTCCCTTCTTCCATTTTCGAGCTTGAGCATAAGGTTGAAGAGAAAACCTTCCAAAAGTCTTGATTTGTGAAGATTATTGGGTGATTTGAGGTCCCCAAGAGAACCATCCCAGGTAGCAACACAACCGAGGAATTGAAGCCGGACCAATTCCACTTTTGGAAAGGTACGTAGTGGACGTACGGGCACCCCAACGGTACATGTATCTTATATACTTATTGTTTATGCATTGTGGATGCAAGTATATATGTGGTATTGCATAGTGGATGCAAATACATGTTATGCATGATGTTTATAGATGCATATGATTATTGGTGCACATCCCATGAGTCGTGGTCATCCCTTGATGATTTTAATGCTTTCCGCTATTTGGTTTGGTTCCGCTAAATGTGAAGCGAGGGGTGGGAGCGCCGCATGTCACATTTGAGCGTGGTTATCATATGGGGCGAGGAAAGGGTATTTGCCGCTCAACGAGAGGCGAGGGGTGGGAGTCCCGCAGTCCGTTGAAGCGAGGTTATCCTATGCCGCTCATATGTAAATAAGCGAGGGGCATTAAAATACATTGTGATGGACAGACTAGGGATTGGGGATCAGTATTGGTTATTGATCAGTTGGTATATGTCATGACATGTTTTGGCCATTAAAAATAATCTGTTGATTATACTCATGAGTTATGGTACAGGGACAACCAAACGGGAAGCGTTTGAAATGCATGGAAAAACAGGAAGTGTTTTTATATTGATTATGCATTTACGCTTTATCTTCATATTGTGTTAAATATGAATGATTATTATTGCTCATGTTTGGGGGTTGTCCTTGTAGGTACCTTTTTGGCATGATAGAAGGGCTTGAACGGGTTGAGACAGTGAGCTTCAAGAGCATCTTTGGTAGATGAAAGGACAGGATTCTTTTGTATAGTGCCTACTCTAGGAGTAGCGTAAAACTATAGTGAACACATTCATTGATTGGAATGTAATTAATCCTTTTGGTAGTCCTTTATTTTGGCATGTAAATGCTTAAGCTCATAGACTCCACTTGTTTATTATACTCTGATCATTGTTATTAGCTCTATTATGCCTTCTTTCCGCACTTAAGTATTAGGGTCCTTACACGTATGCTTTGAGCATGACGAGCAGATATCAAGTTGATCCAGGTGAAGGTCACTGGATTGCTGTCAAGAATATCCTAAAGTACTTGAGAAGGACTAAGGATACATTCTTGATTTATGGAGGTGAGGAAGAGCTCAATGTAATGGGTTACACTGATGCAAGCTTCCAAACCGACAAAGATGATTTTCGATCGCAATCTGGATATGTGTATTGCCTAAATGGAGGTGCTATGAGCTGGAAGAGTTCAAAGCAAGAAACAGTAGCCGATTCTACAACGGAAGCTGAGTATATTGCTGCCTCGGATGCAGCAAAGGAAGCTGTTTGGATGAGGAAGTTCATTTCTGAACTTGGAGTGGTGCCTAGCATCAAAGATCCGATAGAACTCTATTGTGACAACAATGGAGCGATCGCATTGGCTAGGGAACCAAGATCTCACCAAAGATCCAAGCACATACTTAGGCGTTTCTATTTCATTCGAGAAATCGTTGAAAGGGGAGATGTTAAAATATGCAAAGTACCAACAGATGATAATGTATCTGACCCATTGACGAAGCCGCTGTCACAGCAGAAGCATGATCTTCATACTAGATCTCTAGGCATTAGGTATATGTCTGAGTGGTCTTAGTGCAAGTGGGAGATTTGTTGGGATATGCCCTAAGACAAGTCATTAGATGATTGTTTAAGACATACAATGTTTATGGTTTTATGAATGGCAATTCATTATTATATATTATTCTTTTAACTGTGCATTGTGAATTAATATATATGTTAATGTCCTTAAAATAATATTGTATTATTCTTAAAGATGTCCCTAGTCAAGTATTATCATGAATAGGGATAATGATAATACGTAGAGACTAGTATATGTTGATCGATGAATTGTTCATTGATATGAGATATCAAATCAACATATGGGTACATGTTAGAGAACGATGTACTGGACAGACCCACCATGAGAATGCAACATGGATAGTTATATGATCGTCATATGCAATTCTCATAGTGATAATAATGTATGTAATCCTTATAACTTGTGATCATCAGAGATCCCAACATAAGGAGTTATGTATCTTGATATCGTCAAACGTTACCCGTAACAGGGTAATCTATAAAGGCGACTATTGGATACACTACGAATTATGTAGAGGGATGTTGACTGATCGAGATAGGATTTGTCCCTCCTATATAACAGGAGATGTGTTAGGCCCTTGATCAAGTGAGAACTAAAATGCATGGCCATGCTCGAATGAGTCGATATGAGATATCGAGCTTATTCGTTTATTCTAGTTCTACTTGGGGATCAAGAAATAAAGATTGGATATACAAGTATGACTATTCCATGACTCGTGTTCAATCTAAACACAAAGGACAAAGGGATTAAGTTACATGATTAATATTATCACAAGTTCTAAAGGTTATGTCGAGTCATTGACATTCTCGTAATTTGGGTAGCATCGATGTGTTGCTAGATACCGCTCAATGCGTGCGACATAAAATGAGATTTTATGTCACTGCCAACATTACGAGATCCTATCGGGTCGCACAAAAGATTAAATCGAGAAGGGAAATTAAATTCATGGGATGAATTAAATAATTAAGAGGAGTCTTAATTAATAATCATATTGATTAATTAAATCATGGGCTTAAGCCCATGAGGCTTTATGAAAGCCTTTAATTAATCATATATAATTTGTTAACAAGGTTTTAATTAGATTAAGACTTGATATAACACTTCATAAGAAAACCCTAAGCTAAGACACACGGCCGCACCATCATTCTCGGCCGCACCATCATTCTCTTTCGGTTTCTTCATAGCCGAAGAGGGTAGAGTGATTTTGTGCCAATTTGATTGTGAATCAAAGTGTGGTTTTTGGTTCTGGTTTAATATCTTGTCTAGCAACTTGATATTAAACAATCCCTTCACCCGATTTGATCGTGTGGATACCGTTGAGGCAAAACTCATCGAGTTTTGCTATTGACTCGGAGAAGGCGTAGGACGTGGTGCTGCTCCGTGGATTCTGCTTCAAACACGCTACAAGGGTGAGACCTTCGTATTACCTTAATCCGATATGATAACCTATGTATAGATCCGGTGTTAGTAATCCTAAAAATTTTATTCCGCTGCGCTGTATGCTCATGGGATTACTTACAAGTTGAACTGATGAAATGTTCATTTTTGAGTTAGATTTGAAAATAAATTAGACCCATGTGATTTTATTAAGTATCGGACAAGTTATGTGCCTATCTCTACGGTTGCGCTGGCTGAAATTTTGAGAATTGGTTTTGGGTCTAAGTTTGAGTTTTATTTTGATAAGTCTAAGGCTAGTATGTGACATTATGTTGTATATGGAACTGTTATGACCAGGTTAATAGATTCCAGGGTCGATCTGAGGAGTCTCGGTAGATTAGCTTGGGTCGAGGTACGTTGAAATGAGTTGTATCATGACGTCTGCCAAAGGCGTGTAATGATACTATTGTATGACCTTTTATGCCATTACTTAATTGATATGATTTTATTGTCACTATATGATTCTTATGTGACTATATGACATGATGAATGTCTTGGATTACATGATATGTGAAATTACATGGTTTGTATATACTTTCACATGAGATTGAATGATATATTTAGTTGCATTTGTCATTTGATGCATAAATGATTCATGGGCATATCATATTGATCTAACATTCCTTTGATATCCATGATTATGACTGAGTTGATTCACTTTGAGTGTCGGGGACGACGAGCACGGCGATGACAGGCAGTATAGGTAGCGACTGTAGTCACGCGCGTGTCACCGGACCTAGACCCGAGGGATGGACGAACACAGCACATAGGATGAGTCTCCTAGCGCAATGTGCGTGTGTTGTCACCCTCTGCTCGAGCTGATATTATTTGATGATACCTTCCTTTGCACTCCGATTTTGGTATCTTGATATTCAATTCCTTGTACCCATTCATATATCGCATTCATATATGGTATGCATTGCATGATCTTTGTCATTTGACATGATTTATTTATTTCTCATACTGGGGTACTGACCCACTTTGTGGGGGCTGTCATGTTGTGATGTCCGGGAATTATGGTGGTAATCCCGGTGTTGTATTAATCCTTGATGGATTTTTAATTGTGGCAATTAGGAATTAATTGCGGTTTGGCATCTCCCGAGGTTGGTAAATCGGGCATTTGGGATCGTTGGATCCCGAGGTTGAGATCGTATTCTCATTCCGATGAAAACCTGCGAGTTGGGTTTTTAGTGTGACTCGGAATCTCGAGTGCTTGGTGTGGGCACCGGTAGGGGGTTTTTGAGTTAGAGAGAGAATTTTTGGAAACAGATGATTTTTAATGAATCATGATGTATTTGTGGGACTATTGATATTTTGGGGTATTTTTGCTATAAATACCAATTGAACCCGGGATTTTAATTATCGGAACCATTTTCTTCCCCCTCCTTCTCTCTCCCCGAACCCGCCGATTTTCGATCCCCTTTGGACCACCGCGCACAAATGTGCTTCGCCCGCCGCCGTCCGGCCGCCGTTCGGCGCGTCCGACCCGCCGCCGCGTTCGTCTCTTCCGGGCGGTCATTTCCATACCAACAATTTGAAGTTTGGTCGAGGATTGAGCTCGGATTTCTGCAGAAAGCGCTAGGGTTCGTCACTGCAGTTCATCCGATTTTTGGGGCTCGATTTTGGTATGTTTTTGGCACGAGTTTTCTGGTGTTTTTGGGGCGTTTTTATGGTGTTTTTGGGTCGAGCATTGCAGACTTTTTGGTTCGAAATTTTGGTTGCATTTTGGTTCGAATTTCAGCTAGTTTTTGTGGGTTAGGGTTCGAAAAATTGGGGGTTTCGCTTGTGGGGCGATTATTGTTGTTGGTAATTGATTAATTCATGTTGTAGATGCATTATGATGCTTGATTGTGTTCGAATTCGAAGAATTATAAGGGTGCGAATTTAAGGGCTTGTTTGGGTTCGAATTTAAGGGTATTGAATTCGAAAATTGGGGGTTTTTGGCAAGGGGTGTTGATTCTTGCTTGGATAGCTTAATTCATGTTTTAAATGAATTATGGTGATTATTTGGGTTTGATTTGTGTTGTTGGGGTTCAAATTTAGGGGTGGTCCTTGAGCAATTTTCGATATTGTCTCATTCGATTTCCCTCCCTGTATATGCCCTGCCCCGGGTCTTTTAAATGGTAAATTGTCGTGGGTTGACAATATGTTGAGGGTTATGGGTGTGCTTGAGCATGGGTTGCATGTTCGTAATTAATTGTGAATTATTTACCGTGTTAGCACATCGTTCTTCGGGGCATGGAACTCGAGCAAGGTTCGGCTCGGACTTCGGAAATTAAGGTACGTATAACGTACGAGCATAGCCTTTTATAATGTTGCAATAGTGAAATGCATGATATATGGTATTTGTAATAAATGGGCATTGAAATGCATGGTTGGTGGTATTTACAATAAATGAGTATTAAAATGCATGGTATAGGGTATTGGAAATAGATGGGTATCGAAGTGCATGGTTTATGGTACTTGCAATAATTGGATAGTGAAATGCATGGTATATGGTAAATGTGATAAATAGACATACATTGGGAATCATAGGGTGCCGCTTTCGAGCGAGCAACGATTGGGTGTTGTCGCCGTTGAGCGACCATCGGTTATGACGCCGCTATTGTTGAGCGTGCGCTGGGTTTAGAATGCCGCTATTGTGGAGCGAGCAATGTTATGGGAACATGGAATCCTTGGTTAAATATATGTGAAATCTATGGCATATATATATATGATTTTACACATTGATTATGGAACTGGCATGGTAGAACTGCATTAGTTAATCTATATGGTGATTAACTGGCTTTGAGAATTTGATGAGTTTGGTTATTTTGAGAACAGGGACAATACAGGGGATCCCGGATGAGGGTGTTACCATCCAGGGAGTATCATTTAAATTATGGCATTTACATTCTGTAAATTATGAATTGCAATATTATTATTTTGTGATTGGTGGTATTGGTATGCTCACCCCGTGTGGGGGCTGTCTCTGTTGGGGCAGGTAACACAGGTGTAGCGGCTTTGGAGTCGAGCTCGGGCTGTTGGTTAGAGGTACTTCCAGGATCGAGGTACCAGAGCTGGCTGGACGGACACTCAGATCCAGAGTTGAGATCGAGTGGTGCTTGGGAGGTGCTACCAGGACTGGTATCCGGTAGAGTGTTATACATCAGATACATGCTTATCCATTTGGTACTCTTATGTGAGTACATTTTACGTGTGTATGGAATGTATAAATGGGCTACGGCTTCTCTCTGTTCATTATGGTTGCATGCAATTAATTATGGAATTGCTAAATGAACTAAGAGCATGTTAGTGTATTATGTGGGTGCATGTTATATGATTAATCTTGGTTGGGGAATCTGAATATTTTGGGAATTGGATGCAAGAAATTTTCTGGGTAGCATACGGTGTTGCACTTGCATGTGGTTTTCCCCATTATGATATGATTATATGCACTAATGGTATGGCTTAATACACTAATAACGGGTTAAGGGCACGGGGGTCCTTACATTAGTGGTATCAGAGCAGTGGTTAGCTCTTTGGGGCTGTTGAGGGCCTAGGAACATGTTATTGGGAATGAGAAGCACATACTTATGCATGATTGCTTATGTGCGTTTATGATATGTGTTCATAATTGGAATATGTGTTGCTAACCGTGGTGGTTGCAGGGTCTTTTGAGACATGGACTATGCATTACGGTTGCATAGGTATACATCGGAGTGATGATTTTAATGCTTTGCCGCTACGTGTTGGAGCGAGGTGCATTAAAATACACTCATGGCGATGTTTATGGGAATACGGATTATGCATTACGGTTGCATGCACGTCGAAGCGATGATGCCGCTGTCGTGTCGAAGCGATGGTAAATGCCGCTGTCACGTCGAAGCGATGATGCCGCTGTCGTGCCGGAACAATTATTGAAATACGGGTTATGCATTACGGTTGCATGCATGGCGTAGCGATATGAATACTTGCCGCTGTCGTATTATAGCGATGAAGAATATTTGCCGCAAATATGTCGAAGCGAAGGAAAATGCCGCTGTCATATTATTATTGCGAGGGATATTATGCCGCTAATACGTCGAAGCGAAGGGTATTTCCGCTGTCATGCCGGAATGATGGTAAATGCCGCTGTCGTGTCGAAGCGATGGTAAATGCCGCTGTCACGTCGAAGCGATGGTACCACCGTCATGTCGAAACGATGATGCCGCTGTCGTGTCGAAGCGATGATACATGCCGCTGTCACGTCGAAGCGATGATGCCGTTGTCATGACGTAGCGATGCGATCGGGAACAAAGTACTACGTGAGTGTGAGTACCTCTTGAGTCCGCGATTATTCCGCTATTTTATTTGGCGATGGTTACGCCGGGTATTTTATTTGGCGATGGTTACGCCGGGTATTTTAATTGGCGATGGTTACGCCGGGTATTTTATTGGCGATGGTTACGCCGGGTATTTTATTGGCGATGGTTACGCCGGGTATTTTATTGGCGATGGTTACGCCGGGTATTTTATTGGCGACGGTTACGCCGGGTATTCTATTGGCGATGGTTTATACCGCCGGATATCTATAGCGACATTTTATGCCGCTGACTCCATGGCGAGGGATCATGCCACTGATTCTACAGCGATGGGTTATACCGCTATGTGTGTAGCACTGGATTATGCCGCCTACGAGCGATGGGTGCTGCTTATGTACCGCTGGTGGACGATGGATACAGGTATTCCGCTATCTCGATAGCGATGAGGTATGGCATATTACTTTTGTTATCAGTATGGTGATTATGGTGTATTATTATTTACCGTCATGTGTTTGACGATGAGATTATGGATGTCGTGTATCGACAGGTACCGTCATATGTTTGACGATGTTATTTGGGATAGCTATGTGGACGCTTGGCGTCATTTTGGTGATTTATACATTCATGTTTATGTATATGGTTGTATGGTTTGAGTGCCGATGGTGGGCACATGGCAGGGTCTGGGTATTTAGTTGACGAGACCTTTTGCCGAGCAGGTTTGCTCGATGGATCATTGATGCATTGTACCGGTGAGAGTACGCATCGTATTATGGAGGTATATTATTGACGAGCAATGATACCCTTGGGTATGCTCGCTGGGATGGCTAAGGCCAAGTGAATGGTGGTAAGAGTAGTCATTGAGGAAACTACTACTCGCTTGTTATTGTGATGAGGAGTAAACATGGTTACACCCACCCTAAGGGCGTGGAAGAAGTCCTAATGGATTAGGATTGCTTGATATTTGAGCATGGACGCTGGGTTGTCCAGTATGCTTTGGTGTTTTAGAGATATGTTGGGCAATGACCCACAACTCTAATGGTTTATGCGGTATGGTATACCGGGATGGAGCGTGTGTCACGTTGATAGGTTGGTATAAGCCTATGGGACCAGCGAATCACTAGCCAGGTATTGTTGCAGTACTTTGGTGTGCTTGTGTTAGCTATTATAATGCTCGTTGGATTCGAGTTTGGTGAATCGTATGGTGATACGATGAGGGTTATGGTAGACTCTTGTAGTCTCTATGTGGCATGGTGTTTGAGGTAGGGAATACCTCACGGGGACGTTATACGTCATTGTTTTGAGGGACTTGTGCTGGGACAGCTCAAGTTTGTTGGTGTTACCAACGTGAGTGTCAACAAGTCGTGGTTAGCTCTAGTTGAGCATCCTTGCAATTGGCATGCAATGGGAATCACAATGGTTAGTGAGATATAGTTAGTGGGGTGACACTACTATATTGATTTTATCTCTTGGAGAGATTTGGATTGTACTGTCTTGGAGACAGCTTACATCGGTCGTGGATTGATTGTAAATCAGCCATGGTAAGCATTACTGGTGTTGGACCGGGTAATGGATTTCTTACCTCGGTGAGACGTTTGAGGAGACGTCTTCGGGAAGATGTTCGATTTTGGAGTACTATGGTATTAGTACAGAGCATCGTTGGGATGTGTATACATGGCGTATACGGATTTTGGATCGGGTAATGATAGTCTTGATGCACTACTCTAACCAGTTGTGTATTTCTGGGTTCCGGGATATGTTTTGGTATAAATATACCCAGGTTTCCGAACGGTGGTTCGAGGATTGGAGAATCATGGATTCATGACTTTTTCCTTGAGAGGGAGACGGTATTATGATTCCTACCGGTTGAATCTTTTGGGGAGATTCGTTATTTTGGTTCGTGTGGTGGTGATGTTGAAATCACACCCTTTGGTTTTGGTTTGACAACCATCATTCTCCGTGGGGTGAGAATAATCGAGGTTTGACAGTTGGCTTTGGGATGTGGGTATGATTGGAGATACCCGAGTCTATTGCATTGTGTATGCATGTTGTGTGGGTGTATGGGCATGTATGCCGTGTGTGTATACGAATGCCAACCTTATTTTGTTCATTGTGGAACGCCGAGTGTGTATACTTGGTTTAGTGGATCTCCGGTGTGAGATTGTGGAACCTCGAGATCGGTAATCTCGATGGCACGATGCATTCTGATGAATGATCGTGAGGGTTGTTGATTCCCCTGAGGAGGGATCGACGTGTTTTGGAATCATGGTGGTTTTTGTCGGATAATTCGATAGCCTTCCTATTTTAGGATTGTTGGATCCAAGGATAAATGAGGGATGGCCGAGATTCGGATTTGTTTAGTGTCATGGTTGACACTTGTGTAGGAATGCAATTGGTTGCCTTCCATGTCCCCTGTGGAACTTGAGACTTGGTGGAGTCTTGATGGTGTGTCGGGACCAAGATATGATTTCTTGGAACACACCGGTGTAAACATCCTCGGTGATGTATTTTGTGTGGATCAGTGACCGTGGGTAACCCGGTCCGGGTTGCAAGTGGTGCAACTACTCCTTTGGAGGAGATGGACTGGGAAGCGAAATCTGGTTTTTCTGTGAGTATACTGTTGTATACTAGTGGTCCCCATCTTGACGATGCGTGTCAAGCATCGTGGGCAGGTGGTGAATATCACGGGATGGTATCTTTGTCAGAACCAATGGAGATTTGGTTGGTTTGTAGTTTTGGTGAACTGACTTCTGGGACGATTCACGCCGAGGTACGTTATTATCTTTCGGGTTTGTATTGGTTTTGGCGTTGCGCTATTTTAGGGCTTGGTGCGAGACTGGTATTCTCGCAGTTGTTAATTCGATTCTAAGGTGGTTCAGAATCGGGGTCTTGGCTTTGTTTTGTTTGTGAAGTCCTGGTGTTACGTGGGATACACCGGTGCAATTTCGAGGACGAAATTTTATTAGTGGGGGATAATTGTGATGTCCGGGAATTATGGTGGTAATCCCGGTGTTGTATTAATCCTTGATGGATTTTTAATTGTGGCAATTAGGAATTAATTGCGGTTTGGCATCTCCCGAGGTTGGTAAATCGGGCATTTGGGATCGTTGGATCCCGAGGTTGAGATCGTATTCTCATTCCGATGAAAACCTGCGAGTTGGGTTTTTAGTGTGACTCGGAATCTCGAGTGCTTGGTGTGGGCACCGGTAGGGGGTTTTTGAGTTAGAGAGAGAATTTTTGGAAACAGATGATTTTTAATGAATCATGATGTATTTGTGGGACTATTGATATTTTGGGGTATTTTTGCTATAAATACCAATTGAACCCGGGATTTTAATTATCGGAACCATTTTCTTCCCCCTCCTTCTCTCTCCCCGAACCCGCCGATTTTCGATCCCCTTTGGACCACCGCGCACAAATGTGCTTCGCCCGCCGCCGTCCGGCCGCCGTTCGGCGCGTCCGACCCGCCGCCGCGTTCGTCTCTTCCGGGCGGTCATTTCCATACCAACAATTTGAAGTTTGGTCGAGGATTGAGCTCGGATTTCTGCAGAAAGCGCTAGGGTTCGTCACTGCAGTTCATCCGATTTTTGGGGCTCGATTTTGGTATGTTTTTGGCACGAGTTTTCTGGTGTTTTTGGGGCGTTTTTATGGTGTTTTTGGGTCGAGCATTGCAGACTTTTTGGTTCGAAATTTTGGTTGCATTTTGGTTCGAATTTCAGCTAGTTTTTGTGGGTTAGGGTTCGAAAAATTGGGGGGTTTCGCTTGTGGGGCGATTATTGTTGTTGGTAATTGATTAATTCATGTTGTAGATGCATTATGATGCTTGATTGTGTTCGAATTCGAAGAATTATAAGGGTGCGAATTTAAGGGCTTGTTTGGGTTCGAATTTAAGGGTATTGAATTCGAAAATTGGGGGTTTTTGGCAAGGGGTGTTGATTCTTGCTTGGATAGCTTAATTCATGTTTTAAATGAATTATGGTGATTATTTGGGTTTGATTTGTGTTGTTGGGGTTCAAATTTAGGGGTGGTCCTTGAGCAATTTTCGATATTGTCTCATTCGATTTCCCTCCCTGTATATGCCCTGCCCCGGGTCTTTTAAATGGTAAATTGTCGTGGGTTGACAATATGTTGAGGGTTATGGGTGTGCTTGAGCATGGGTTGCATGTTCGTAATTAATTGTGAATTATTTACCGTGTTAGCACATCGTTCTTCGGGGCATGGAACTCGAGCAAGGTTCGGCTCGGACTTCGGAAATTAAGGTACGTATAACGTACGAGCATAGCCTTTTATAATGTTGCAATAGTGAAATGCATGATATATGGTATTTGTAATAAATGGGCATTGAAATGCATGGTTGGTGGTATTTACAATAAATGAGTATTAAAATGCATGGTATAGGGTATTGGAAATAGATGGGTATCGAAGTGCATGGTTTATGGTACTTGCAATAATTGGATAGTGAAATGCATGGTATATGGTAAATGTGATAAATAGACATACATTGGGAATCATAGGGTGCCGCTTTCGAGCGAGCAACGATTGGGTGTTGTCGCCGTTGAGCGACCATCGGTTATGACGCCGCTATTGTTGAGCGTGCGCTGGGTTTAGAATGCCGCTATTGTGGAGCGAGCAATGTTATGGGAACATGGAATCCTTGGTTAAATATATGTGAAATCTATGGCATATATATATATGATTTTACACATTGATTATGGAACTGGCATGGTAGAACTGCATTAGTTAATCTATATGGTGATTAACTGGCTTTGAGAATTTGATGAGTTTGGTTATTTTGAGAACAGGGACAATACAGGGGATCCCGGATGAGGGTGTTACCATCCAGGGAGTATCATTTAAATTATGGCATTTACATTCTGTAAATTATGAATTGCAATATTATTATTTTGTGATTGGTGGTATTGGTATGCTCACCCCGTGTGGGGGCTGTCTCTGTTGGGGCAGGTAACACAGGTGTAGCGGCTTTGGAGTCGAGCTCGGGCTGTTGGTTAGAGGTACTTCCAGGATCGAGGTACCAGAGCTGGCTGGACGGACACTCAGATCCAGAGTTGAGATCGAGTGGTGCTTGGGAGGTGCTACCAGGACTGGTATCCGGTAGAGTGTTATACATCAGATACATGCTTATCCATTTGGTACTCTTATGTGAGTACATTTTACGTGTGTATGGAATGTATAAATGGGCTACGGCTTCTCTCTGTTCATTATGGTTGCATGCAATTAATTATGGAATTGCTAAATGAACTAAGAGCATGTTAGTGTATTATGTGGGTGCATGTTATATGATTAATCTTGGTTGGGGAATCTGAATATTTTGGGAATTGGATGCAAGAAATTTTCTGGGTAGCATACGGTGTTGCACTTGCATGTGGTTTTCCCCATTATGATATGATTATATGCACTAATGGTATGGCTTAATACACTAATAACGGGTTAAGGGCACGGGGGTCCTTACACATGTCTTTTGTTGTTCGGACATGCCAGGCTTTACAGGTGGACATGGTGACGATGCTTACAGCCACGCATCGAGAGATAACCGAGCTTCATGATGAGCGAGCTCAGGTTATGTATGGTTTCTTATTCCCAGTAATAGTATATGATTTTTAAACAAAATAAATTTACCGGGGTATGCCCCGTGTATGTTGTACTTGGAATATGATATTTTCGAGACTATGTCATAATGCTGGTTAATGTTTGCTTTACTATTTGCAAAAGAAAAGCCTAACTAGAATTATATATATATTTTGATATCAATATATATGTATCACTTAAAAGCGAAAAATTTTAGGGTCATTTAACAAGACATTTGAAATTACATTCCGCTGTTTACATAAATTAATCACTGTGTGATAATTAAATACCACATTAAGAACGGGCCCTCACAACGAAGACGGAAGCGACGCTCCGGAATCGTGATTCCTTTTAGTAAATCTTCCTTCTACTATTAGTTTAATGCTTTCTAGAATAGATTTGATTGTTTTTAATCAAATTATGAGTAGCTAAACACTTTGATTCTTGGTTGAGGAATACTTGCCTTTGGAATAAAAACACTTGTGAAGATTTTGGTTTGTTGGATTTTTAATTCCAGTTCAATTTTTTTTTCACATTTTGATTATTATGATTGTTGTGTTTGATTGGTAGATTGATCACCTAGTAATCACTTCCACAATCTAATGCTAATTAAGAAGCAACTATGATTGATAATTACCTGTTGTTGGTGTTATTAAATTCTTAGGAAAAACGATTGGATGATTAATCTTAACGGCTGTAGTTTTTATTGATTAGATTCATCAAACTTACTAGTTTTTGAAGCTATCATTGATTTAATCTTAACGAATGTAGTTTTGGTTAAAGATTTGATAAGAGTCGGATTGAATGTTGTTTTCTATTTGACTACGATTAAGGTAAGGGAGGAATTAAGTTTTCAATTGATGAATGATTGAATGAATTCAAATGTTCAGTAATTTGATGATCTAGTGAATAATTTCCAAAGGTAAAGTTGACCAAAAACCAAGAATTGCTTTTTAATCTTGATAATCTAGTGATTTGCTTGCTTTAGTTTAATTAAGTTATAGTTAAGAATTTCGAAAAAAACCCTAATTGTTACTTTGTTACTTAGTTTTTTCGTTAACACAAGAGAATACATGTAAGGACCCCCGCGTCCTTAACCCGCTATTAGTGTATTATCACAATAATGGTCCATGCTTTTACAACAATTGGGAATCCTCATGCGTGCCATCTACAAAAAATTTCAACATTAATCCACTTAATGTTCAATTCCCATTACCATCTGACGCATGAACATACACCACATAATACACTACATGTTCTCAATTTATCATGCATTGCTCCATAATTAATTGCATGCAATCATATATGAAAAGAGAACTCTAGCAACATTTATACAAACCATATACACACATAATAGTGCTCACGTGCGAGCATCGAATGAGTGAATGTGTATCTAATGTATAAGGCACCCGACTCAATACCCATACTGGTATGTCGGCCCTGGAAGCTCTCACTCATCAATATTTTTTGAAAAAAAACTCATCAGGATATAACAATCTACGTGCATCGAATGGAATTCATTATACTCTCTTAGGGTACGGATTACTTTTTCATTTAGGCTCAAATAAGGGTAAGTATAATGAGTTTGCCAAGAATGTCGAATGGGGTCTAATTATATGCAATGCATATGCCATTCTTTTTTCAATAAAGCTCAAATGGGACACTAGGGATTGTTATAGACTAGGTAAGCTTGAAAGGCTCAAACTTGTCAAAGATCGCCTAGATCATTTCCAAGTCGAGTTTGTAACTATAAAATTCCACCTCAAAGTGTTATCATCAAATAAGTTCTAGGATAACTCTAAGATGCTCAAGACAAATCATCAAGTTCACAACAATTATCACTATTCAACATGCAATCCACAAGATCATGACTCATT
Source organism: Haberlea rhodopensis (assembly GCA_907163345.1). NCBI lineage: Eukaryota > Viridiplantae > Streptophyta > Magnoliopsida > Lamiales > Gesneriaceae > Haberlea > Haberlea rhodopensis. The sequence goes on from CAJQUN010000092.1 coordinate 1,245,401, forward strand.
GTGCTCAAAGTATTCCTCAGTCTTGACATGCTAACTCAAATTAGGATATTCATGTACAAGTCCAATCACAAATCAAGTTCATATGCATAGTGAGATCAAAATCCTCATTGAATAGTCACTACTATAATTCATTCTTTTCTCAAGTTTGAAGTCATAAAAAAAAATTTTAGCTCATAATAATCGGACGATTCAAGTGTCATTTAAGCACACAACATGTGGTTAAAACAAGTAAAACATGCAAGCTACTACTCCCCCAAACTTAAATCAAACATTGCCCTCAATGTTAAAAGAATCAAAAGGGAAACAGTGAACTCCCCTGATCAAGACGCTTGCATGAGGGTTGAGGAAGATTTGCTTTTGAAACCTCCATTGTTGTAGGGGTTCATCGCTCCAACCAAGTACCTAGCAAGAGAAGAATGCATATTGTAAAATATTCGACTCGAGAGATAAACAAAACTAAAATGAAAACTGAAAAAATAAAACGAAGCTAAATAACTAAAGGATACGCTTGGGTTGCCTCCCAAGAAGCGCTGATTTTTGTTCTTCGGCTTGACCATCATAAGCAACCACAAAGAGCGGCTGCCACCCATAGTAAGTATCGTATGATACAACTAATGGGTCTTCATTCAGTATGCCCTCAATATTGGCAAGATTGTAACAGTGTAAGCTCGTCGCTCCAATAACATTCTTGAATTGGTAGGCATGGGAGAATGATTCTTGACTTGGCTTCATATGGAGGATGTAGTGCGGAGAAGTTGGCATCGACGGAAAATATGGATCCACATATGGCATAGAACATGTCTCCATCGATGGGCTCAAATCGGAATCTTAGAAAGTTTCTTCCTTCTCCAACATCACATTCGACTCATCTTCATATGGGAACTCCTCGGATAACATCTCTGAAGTAGTCTCAATCTCTTGAAGAGGCTCAAGTTCCCTTGACTCTTCCACACTAGTAGGATCACTCCCCCAAACTTGGTTGGTTGAGTGATCGTCATCTTATAACCAAACTCGATTCGTCGCCTCTTGATTTGTAGCCCTCATCTCTTCCTCTTGGCAACTAGTTGAAATTGTTTCCATGAGGACCGCCATTTGCTGCTCCAGGTGACGCATAGAGTTGGTTTGGCACTCCAAACTGTTCTCGGTTGATGCCAAGAATCTTACTAAGGTATCCTCTAACTGAGTCGTGACATCTGCAGAACTATCTCTCCTCTCTTCGTGATGTTCAAATGGTTGTGGCGTATCAATAGGGTAGTGAAGGTCCGGTGGGTATTGGTGACTCCAACCTTGTAGTGATGGATCACAATGCCAGTGATGATCGAAGTCCGTCATATCATTGAACAGGTGCACCACACTGTTCTCATCTCTATCAATCAGGGGACTCCCAGTCACCAGTGCTCCGCTCAATACCCATTCTCGTGTCTGTGCATCCAACCCGTTGAAGAAATATTGCAAGAGAGTATAGTTCGAAAAGTTGTGATACCAGAATGTGTTGGACAATTCATTGAATCTCTCCCAAACAGCGTAGAACGGCTCGGAACGTTGTTGGGCAAAGCTTGTGAAGGCTTGTTGATGTAGCATCTCCAAGTACCTGACAAGACAAACAAAACAAAAACAAAATAAATATATATATATAATTTTTTTTTTTCGAAATAAAAAAACAAAAATGGTTAAATTACAGTCAAAGAACCTAGTATGATATTACTAAAGTTAGTCCCCGGCAACGGCGCCAAAAACTTGATCGCTTATTTTTTAAACAATTAATTCCAATCTAGCGATTTTAGACCGCAAGTGCACGGTGTCAAGTTTTAGTATAGATACGAAGATACGGATTGTCGAACCCACAGGGACTAACAAGCAAGTACCAAATAAGATGTCTTTTAACTATATTTAACCTACGATAATTAATTTATAATTAACAACTAATTAATTAATATAAACTACTAATCCAACCAAGTCAATAAAAGTAAACGAGAAAAATCCACTAGAGAAGATTATCGAGACTTTGGCTCACCAATGCAATTCCCTACAATTCTCGATTGAATATTCAAATATTTCTAAGGTGACGAGTTCTCCCAATTTATCTAATACACTCTCTCGAGCTATATTAGAACTAACACCGAATTGCAGTAAGTAACTCTCGTTCACTTATTTAACAATTCAATGTTGCATAAGATCCATGAAAACTCCTAGCTTTCAATTACTAGATATCTATGGCTATCACGCATGTATTTGACGTCATCTCTCGATCTCGTTCTGAAATCCATGGTATGAGTTATTAATTCAGTATCATAAAATCATCTCTCGATCTCAATTACGATACTAACATCATTCAAAGGTGATCAATCCTCTAAAAGTATGAAGAACATAAAACATACGCAAACAGCTATAAGAAGTCAATCATTAAATCATCAAATCGAAGGTTCATAACAAAGGATTCGCCTAGCCTCGATAAATAAACTTAGTTCATACTCATAAATAAATATCAATACTCAAACATGTCTTGCAACAATCCAAGCATGATAAAATCAAAACAAAACTAAACTAAAGTTTAAAAGTAAGAATAAACTCCCAGCATCGATTCCGGTTGTAGATCCTCGCTCCTTCTCTTACTTCCTTCTCAATCGTCTCTTTAATCGCCTTGTTGGGTTGTTCCAATTCCTAGGATGAATAGGTGAGGATGGATGAAGGTGATATGGAGTATGGAGGTGTGGAGGCTATTCCTAGATTTAAAGTCTGATTTTGGTTGTAATTTTCGTGTATAATATAGGGGAAAGAATTATGGACTTCCCTTTTGCACACAAACTCTACACGGAAGTTATTTTTCTGAAAACTTGTGATATCCCCGAAATGGTTAATTGCATTTGGGCATTAATTGCGATTATTATGATTAATTATGTGGTAATTAATTATGTGTTGGAATTTATTTACCTTATGGAAATGCATGGTCATGTGGATAGGGTGACCCGGGGTTGCATTTCAGGGTGCATGTGGTGCATGTTGGGTAAATATTATTGGAAGCATGATTTATTTGCCATTGGTAGCAATTGATTAGAAATCATGTGTTTAATTTATATTTGGTGCATTAGGAGTAAATGCTTTGAAAAATATCATGTTGGGGTGTTTTATACACCATGGAATTATTTTGGTATGCATTTTAATTAAACCAATACCTTTTATTACCCCAACCCCACCATCCACTCTCACTTTTTAACTTTACCAAAACAACACCCAAACCCTTCCTTTCCCTTCCCATTTTCGAGCTTGAGCTCAAGGGTGAAGAGGAGTCTTTGCAAAATCTTGATTTGTGGAGTTTGTTGGGTGATTTGAGGTCCCCAAGAGGTATGGATGCCTCATGGTTAATTTTATTGTGTTTTGTTTGAGTTTGGGTTGATTTTGGAGGGTTTTTAAAATGGGTTTGTGTTGGGTTGTTGTGGTTTTGGTATTATTTTGGTTGGATGTTGTATACATGGGTATTTAATGATGTTTATTGTTGGTTTTGAGTAGTTGGGTATAGATGTTGTTGAGTTATTTAAGGTTGTTTGAGTTTGGGAAGGAGAAGGGTGAATAGTGCCCGATTCTCGCTTGCCCAGAGCTCGGCGATCGATCGGCGTTTTTCCCGCGATCGATCGCGAGCCACAGAGCTGAGGCAGAGAGCTTCAGCGATCGATCGCGAGATGGGCGCGATCGATCGCGAGATGGGCGCGATCGATCGGCGCAAGCTCCGCGATCGATCGCGGATTGTTTAATTTTGTTGCCCGAGACAGTGAGGTCTCGCGATCGATCGGGGCTTTATGGCGATCGATCGTGAGACACCAAAAATGGTGTTTTTGGTTATTTTTGTGGGATTTTTGGTATTGGACTATTATTGGGTTCTAATATTGGTATTTGTGAATATGTAGAACCAACCCAGGTGGCAACACAGCCAAGGCATTGAAGTCCTACCACATCCTACATTTTTGGAAAGGTACGTAGTGGACGTACGGGCACCCCAACGGTACATGTATCTTATAAACTTATTGTTTATGCATTGTGGATGCAAGTATATATGTGGTATTGCATAGTGGATGCAAATACATGTTATGCATGATGTTTATAGATGCATATGATTATTGGTGCATATCCCATGAGTCGTGGTCATCCCTTGATGATTTTAATGCTTGCCGCTATTTGGTTTGGTTCCGCTAAATGTGAAGCGAGGGGTGGGAGCGCCGCATGTCACATTTGAGCGTGGTTATCATATAGGGCGAGGAAAGGGTATTTGCCGCTCAATGAGAGGCGAGGGGTGGGAGTCCCGCAGTCCATTGAAGCGAGGTTATCCTATGCCGCCTATATGTAAATAAGCGAGGGGCATTAAAATACATTGTGATGGACAGACTAGGGATTGGTGATCAGTTTGGTATTGATGAAATGGTATATGTTCATGACATGTTTAGACCATTTAAAATAATCTATTGATTATACTCATGAGTTATGGTACAGGGACAACCAAACGGGAAGCGTTTGAAATGCATGGGGAAAACAGGAAGTGTTTTATTATGATTATGCATTTACGCTTTATCTTCATATTGTGTTGAATATGAATGATTATTATTGCTCATGTTTGGGGGTTGTCCTTGTAGGTACCTTTTTGGCATGATAGAAGGGCTAGACGGGTTGAGATGGTGAGCTTTTGAGGATGCTTTTGAGACTTGAAGGACAGGATTATTTGGATATTATCTACTCTAGGAGTAGTATAAAACTATAATTGAAAACATTCATTGATTGGAATGTAATTAATCTTTTTGGTAGTCCTTATTTTTGGCATGTAATGCTTAAGCTCATAAACTCAACACGTTCTTTTACACTCTGATCATTTTTATTAGCTCTATTATGCCTTGATTCCGCACTTAAGGATTAGGGTCCTTACATTAGTGGTATCAGAGCAGTGGTTAGAGAACCCGGGAACGAGTGAAGGGTAGCCTTAGCATGATAGGCTAGGTGCTTACATTTGAAGCATGTTTATGCATGTGGTGCATATTAATGTATATCCTGTTATACTAACGTGCTTATTCTCATTCCTGTTATCTAACGGCATAACATATATACTGTTTTGGAATTGTTGTTAACATTTGTATTACAGCATGGCTGCTAATGAGGAGGTTGGAGATATTGGTAGTGTGAACGCAAGCGTCGGTCAAGTGAACCCTCTACCTCCACCGGCCGTAGGCATGGAACCAGTGGTTCAGTTATTGCTACCGTGGTGAGATTAGCTTGACTCAGTTTCTGTCTTACCATCCGCCCCGGTTTGAGGGGACAGAGTCCGGAGAAGAGGCTGAAGAGTGGTTGGAAAGACTTGAGCAGATCTTTGTATCGGCTCCTTGTGCTGTGACAGCTTGGCTGAGGCTGACGGAGTTTCAATTAGCCAAGAAACCTCTGATGTGGTGGAGGAGCACAGTAATGGAAATGAGAGCACTGGGTGCTGTGATTGATTGGACACTCTTCAGGACTAGGTTTCTGAATCGGTATTTCTCCGCTGCGGCGAGACAGACAAAGGAGGATGAATTTACAAGTTTGAAGCAGGGGAACATGACAGTGGCAGACTATGCCACACGGTACTCTTCGTTGTTGAGGTACGTTCCCCACATTGCCACCAGTGGGCACGCTAAGATGAGGAACTTTATGAAAGGGTTGCGACCGGAGCTCTATGACCGGGTTATCACAAATAACCCAACTTCTTTTGATGATGCTCTCACAAGGGCGGAGCTTGCCGAGCTAGGAGTGGGAGCTTATGCTAGTACTATGCCACCACCGGTACCGCAACAGAGGCAGACCAATGACAGCTTGAGGCCCCGAGGTGAGCCATTTAAACCTCGTGGTGCCTCTTCATCTTTGCGATATGGTGGAAAGAAACACTTTGGTCAGAAACAGGATGGCAAGAAGGGTAATTGGTCGGCCAATAGAGGATCTTCACAAGGGGATAGGCCGGGAGAGCCGAGGTGCAACAATTGTGGAGGGCCACATTCTTCAAACAAGTGTCCTGCATGTTATATCTGTGGCAAGATGGGCCACATCGCTCGGTATTGCCCCACACGGGGAGGACAGTCAGAGTATCAGGGCAGCATGCCGAGGTTTGAGGATAGGACAGTGCAGCAGAGGCAGCAGTTTGGGCCTCGACCATCGGGAGGTCAGACAGTAGGACCGCCCCAAGGACAGGTGTATGCACTGACCAGGGAGCAGGCTCAGGCAGCCCCAGAGGAGGTGATCGCCGGTACGTGTCATTTATTTATGTACCCTGCTTTTATTTTGATCGATACAGGTGCCTCCCATTCTTTTGTATCGGTGGGTTTTGTGGAAAGACACCATATGCGCACGTCTTCCTTACCCACGCCTCTCCTTGTCTCGACACCCACTGGAAGAAATGTCGTTGCTGATCAGTTTATGGCAGACTGCCTCATTTATTTTGAGGGCAACGAATTGAGATCAGACTTGATTGTGCTGGGTATGTCAGACTTCGACTGCATCTTGGGTATTGATATTCTGAATAGATATCAGGCAGTGGTAGATTGCCGACAGAGGACAGTGAAGTTCAGACCTGAGTTGGGCAGTCAGTGGACCTTCTATGGCAACGGTTCTCGTGCGAAGATTCCGTTGATTTCAGCGATCAAGATGACTCAGTTGTTGGAACGAGGTCACACGGGCTATCTTATTTATGCCGTGGACACGTCTGGGAAGTGTAAGGAACTAAGAGTTGAGGATGTGCCAGTGGTAGCAGAGTTTGCTGATGTATTCCCAGAAGAGATCCCAGGATTCCCACCGGCTAGGGAAGTTGAGTTTGGGATCGAGCTGTTGCCAGGGACATCCGCTATCTCTCGTGCACCTTATAGGATGGCACCGGCAGAATTGAGAGAGTTGAAAGAACAATTGCAGGATCTCCTAGACAAGGGATATATACGCCCGAGTGTGTCGCCATGGGGCGCACCAGTTCTCTTTGTGAAGAAGAAGGATGGCTCGATGCGGTTGTGCATCGATTACCGGCAACTGAATAAGGCTACAGTGAAGAACAAGTATCCTTTTCCAAGGATCGACGATCTGTTTGATCAGTTGCAAGGTACTAGGGTGTATAGCAAGATTGACTTGAGATCCGGATATCATCAGATTCGGGTCAGAGAGGAAGATGTGCAGAAGACAGCATTCCGGACGCGATACGGGCATTATGAGTTCTTAGTGATGCCGTTCGGTGTGACGAATGCTCCAGCGGTCTTTATGAGTCTGATGAACAGAGTGTTTCAGCAGTATCTTGACCAGTTCGTCATTGTGTTTATTGACGATATTCTCATCTACTCCCGGAGTGAGGAAGAGCATGTGAAACACTTGAGGACAGTGCTTCAGATTCTCAGAGAGCATCAGTTGTATGCTAAGCTCAGTAAGTGTGAATTTTGGCTGAGCAGTGTAGTGTTTCTGGGGCATGTCATATCGAGCAGCGGAATATCTGTAGATCCCAAGAAGATTGAGGCTGTGATGGAGTGGGCTGCCCCCACTTCTGTGCCTGAGATTCGGAGTTTTCTTGGTTTGGCCGGGTATTATCGGCACTTTGTCGAGGGCTTTTCGAAGATTGCCAAGCCGCAGACTCAGTTGACCCAGATGGGTGTACCTTTCTTTTGGTCGGAAGCTTGTGAGGAGAGCTTCCAGGAATTAAAGCACCGGTTGACGACGGCGCCAGTGTTAGTGATCCCGACGGAGAACTCCAGATTTGTTCTGTATACTGATGCATCGCTGCAGGGCCTTGGGTGTGTTCTGATGCAAGATAAGCATGTGGTAGCTTATGCATCGAGGTAGTTGAAGCCGCATGAGACCAGATATCCAGTTCACGACTTGGAATTGGCGGCTATCATCTTCGCCCTGAAGATTTGGAGGCATTACTTGTATGGTACGTCGTTTACCATTTACACGGATCACAAGAGCCTCAAGTTTTTATTCACTCAGGCAGAGCTGAACATGAGGCAGAGGAGGTGGATGGACCTACTCAAGGACTATGATTGCGAGATAGAGTACCATCCGGGGAAAGCTAATTTGACAGCAGACGCTTTGAGCCGGAAAGTGAGGAGTTCTGCTGAGGACGTCATTCATTTGTCGGCTATGATGACCTCTTATTGCCATCTGGGCTATGATTTTGACATAGATGCATCACCTGTGTATGTATCGACCTTGTTAGCTGAGCCAGACATCTATGAGAACATCAGGAGAGCTCAGAGGTCAGATGATGAGGTTCAGAGGTGGTTATCTTTAGTACATCTTGGTCAGCCAACGAAGTTCAGAGTGGCCGATGACGGATCTTTGAGATTGGTTGACCGTTGGGTGGTTCCAAGTACGCCGGAGTTGCGTAAAGGGATCTTGGAGCGAGCTCATAGTAGCAGACTTAGCATCCACCCAGGCGGGAAGAAGATGTACAGAGATCTGCGTGGTCAGTTTTGGTGGAAGAGAATGAAGTCTGATGTCGTCGCTTTTGTGAAGAGGTGCTTGATCTGCCAGCAGGTTAAGGCAGAGAGGCAGAGACCTGGCTGCGAGTTGAGAAGCTTGGAGATACCGAAGTGGAAGTGGGAGCACATTTCCATGGACTTCGTGACTCATTTGCCGAGGAGTGCTTCAGGCTTCGATGCTATTTGGGTGATTGTGGACAGATTGACTAAGGTAGCCCACTTTATTCCCTATAGCATGACTTTCACATTTTTGAGGATGGCGCAGTTGTATATTAGAGATGTGGTGAGATTGCATGGGATCCCCGTTTCCATAGTGTCGGATCGAGATCCGCGATTCACGTCTCATTTTTGGGAAGGCCTTCAGTCAGCTTTGGGAACTGAAGTCAGATTGAGCACTGCTTATCATCCTCAGACGGATGGCCAGACCGAGCGCACTATCCAGACGCTCGAGGACATGCTGAGAGCTTGTGTTTTGGAGTTCGATGCCTCTTGGCAGGATTCAGTGCCTTTGGTAGAGTTTTCGTATAACAATAGCTACCAGGCGAGTATTCAGATGGCTCCGTTTGAAGCTCTTTATGGCAGACGGTGTAGATCACCCTTGTGTTGGGATGATTTGGACCGCAAATCGGTCGGAGGACCGGAATTGATTCGGGAGATGGAAGAAAAGATAAAGACGATAAGGCAGAAAATGAAAGCTGCCCAGGACAGACAGGCAGCTTATGCAAATAAACGGCGGAGACCTTTGGAATTTCAGTTGGGAGATAAGGTCTTTTTGAAGATCTCGCCTTTCAGAGGCGTTGTGCGATTTGGGATGCGCGGGAAACTGTCTCCGAGGTATGTTGGACCGTACGAGATTTTGCAGCGCATTGGCACCTTAGCTTACCGACTGGCTTTGCCGCCTTCTTTATCTGGTATACATGATGTGTTTCATGTGTCGATGCTGCGGAAGTATGAGCCGGATCCGTCGCATGTGTTACAGCCTTCCGAAGTTCAGTTAGAGTCCGATGTGTCTTATGTGGAACGGCCTGTCAGAATTCTGGATCGAGTAGACCGTAGACTTCGGAACAAAGTGATACCTATGATCAAGGTTCAGTGGGATCGCAGGGGTGTCGAGGAGGCTACGTGGGAGACGGAGCGGCATATGGTGCAGCACTACCCGGAACTATTCTCTGGTATGTGTTTATGTTTAGTTTCCTTTTGGGGTAAGTGCATGTGATTTCGAGGACGAAATCTTATAAGTAGGGGAGTATTGTGATATCCCCGAAATGGTTAATTGCATTTGGGCATTAATTGCGATTATTATGATTAATTATGTGGTAATTAATTATGTGTTGGAATTTATTTACCTTATGGAAATGCATGGTCATGTGGATAGGGTGACCCGGGGTTGCATTTCAGGGTGCATGTGGTGCATGTTGGGTAAATATTATTGGAAGCATGATTTATTTGACATTGGTAGCAATTGATTAGAAATCATGTGTTTAATTGATATTTGGTGCATTAGGAGTAAATGCTTTGAAAAATATCATGTTGCGGTGTTTTATACACCGTGGAATTATTTTGGTATGCATTTTAATTAAACCAATACCTTTTATTACCCCAACCCCACCATCCACTCTCACTTTTTAACTTTACCAAAACAACACCCAAACCCTTCCTTTCCCTTCCCATTTTCGAGCTTGAGCTCAAGGGTGAAGAGGAGTCTTTGCAAAATCTTGATTTGTGGAGTTTGTTGGGTGATTTGAGGTCCCCAAGAGGTATGGATGCCTCATGGTTAATTTTATTGTGTTTTGTTTGAGTTTGGGTTGATTTTGGAGGGTTTTTAAAATGGGTTTGTGTTGGGTTGTTGTGGTTTTGGTATTATTTTGGTTGGATGTTGTATACATGGGTATTTAATGATGTTTATTGTTGGTTTTGAGTAGTTGGGTATAGATATTGTTGAGTTATTTAAGGTTGTTTGAGTTTGGGAAGGAGAAGGGTGAATAGTGCCCGATTCTCGCTTGCCCAGAGCTCGGCGATCGATCGGCGTTTTTCCCGCGATCGATCGCGAGCCACAGAGCTGAGGCAGAGAGCTTCAGCGATCGATCGCGAGATGGGCGCGATCGATCGCGAGATGGGAGCGATCGATCGGCGCAAGCTCCGCGATCGATCGCGGATTGTTTAATTTTGTTGCCCGAGACAGTGAGGTCTCGCGATCGATCGGGGCTTTATGGCGATCGATCGCGAGACACCAAAAATGGTGTTTTTGGTTATTTTTGTGGGATTTTTGGTATTGGACTATTATTGGGTTCTAATATTGGTATTTGTGAATATGTAGAACCAACCCAGGTGGCAACACAGCCAAGGCATTGAAGTCCTACCACATCCTACATTTTTGGAAAGGTACGTAGTGGACGTACGGGCACCCCAACGGTACATGTATCTTATAAACTTATTGTTTATGCATTGTGGATGCAAGTATATATGTGGTATTGCATAGTGGATGCAAATACATGTTATGCATGATGTTTATAGATGCATATGATTATTGGTGCATATCCCATGAGTCGTGGTCATCCCTTGATGATTTTAATGCTTGCCGCTATTTGGTTTGGTTCCGCTAAATGTGAAGCGAGGGGTGGGAGCGCCGCATGTCACATTTGAGCGTGGTTATCATATAGGGCGAGGAAAGGGTATTTGCCGCTCAATGAGAGGCGAGGGGTGGGAGTCCCGCAGTCCATTGAAGCGAGGTTATCCTATGCCGCCTATATGTAAATAAGCGAGGGGCATTAAAATACATTGTGATGGACAGACTAGGGATTGGTGATCAGTTTGGTATTGATGAAATGGTATATGTTCATGACATGTTTAGACCATTTAAAATAATCTATTGATTATACTCATGAGTTATGGTACAGGGACAACCAAACGGGAAGCGTTTGAAATGCATGGGGAAAACAGGAAGTGTTTTATTATGATTATGCATTTACGCTTTATCTTCATATTGTGTTGAATATGAATGATTATTATTGCTCATGTTTGGGGGTTGTCCTTGTAGGTACCTTTTTGGCATGATAGAAGGGCTAGACGGGTTGAGATGGTGAGCTTTTGAGGATGCTTTTGAGACTTGAAGGACAGGATTATTTTGATAGTATCTACTCTAGGAGTAGTATAAAACTATAATTGAAAACATTCATTGATTGGAATGTAATTAATCTTTTTGGTAGTCCTTATTTTTGGCATGTAATGCTTAAGCTCATAAACTCAACACGTTCTTTTACACTCTGATCATTTTTATTAGCTCTATTATGCCTTGATTCCGCACTTAAGGATTAGGGTCCTTACAAAACTCCTCTAGCCGATCGATCGAGCTTCACAGTAAGAATTTCGTGGCTTTTTCAGCCTTGCTCAATCGGTCGGCAATGCTTGCTCGATCAATCGGCAAGACCAGAAAGTTTTCTTCGCCTTTTTCAACTTCTGGCAAGTTTTGTATTTTGGCCGTAACTTTCTCATACAAACTCCAAATTTGATGAATCAGCTGTCCACGCGAAGATAAGATAAAGTTCTAAAACTTTTATATGGACCACATTTCCAAAACTTGGCTCGAACAGATTGTAATTTGAGGAGAAAGGATCAACATGTGTCTTGGATTCCGGTTTTTTTCCTCTTTTCTTCAACTTTATTCATTCTTTCATCATTTTAGCTTGATTTCTTCACCTTTCCCGACATTTTAACATTGATTCCTGAAATAGAGAAATATATACCATAAACCATAAAATAATCCAAGAATCAACACGAAAACATATACATAACATAGCATAAAAACACGTAATATTCAACCCTATCAGCCTCCACACGGGGTGAGCATACCAATACCACCATCTCAATAACCACAATAACACAAAACATAATTTACAGGATATAAAGCTGTAAATGTAAAAGATACTCCATGTATAGTATCATTCCCATATGGGATTCCCCGTGCTGTTCCTATTTTCACATTAACCAAAACCATCAAATTCCCAAAATCAGTTAATCACCACATTGATTTAATATAACCATTCCTGCTATGCCAGTTTCATAATCAAATATGGTTAAATCATTATACCAATGACCACAGACGTTACATATATCTAACCAATGATTCCATAGTTCTATTTCATCGCTCGCTCCACAATGGCGGCATTTTGACCTCACGCACGCTCAACAGCAGTGGCATCATAACCGATGTTGGCATGCTCTCTCTAGCATCGACCCCAATAACAACATACACGTCGCATACTCTCTCTAGCATCGACCCAATAACAATATACACGTCGCATGCTTTCTTTAGCGTCGACCCAATAACAATATACATGTTGCATGCTCTCTCTAGCATCGACCCAATAACAATATACACGCCCGCATGCTCTCTCTAGCATCGATCCAATAACAATATACACGTCGCATGCTCTCTCTAGCATCGACCCAATAACAATATACATGTCGCATGCTGTCTCTAGAATCAACCCAATAACAATATACACGTCGCATGCTCTCTCTAGCATCGACCCAATAACAATATACACATCGGTGGCGACCCAATCACATCGGACATTCGTCCGTGGAGATCCATTCACATCGCACACTCGTCGGTGGCGACCCATTCACATCGCACACTCGTCGGTGGCGACCCATTCACATTGCACACTCGTGGCGACCCAATCACCACCCATCTCAAAAGACATCTTCACTTTCACATATTCAAGTCATCGATATAATTAAAACGAATTACCGGACTCATGAGCTTTTCGACAATACCGCCATCCATAGGTGTATCTACTGGAATCAACAATGATTCATCATTGCGATGTTCCTCATGGTCCCAAATTTTACATTGTTTCATATCATACTATGCACATAGGTGTAAATGTCACATCACACTGTCACGAAACTACAATCATGTGCGAGCATCGAATGAGTGAATGTGTATCTAATGTATAAGGCGCCTTACTCAAAACCCATACTGGTACCTCGGCCCTGGAAGCACCTCCGCTTAACACCACGAGCTAAACTCCGGAGCCACTGCTGTACCTGTTCCACCTGCCCCAACTGAGACAACCCCCACACGGGGTGAGCATACCAATACCACCATCTCAATAACCACAGTAACACAAAACATAATTTACATGATATAAAGCTGTAAATGTAAAAGATACTCCCGGTATAGTATCATTCCCATATGGGATTCCACGTGCTGTTCCTGTTCTCACAATAACCAAAACCATCAAATTCTCAAATCAGTTAATCACCACATTGATTAACTATAATCATTCCTGCCATGCCAGTTTCGTAATCAAATATGGTTAAATCATTATATCAATGACCACGGATATTACATATATCTAACCAATGATTCCTTCTATTTCATCGCTCGCTCCACAATGGTCGGCATTTTGACCTCACCCACGCTCAACAGCGGCGGCATCATAACCGATGTTCGCTCAACAGCGACAACATTCCAATCATTGCTCGCTCAATAGCGGCACCATATAATCCTCAACGCATACCATAATGCTTACAACAATCATATATTATTCATGAATATGACAATAATATATCTAGGTACACTCGTACGTTATTACACGTACCTTATGATCCAATACCAAGAGCCGAACCTGCCTTTGCCACGAGATCCCTTGAACTAAATACTAAATACAGTTAATAACTCACAATTAATTTCACGCCCGCAAACACATACCCCATCACGCATAAAACCTCCAACAACATCATTAACCACGATGATTAACCATTTAGAAGACTCGGGCAAAGCATACGTCGAAACAACAACACAAAATAATTTCCGCAATCACCGACCTACCGATCGATCGATCGACCTACCAATCGATCGGTAAAAAGCAAAAATTGCATTTTGGCTACGGCTTTGCACCGATCGATCGGTATCCTCTATCGATCTATCACTCGACTCTACCGATCGATCGGTAGGTGCTACTGATCGATCGGTAAAATATCAGAATTTTAGCCATCGCTACGCATTTGCACCGATCGATGAATAAGATGCTACCGATCGATCGGTAGCAGTACAAACCCAAAAAAACACCATTTTTAAAAGCTTCAAAACCTCAAACAATCCAACCACAACTCCCTCCAACTCGATTTTAACCACAAATAAACACCTAGGACACTCAACAAGGGTTAAAACACATTTTAAAACAAGAACCAAGATTTTTCCAGAATCTATAAATTTTCCCCCAACTCAAAACTAAAACCTAACTCAACCAAATTAATACCAACAAGAATATAAAAGCTAGGGGAAGAACATTACCCAATTATTTTTGAGAAACCTCGCTCCGAGATCGAGCCTAGCTCGATTCTTCCATGGGAGGAGAAAAGGGGGAAAATGGAAGGAGATATCGCGGGAGAGGAGAGAGAGAGGAGAGGGAGAATATCAAAAGTAATTACTGAACACCGAGTCCACTTGATGTAGAGATACTACCAAGGCTCCAAAAAATCGAGTCTCAAATACTCGCACCCTGACTCATTAAAAATCATCTGTGTTCAATAATTATCTCCCACTCACTAATTACATTACCAACCACAATCCAAAGCTCCCCAGACTCCAGATCCCACTTCCAATACGATTCCAAGGTTTTCACCTCAATGAGAATAGAATCTCAACCCTTGGATCCAACAACCCCGATATCGGATTAAAATCCTCGGGAAACTCCACACCGTAATTATCGCATAATTATTCCAATTAAATCCATTAGGGATTATAATCACCCCGGGATTAACGCAATTAATTTCCGGATATCACATTTATCCCCCACTAGTAAAATTTCATCCTCGAAATTTGCACAGGCCTACTCCATGTACCGTCGAGACTTCACAATTCAATCCGAATATGCAGTACCCAATCATGAGCACATCAAGAACGATACACCAACTGCGAGGACATCGACCTCGCACCAAAACTGGAATGGGGTTATCCTACCCAAGCCATCACAACCTTAAATTATGTAAGCATAACTCGATGTTAACTACCCCAAGAGCAGTCATCAACCATAATTGCTAACCAAACGAATCATTCCTGGTTCCAACATAGATATCGCCTCAATGATATCTCTACGACTTAGTCTACGATGTTAAACACACATCGCCACCAAGGAAACCACCAGCACACAACAATGTACTCACACTAAACTTGGTTTCCATTTCCCCAATTCCATCTCCAGCCAAAGAGTAGTTGCACCACTTGCGACTCGGATCGGCAATCCCACGGCACCGATCAACACAATCACATCTCCATAGATGTCAACATCAGTGTGTTCCAAGGAATCACATCTTGATTCCAACACATTACCCAAAACTCCATAGAGTCTCAAAATCCCATAGAGAACATGCAAGGAAACCAATGGCATTCTCACCACTTGTGTCGACAACGACACCAAGCGAATTCGAATCTTGGTCATCCCTCGTTACACGTAGAATCAAAAATTCTAATACAAGGATACTATCAAAGTACAAGTAAAGAACCGTCTTTACCCAAAACACGATAACCTCTTCTCAAGTGAGTCTACAAAACCTCACAATTTATTCCTCGAAATAAATAGTTCCACCGAGGTTACCAACCTCAAGATTATCACAATCTCTTACCAGTGATTTACCAATCAAAGCATAACAATGCTGGCCCACAATATACATACCGATATGTATACCTCGACACCATATTAACCATAATCAACTTAGGTATCCCCAAACATACCAACAAGCCTCAAACCCAACTATCAATTCCCCAGTTATTCTCATTCAGAAGAGAATAATGATTGACGAACCAACAACTATTGGTGTGAAGTCAACATCAACACCACACGCACTGACTCATCGAATCTCTCAAAGATTCCCAACAGGTATATCAACACCTCCTTCTTCACAAGGAAGGTGTCATGAATCCATGACTCTTCAATCTCGAACCACCATTCGGAAAACAAATCTGGATATATTCATACCAAAATGTCTCCCAGAGCCAATAAATACACAACCGGTTCGGGACAGTGCGTCCTCTCCACTATCACTAACCATACTCAACCCATATACATGACGTATACAAATTCCAACAATGCTTCGTACTAATATCATAGTGTTCACCATTCACAAGCATCTCTCTAGGGACGTCTCCTAGTACGTCTCACAATAATATAAAGCCATTACTCGTCTACCACCAGTAATGCATACCATGGTTGAATCATAATCAACTCGCAAGTTGTTCCCACAACAGTATTGTTCCAATTCTCACCAAGAGATACAATCGATACAGTAGTGTTACCACACTTGCCATATCCCACAATTCCGGTTGCGCTTCACCATTGCATCCATAATGCAAGCATTCTCAATTAGAGGTAACAATAACTTGTTAACCCTCTCATTGGTACTCCCGACCAAGCCGAGCTGAAAGCTACCTTGAGGTATGTAAGGACCCCCGTGCCCTTAACCCGTAATTAGTGCATTTATCACATAATCTTATACATATGACCATCTATGTTGAGAAATAACCATATACCAACTTAGCATAATATACCAATAATAAAATTTTCCCTTTTATTTCATTTCATGTCATTTCCAGTTTCCCCAACTATAACCATTTAACATAACATGTGCCCTTGTAATACACTAATTACATTCTCTATTCATCTAGCAGTTCCCAATTAATTGCATACCACAAATAAATGAAAAGAGAAAGGCACTTGCCTTTGCTCACATGCGAGCACCAAATAAATGTAAGTGAACGTAATGTATAAAATACCATACTCCCAGCTCTGGTACCTCGATCCTGGAAGTACCTCCAATCCACAGCTCGAGTTCAACTCCAAAGCCAACCACGAACCTGTTCACCTGTCCCAACAGATACAGCCCCCACACGGCACCAAACTAATAATCACAATGACATAATTCATAATTTACAAAAATGTAAATGCTATGAAATATAAAAGATACTCCCTAGATGACATCATCCTCATCCGGGATCCCCTGTAATGTCCCTGTTCTCAAAATAACCAAAATCATCAAATCCCTAATAGCCAGTTAATCATTACATTGATTAATTAATCATTTCCAAGTTCCAATATCAATCACATTATTTCACTATCCAGTAATCTTAGATTTTCTAGATATCTAACCCATGATTCCAATTCCTCACTCGCTCAATAGCAGCGGCATTCATAACTGATGTTCGCTTCATGGCGACAACATCCAAACTATCACTCGCTCTAAAGTGGCACCATACAATTCATATTATCAACCCATTTTATTAACTATATTCCTTTCCCGTTATCCTTCCATTCAACACAATTATATTATATCATGCACCACAATTGCAATAATATATTAAAGATATGCTCGTACGTCATACGTACCTTATAATCCCGTAGTTTGAGTCCAACCTTGCCTGAGTCCCACGACCCGATGAGTTGTGTGCTAACACATAAATAACTCACAATTAAACACAAGCATGCAACCACGTGCCCAAGCACGTTCAAAACCCTCAAACCTATCGTCCATCCATGACGATTACCAAAATAAAAGCCCCCCGGCTAAGCATGCATAATACCCAAAATATACCAACTTTATAAGTTAATAAATAGCCAAAGACTCAATCGAGAATCCCATTTTAATAAACTTTGGCTCCAACCAATCCATTTGAAAAGTATGGCATTCCCATTGGAATGTAGACATTGCCCCGGAAATGGGCCACTTAAACCTCGATTCAAAAATCCCGACATTTTTCCAAAATTTCCACAAAAAAAAAAAACAACTTCCTACGGCGGCGATCGATCGCCACTTTTAGCGCGATCAATCGCCCCTGTCCAGTGGGCAACAACGCCCTATCGCGATCGATCGCGAGTCCACGCGATCGATCGCCCGCACTGTTCATCGTCACCAAAAATTTAGCTGCTCATCGCGGTCGATCGCCACTCTTCGGTGATCGATCGCCACCTACGATTTTCCAAAAAACTCGAGCTTCCATGGTGTTTTTCACACCCAAACTCAAAACCAACACCCCATACACCTTCAACACCTCAAATACACCATTTAAAACAAATAAAAACTCCAAAACTCAACATTGGATTTTACCCAAAAATTCCCAAATTCCATAACCAATTCAAAACCCAACCAAACTCTACAATACCACTACCAAATCGAAGACAAAGACGATGGGAAGATTAATACCTGATTATCTTCGAGAAAATGGCTCCCGAGCCAAGCTACCAACGATTTTCTTACAAGAGCAAAAGAGGGGAAATGGGGGAAGGGTTTGAGCGTAGAGAGGGAGGAGAGAGGGAAGGGTTCCGTGCCAAATGACGGAATACCGAGTCCACTTGGTATATATAGTACCAAAACTTGAAAATACCAATCCTTCCACAAATAAATCATGACTCATTAAAAATCATCTATTTTCAATAATTACCTCCCAAACTCTATTTCCATTACCAGCCCCAGTACAGAGTACTCCGGACCCCAAATCCCACTAAAGACAAAACTCCAAGGTTATCACCACGACGAGAATACAATCTCATCCCTTGGATCCAACGACTCCAAATACCGGATTTAAAAATCTCCGGGAGTCCCAAAACCGCAATTAATTCATAATTGCCACAATAAAAATCCATTAAGGATTATTGCCACATCGGGATTAACACCATTAATCCCGGGCATCATAATTATTCCCCACTAATAAAATTTCATCCTCAAAATTTGTGCGGCGTACTCCATGTATCGCCGAGACCGAACAATCCAAACGGATCTACATAGCCGAATCATGAACATATCATGAACGACATTACAACCGCGAGGACGCTGACCTCGCCAAAATCCGGAATGGAGTAAACCTCCCAAACCATCATAAGCTCAAAGAAATACGTCAACATTCCCCGATGCTAATCATCGCAAAAGCAGACAGTCAACCATAACTGCTAACCAAAGGAGTCATTTGTGATTCCAAAATAGATATCGCCCCAATGATATCTCCAAGACATAGCCAATGATGTTACACATACATCTTTACCAAAGTGATCATTAGTACACAACAGTGTACCTGAACTACATCCGGTTCCCAATTTCCAAATCCATCTCCAACACTGGAGTAGTTGCAACAAGAGGTTTACTGTAATGCCTCGATATGACGTATACATATGTGATATGATTATGGTGTAATTATGATAATTACAGTCTGACATGGACTCGAGTTCGGGTTGATCCGAGTGTGATACATAGATGCTAGGTATGATAAGCATGTTTAAGATTGAAATGAGAACATATAGTTATAGCATAGCTTGATATGTTGGTGGTGTAGATAGATATTGTTGGTAAAGGTATGGGTAAACATATCATTATATGTATTTGGTGTGGTATAGAACGAATTTGAATTTGAATTAGATTTGTTATGCATTTGGCTTTCATTTGGAGGTTAATACATATAATGAAGTAATGAAAATCATATTGTAAAACACATACCTCACCATTTTACACCTAGTAATCTCTACACACTCTCTCTAATACTCCTTGAGTTAAGTTTGGAGTTGGACTTGCAAGAACAACAAGGAAGTGCATAACTTGGTAAGGAAAGTAGAATTTCATGGTTTGTTATCCTAGTTGATGGATATATGTGCTTAGTTTATCAAACTTGAAGCATATAAAGTTACTACTTGCATATGAATTGCTATGAGTTTAAAGTAATCATTTGAAAGTATAAAATGATGGAAAGATGTGTATATGATGCTAGTTTATCTGGTGTTCAAGTTGTTATGGTATGAATTAAGGTGTATGAGAAGAACCATGAGGATAAGCATCAAAATCGCCATTGTTCTAAAATTCTGTTGTCGACCGATCGATTGTTAGGATCGTAGCGATCGATCGGTGAAACAGGGGATGTAAGGCGGTGTAGGTAGCGATCGATCGCTTAAGGCGACCAATCGATCGCTTGAATGCCGTAGCATTTTTAAGAAATTCAGACTTTAGAGCGATCGATCGCTTCTGACAGATCGATCGCTAGGGTTGCATGTTTGGACAGATCGATCGCTAGAGTGACCGAACGATCGGTAGACTTTAATGTTATATTTTTGTGGACTTTGATTTAGATGCCTATGATAACATGATACATTATTGGTTTTTATGTAGCATCATCACAGGGGACGGGGCAATGAGGCGGTTAGACATTGACGTCTAATTTATATCTTTTGTGTCGTATAACAGGTATGTTTTGACATACGAGTATATGATATTGTTGTGATGATGATGTGAGCATGGTATCATATGATTAGTGACATCATATGCATGTGCATTCATAATATTTATATTGTTGAGATGGATGTCACGATAGATGTGTAGCATATGCTTTGGCTGAGATCGGTGCCACGATAGATATGCCAGTGTTTGGCATATGCTTTGGCTGTGATTGTTGCCACGATAGGTATGCTACATATGCTTTGGCATGAGAGATATACGCCGGTTGGGTATATGCTCTGGCTGTTATAATATGTGAGGACGGTACTATGATATGTGCTGCTAATATGAAGATGTGAGGAGGTACATACTTAATCAACCAGTTCTGGTACTTCAATCCTGGAAGTACCTCAAATCAACAGCCCGAGCTCAACTCCAAAGCTACCGCTGTACCTGTATTACCTGCCCCAACAAAGACAGCCACCACACGGGGTGAGCATACCAATACCACCAATCCAATAATCATAATATGACAGTTCATAATTTACAGAATGTAAATGCTGTGAATTTAAATGATACTCCCTGATGGTATCATCCTCATCCGGATCCCCCGTGTTGTCCCTATTCTCAAAATAACCAAACCATTAATTCTCAAAAGCCAGTTGATCATCTCATTGATCAACTAAAATCATTCATGCTATACCAGTTCCATAACCAAATATTATTAAATCATTAAATAGAGCACTATAGATATCACATGTATCTAGCAATGATTCCATGTTTCTATTTCATAGCTCGCTACAAAGTAGCGGCATGTTAACCCCACGCATGCTCAACATTAGCGGCGTCTAACCCCACGCACGCTCAACAATAGCAGCGTCATGACCGATGGTCGCTCAACGCTGACAACATCCCAATTATTGCTCGCTCAAAAGCGGCACCATATAATTCCCAATGTATGTCCATTTATCGCAATTACTGTATGCCATGCATTTCACTATCCATTTATAGCAAGTAAAATATACCATGCATTTCACTAACCATTTATTGCAAGTAACACATACCACACATTTCACAATTGCAATATTATAATAGGCTATGCTCGTACGTTGTAATTACCTTATAATCCCGTAGTCCGAGTCCAACCTTGCCTGAGTCCCACGACCCGATGAGTTATGTGCTAACACATAAGTAACTCACAATTAAACACAAGCATGCAACCATGTGCCCAAGCACGTTCATAACCCCCAAACATATCGCCAATCCATGACGATTTACCGTTTTAAAAGACCCCGTGTTAAGCATGCATAATACCAAAAATATACCATTTTATAAGTTTAAAAGATAGCCAAAAACTCAACCGAGAATCCCGTTTTATTAAACTTTGGCTCCAACCAATCCATTTCAAAAAGTTTGGCATTCCCATTGGAATGTAGACATTGCCCCGGAAATGGGCCACTTATACCTCGATTCCAAAATTTTGAAAAAAACATAACACTTCAAGCCGTGATCGATCGCCACTTCTGTCGCGATCGATCGCGGGCACCCACTGCCAAACAGAAACATCTCGCGATCGATCGCGCGTCTCCACGATCGATCGCCAATCACCTCGCGATCGACCGCCGAGACTTGGCGATCCATCGCCAGCACTGTACATCTTCACCAATTTTACAGCTGCTCGTCGCGATCGATCGGCGCTCCTCGGTGATCGATCGCGACCTGCGATTTTCTGAAAAACTCGAGCTTCCATGGTGTTTTTGACACCCAAACTCAAAACCAACACCCCTAACTTCCTCAGGACCTCCAATACACCATTTAATATCAATAAAAACTCCAAAAACAACATTTTAGATTTTAACCAAAACCCCCAAAACTCAAATCCAACCCAATACTTGACCAACAAGCACAAAACCATAATCAAATCGAAGGTAAAGGTGAGGAGAAGAAGCTTACCAGCTTTTCTTCAAGAAATCGGGCCCCAAGACGAGCCCCCATCGATTTGCTTCCAAGAGAAGAAGAGGGAAGGTTTTGGGGTGAGAGAGAGGTGTGAGGGAGAGGAGATGGGAAGAGATTCCGTATAATGACGGTATACCGAGTCCATTTGGTATATATAGTACCAAGGCTCCAAAATACCAATACCTCCACAACTACATCATGATTCATTAAAAATCATCTGTTTTTAATCAATATCTCTCCAACTCAAATTTCATCACCAGCCCCAGTACAGAGTACTCCGGACCCCATATTCCACTAAAACCCAAATTCCAAGGTTATAACCACGACGAGAATACAATCTCATCCATTGGATCCAATGACTCCAAATACCGGATTTAAAATCCCCGGGAGTCCCAAAACCGCAATTAATTCATAATCACCACAATTAAAATTCTTAAAGGATCATTACCACACCAGGATTAACACCATTAATCCCCGGGCATCACAATCATCCTCCACTAATAAAATTTCGTCCTCGAAATTTGGACGGCGTACTCCACGTAACGTCGAGACCACGCAATTCAAACGGATCCACGACGTCGAATCATGAACATAACATGAACGACACAGCAACCGCGAGGATACCGACCTCACACAAAAACCTGAAATGGAGTAACCTCCCAAACTGGCACAAATCCACGAAAGACATCAACATTCCCCGATGCTAACCATCTCAAAAGCAGTCAGCCAGACATAACAGCAAACCAAATGAATCATTCGTGATTCCAAAATAGATATCGTCTCGATGATATCTCTACGATTTAGCCTACGATGCTAATTATACATCGTCACCAAGGGAATCACCAGTACACTACAGTAAACTTATACTAAATCTGGTTCCCGTCCTCCAATTCTACCTCCATCAAAGGAGCAGTTGCACCACTTTGCAACACGGATCGGGTAACTCATCGCTACCGGTCAACACAAAACACATCTCTAAAGATGTCTACATCCGAAAGTTCCAAGAAATCACATCTTGGTTCAACACATCAAGGAGACCCTACAAGGTCTCAAATTCCTAAAAGGACATGCAAGAAGAATCAATTGCATTCTCGCCACACGTGTCAACCGCGACACCTAACAAATCCAAAACGTGGCCATCCCTTGCTTACCCTAGGATCCAACGATCCTAACACAGGGACGTAATCAAATTACCCAAAAATGAATTACCATGGCCTAAGATACGACAATCCCTCCTCAGGGGAGTCAATCAGACCTCACGATCATTCTTCAGAATACATCGTGTCATTGAGATTACCACTCCCAAGGTGTCACAATCTCTCACCGGAGATTCATTCATCAAAGCATATACATCCGATGCTCGACGAGTACCAAGAAAATGCTGGCATTTTTATAACTACACCTGCATACATGCCTATGTACCAATGCAACCTGCATATGCAATAGACTCAGGTATCTCCAATCATACCCAAAGTCCCATAACCAACTGTCAATCCCCAGCTATTTTCACCTCGCGAAGAATAATGATTGACAGACCAACGATCAATGGTGTGATTCCAACATCAACACCACACAACCCGACTCATTGAATCTCCCAAAGATTCCCAATCGGTAGGTATATCAATACCGTCTTCCTCACAAGGAAAAATGTCGTGAACTCATGACCCTCCAACCTCGAACCAACGTTCGGAAAACTGAATATATTTATACCAAAACATATCTCGGAACCAAAAATACTCAACTGGTTCAGAATAGTGCATCAAGCCAATATCACCAAATCAAAAATTGTATGCACAACGTATACTCGTTCTAACAATGCTCCGTACTAATACCACAGTACTTAACAACCTCGAGCATTACCCCGGAGACGTCTCCTTGAACGTCTCACCGGAAGTACGAAGCCATCACCTAGTCCAACACTAGTAGGGCTTACCCCGGTTGATTCAAAATCAACCCTCAACAAATACCAGCTGTCTCCATGACAGTACAATCCAAATCTCTCCAAGCGATAAAATCAATATAGTAGTGTTACCCCACTAGCTATATCCCACAATTTCAATTGTGTCCCCCATTGCATTCCATATGCAAGGATTCTCAACCAGAACCAACAATGACTTGTCGACACTCAGGTTGGTACTCCCAACAAAACTGAGTTGTCCCGGTACAAGTCCCTCAAAACATTTGACGTATAAACGTCCCCGTGAGCCACTCACTGCCTCAATCATTATGCCACAAAGAGACTACAAGAGTCTACCATAAACCCTCATCATATCACCGTAAGATTCACCAAACTCGGTCCCAACGTGCAGTATAATGGCACCAACAAGCACACTATATCACTGCCACGATATCTGGCTAGCAAAATCGCTGCCTCCATAGGCTTATATCAAGCCTCCCTACGTAACATACGTTCCACTCGGTATACCATACCGTACAAACCATTAGAGTAGTGGGTCATCACCCAATATTCGCTAAAACACCAAAGCATAATGGACATCCTGGTGTCCTCGCTCAACCATGATGCAATCCTAATCCATTAGGACTTATCCCACACCCTTAGGGTGGGTGTGACCATGCCCACCACACATCACAACGACAAGCGAGTAGTTTCCTCAATGACTATTCTTACCACCAATCACTTGGCCTTAGCCATCACAGCGAGTATACCCAAAGGTATCACTACTCGAAAATATTTACCTGAATTACATGATGCGGTACATTCACCGGTACAATGCTGTTGGGATATGCCCTAAGACAAGTCATTAGATGATTGTTTTGACATACAATGTTTATGATTTTATGAATGGCAATTCATTATTATATATTATTCTTTTAACTATGCAATGTGAATTAATATATATGTTAATGTCCTTAGAATAATATTGTATTATTCTTAAAGATGTCCCTAGTCAAGTATTATCTTGAATAGGGATAATGATAATATGTAGAGACTAGTATGTGTTGATTGATGAATTGTTCATTGATATGAGATATCAAATCAACACATGGGTCCATGTTAGAGAACGATGTACTGGACAGACCCACCATGAGAATGCAACATGGATAGTTATATGATCGTCATATGCAATTCTCATAGTGATAATAATGTATGTAATCCTTACGACTTGTGATCATCAGAGATCCCAACATAAGGAGTTATGTATCTTGATATCGTCAAACGTTACCCGTAACAGGGTAAACTATAAAGGCGACTATTGGATACACTACGAATTATGTAGAGGGATGTTGACTGATCGAGATAGGATTTGTCCCTTTTATATAACAGGAGAAGTGTTTGGCCCTTGATCAAGTGAGAACTAAAATGCCTGGCCATGATCGAATGAGTCGATATGAGATATCGAGCTTATTCGTTTATTCTAGTTCTACTTGGGGATCAAGAAATAAAGATTGAATATACGAGTATGACTATTCCATGACTCGTGTTCAATCTAAATACAGAGGACAAAGGGATTAAGTTACATGGTTAATATTATCACAAGTTCTAAAGGTTTTGTCGAGTCATTGACATTCTTGTAATTTGGGTAGCCTTGATGTGTTGCTAGACACCGCTCTTTGCTTGTAACGTAAAATGAGATTTTATGTCACTGCCAATATTACAAGATCCTATCGGGTCGCACAAAAGATTAAATCGAGAAGGGAAATTAAATTCATTGGATGAATTAATTAATTAAGAAGAGTCTTAATTAAGTGATTAAAAGGTTTTAATTAAATCATGGGTTTGGGCCCATGAGGCTTTAAGAAAGCCTTTAATTAAATCATATATAAAATAACAAGGTGATTAATTGTTAATTCATTCCTTGATAACATTTTATAAGCATAAAACCTAGCACACAAAAAGCTCAAGGCCGCCGTTTCACTCTAGGCTCTCTCGGCTTCATCATAGCCGAAGTGAGCTTTGTTGATTCCGGCCATCTTTTCGATTGTGAATCGAGTGAGGTTTTTGGTTCCGGTTTAAGAACTAGTCTAGCAACTTGTTCTTAAACTATCCCTTCACCCGATTTGATCATGTGGATACCGTTGAGGCAAAACTTGACAAGTTTTGCTAGTGACTCGAAGGAGACGTTGGACGTGGTGCTGCTCCGTGGAATCTGCTCAAACACGCTACAAGGGTGAGACTTTCGTAAAACCTTCATCTGATATGAACCCCTATGTATAGTTCCGCGGTTATAGTAATCCAAAATTATTATTCCGCTGCGTTCCATGCTTGTTGGATTACTTACAGTGGTATCAGAGCCGTGTACAAGGCTCATATCGGATTTATGTGGTTAAATAGTTTAATCATATTTAGATTAATATTGCATGCTATTTAAAACTGTATGAACATATATGATATGTTAATATTAAGTTTGTGAAATTATCATGAAATTATATTTGATATAATTGATGTTTGTTGTATACGATACATGAAGGCGCAAAACTGAGCCCAAAGCATGAGATGGTTCGACCACCACCATCACAAATGACACACGGCTGCCACATGAGGGCTAGGGTTTTCGAACCCTTGGCTCGAGATGGTTTAGTTGTTGTGGCTAATAATTGTGCATGGAAGTGTCGAAACTTGATTAGGGTTTAGAACCCAATGGCTCGTGACGACTAGCTCATGACGGCTAGGGTTTCGAACCCTAGTAACCGTGCATGGGCTCGGCCATCGTCGCCCTTTGGATAGGGTTTAGAACCCTTCTCTTGGCTCGAAAATTTGTATTAGCGGCACTTGAATCACGATAAATGATGGGTGACGGCTAGGGCCACATGAGGGCTAGGGTTTTCGAACTCATTGGCTCGAGATGGTCAAGACGCCAACGTCATGAATCGTGCATGAAAGGCCGAGAACTATAACAAAGGTTTCGAACCATGGTGGCTCGTGACGGCTAGGGTTTCGAACCCTAGCAGCCAAGATTGGCTCACGGCCGCCACCGTCCAAAGGTGTTAGGGTCTCGGACCCTCGAGCTTGGGCCGTGGTTTTGGGCTATGTTTCCATGACATGTGATGTCCCGAGCGTACGATAATTTTTCAAAAATTATTTTACAGTTTTAATTAGAATTAAATTTTAAATTGTTTAGAATTTAATTAATTAAGTGTTAAAGCATGTTTTATGTGTTGTTTGAGCATGGTGCATGGTTATAGCCCTTTGACCTATTAGATAGGATTTGTGAATGTTTGTAATTTATAATACGACCTGCGAGTCGTGCCTTCTCTATTTTATTCTAAATGTTATCCCTCCCCTATGTTCTCCTCGAATGTGAATCGAGGAATTCTATATCTTGTAAACAGTATAGTTTAATTGTTGATGGTGATCAATGAAGATGGAGCATCGTGTCGGGATGAGGAGGCCATTCACAAATTGGAGCCAAAGGAAGGTGCTTGTGAAGTTACCTTAGGTTGACTCTTAGGATTTTCTCATTGGCTTGAGAAAATCACTAGTAGGGGCTATAACCATGTCACGTTTAATTATGTATGTTGATGCATGATTTATCTTATGTTTTAGATTGATAATTGTATTACACATATATGTAG
Source organism: Haberlea rhodopensis (assembly GCA_907163345.1). Taxonomy (NCBI): domain Eukaryota; kingdom Viridiplantae; phylum Streptophyta; class Magnoliopsida; order Lamiales; family Gesneriaceae; genus Haberlea; species Haberlea rhodopensis. The sequence continues at coordinate 1,273,549 of CAJQUN010000092.1, forward strand.
ATATGTATAAAACTATATGTAGTGGACATATTTTAAATTATCAAACTAATCATGAGATCAATAAATCCCTCTAAAATATTAAGTTTTAGATGCCTTCCAAAATTTAAAGTACTCGTCAAAAACTTCGATTGTACATGTGTGGGTTTGCCAAAGCAAAGCACCGTGGCAATCTTAGTAAGGCGCGAAAGGATAAAAGTGATATCCGTTATACTTTAAATTGGGTACGACTTAACTAGGTTATCTCAATAGGATTGAGAACCTAGAGGCATGGGTTGGATAATAATTCATTTGATGAATTGAACAAAGTGTTGTTCGTCCAACTATCCAAGAATTACATGTGATGTAATTGACAAAGTGTTGTCTACCTAAATAACCGAGTCTTGGGCGATTAGCCAAAGCTAACTCAAGATTAGGCGAAATATGGATCTTGGCCCACTAAAGGTTTTGAGGGTTGATATTTTTTTTTAAACAAAATAGTGGGAGTATCATTTAATATAAGACCACGTTAAATGATTAAATCATAAACTTATTTTGCATATTTATATTGTAGATATCCATGGCAACTAACAACGTATCAAACACATTATCACTGCGATCGGTCCTTGAGAATGACAAATTAAATGGGACAAATTTCCTAGACTGGCATAGGAACTTGAGGATAGTCCTCAAACAAGAAAAGAAACAATATGTCCTAGAGGAACCCTTACCTGCTGAGGAACCTCCCCTAACGGCTACAAGAGCCGATAAAGATGCTTACAAGAAGCATCAAAGTGACGCACTTGATGTTGGATGCCTTATGATTGCCACCATGAACTCTGAGCTTCAGAAGCAACATGAGGAAATGGAGGCGTTTGATATGATCGAGCACCTTAAGCAATTGTACCAACAACAAGCAAGACAAGAGAGGTATGACGTCTCTAAGGCGTTATTCCAGTGTAGAATGGTGGAAGGACGTCTGGTTGGTTCTCATGTACTCAAGATGATTGGGTATATTGAGAATCTGGAGAAGCTGGGTTTTCCTTTGGACCAAGAGTTGGCCCACTGACGTGATCTTGCAATCGTTGCCTGAAAGCTTCAGTCAATTTGTCTTAAATTACAATATGATTGAAATTGAGAAGACACTACCACAGTTACTTGGCATGCTTAGAACTTTTGAAGCAAATAGCAAGAAATCTAAACCTACAAATGTTCTTATTGTGAATAAGAACAAAGGAAAGACTAAAGCCAAGAACTTCAAGAAGAACAAGAAGGTCTTTGTTAAATCTAAGCCAAAGTCATCTGCACTGAAACCAAAGGGAGGGATAGCGAAGGAAGGGAACTGTTTCCATTGCAGTGAGACCGGCCATTGGAAAAGAAATGCAAAGTATATCTGGAGGATCTAAAGAAAGGAAGTGTGACTTCCACTTCAGGTAATTTTGTTATAGAAGTCAATTTATCTACTTCTTCATCATGGGTATTAGATACTGGATGTGGATCTCACATTTGTGTAAATGTGCAGGACCTCAAAAGAGTAGATTGTTGGCGAAAGGCGAAGTTGATCTCCGAGTTGGAAATGGAGCAAGAGTTGCTGCATTAGCTATAGGAGATTATTATTTATCTTTGCCTTATGGTTTATCATTGATTTTAAAAGACTGTTATTTTGTGCCATCCATTACCAAAAACATAATTTTTATTTCTTGTTTAGACAAGTGTGGGTTTTCATTTATAATAAAGGACAACTGTTGTTCTATTTATTTAAATGATATGTTTTATGCTAGTGCACAAATGGTGAATGGTCTTTATTTATTAAATCTTGATATGCCTATCTATAACATAAATACTAAAAGGATTAAAAATAATGATTGTAATCCGACTTATCTCTGGCATTGTCGCTTGGGCCACATAAACGAAAACCGCGTATCTAAACTTCATAAGGATGGAGTATTAGATTCATTTGATTTTGAATCATATGAAACATGTGAATCTTGTTTAATGGGCAAGATGACTAAAGCCCCTTTCAAGGGACATGTTGAAAGGGCAAATGTTTTATTGGGACTAATACATAGTGATGTATGTGGACCAATAAGGACACAAGCTAGAGGTGGTTTTCAATACTTCGTTACATTTACTGATGACCTCAGTAGATATGGGTATGTGTACCTAATGGAGCATAAGCATGAAACCTTTGAAAAGTTCAAAGTTTTCAAGAATGAAGTACAAAACCAACTTGGCAAAAGTATCAAAATCCTTCGATCAGATCGAGGAGGTGAATACTTAAGCCAAGAGTTTCATGACTATCTAAAGGAGTGTGGGATAGTCCCACAACTCACTTCTCCGTATACTCCACAATGGAATGGTGTATCCGAGTGGAGAAATCGAACCTTGTTAGACATGGTTAGATCAATGATGAGTCATGCAGATCTTCCGATATCGTTTTGGGGACACGATCTAGAAACAACGATTTTCTTACTGAACCGTGTTCCATCTAAATCAGTGGAAAAGACACCATATGAGATATGGACTGGGAAGAGTCCTAGTATGTCTTTTATGAATATTTGGGGTTGTGAGGCTTTCGTTAGACGTCACGCCACTAACAAACTTGGACCCAAATCTGATAAGTGTTTATTTGTGGGGTATCATAAGGAAACGAAAGGATACTATTTCTATTATCCCACCGAGAACAATGCAGTTGTTGCTCGGACTGGTGTATTTCTTGAAAGATAATTTATTTCTAGAAAAACCAGTGGGAGAAAAATAGAACTTAGTGAAGTTCAACCACAAGAAAACACTGAACCTGAGATTGAGATGGAAACAGAGCAGGCACCGCAAGCTGTTGTGGAAAAAGTACCTGCTCAAGAGACACAAGCCCAGCGTAGGTCTGTAAGAGAACACCGGGAGCCACAGAGATATGGATTTCTTGTGACTCAACAAGGTGACTTACTACTTATTGATGAGGATGAGCCGTCATCTTATCAACAAGCTATAATGGGCACTGATTCTGAGAAATGGCAAGAGGCCATGAAATCTGTAAGGACCCCCGTGCCCTTAACCCGTAATTAGTGCATTAAGCCATACCATGAGTGCATATAATCATACCATCAGGGGAAAAACCCTATGCAAGTGCAACACCGTATGCTACCCAGAAAATTTCTTGCATTCAATTCCCAATATTCAAATTCCCCCTACCATTATTATTCACATAACATGCACCCACATAATACACTAATATGCTCTTAGTTCATTTAGCAATTTCCATAATTAATTGCATGCAACCATAATGAACAGAAAGAGGCCATAGCCCATTTATACATCCCATATACACGTAAGGTGTACTCAATGAATAAACGTGTATTTGATGCATAAAACACTATACCGGATACCGCTACTGGTACTTCTATCCTGGAAGCACCTTCCAAGCACAACTCGATCTCAACACTGGATCTGAGCGTCCATCCAACCAGCTCTGGTACCTCGATCCTGGAAGTACCTCTAACCAAAAGCCCGAGCTCGACTCCAAAGCCGCTACACCTGTGTTACCTGCCCCAACAGAGACAGCCCCCACACGGGGTGAGCATACCAATACCACCAATCACAAAATAATAATATTGCAATTCATAATTTACAGAATGTAAATGCCATAATTTAAATGATACTCCCTGGATGGCAATACCCTCATCCGGGATCCCATGCATTGTCCCTGTTCTCAAAATAACCAAACTCATCAAATTCCCAAAGCCAGTTAATCACCATATAGATTAACTAATACAGTTCTATCATGTCAGCTCCATAATCAATATGTAAAATCATTATACATAGGCCATAGATTTCACATATATTTAACCAAGGATTCCATGTTCCCGTAACATTGCTCGCTCCACAATAGCGGCATTCTTAACCCAGCGCACGCTCAACAATAGCGGCGTCATAACCGGTAGTGCTCAACGGCGACAACACCCAATCGTTGCTCGCTCTAAAGCGGCACCCTATGATTTCCAATGTATGTCTATTTATCACAGTTACCATATACCATGCATATCATTATCCATTTGAAGTAAATATAATGCACCATGCATTTCAATACTTACCACATGCCAGATATTGCAATGTCCATATAATACCATTACCATACACCATGTATTCCAATGCCCATTTAATACCATTATCACAAACCATGCATATTACAGTTGCAATACTATAATAGGTTATGCTCGTACGTCCCACGTACCTTAAGTCTCCGTAGTCCAAGCCAAACCTTCCTTGAGTCCCATGCCTAGAGAAATATGTGCTAAAACACATAAACGACTCAAAATCAAGAATAAGCATGCGATCACGTGCCCACGCACGTTCAAGACTCCCAATCATATCGTCAATCCATGACGATTACCAAAATAAAAGCCCCCCGGCTAAGCATGCATACTACCCAAAATATTCCATTTTATATGATTAACAGATAGCCAAAAACCCAACCAAAAATTCCGTTTAATAAGCTTGGTTCCAATCAAACCATTTTAAAAGCCTAACATTCTCATTGGAATGTGAACAACACTCCGGAAGTCGGCCCTTTAGACCTCGGTTCCAAAATCCCAACATTTTCCAACATATTCGAAAATCCATGCAGGTGAACAGTGCCGCGATCGATCGCCCATCAGGCGCGATCGATCGCGCAAGCCTACTGCCCGAAAAAATCAATCCGCGATCGATCGCCACATCTCGCGATCGATCGCTGAGACCCTCGCGATCGATCGCCCCCTTTTCGCGATCGATCGCCGATACTGTACATCTTCTACAAATTCCAGTAGCATGTCGCGATCGATCGGCGCCTCGCCAAGATCGATCGCGGACTGCGATTTTTCGAAAAACTCGAGTTCTAATGGTGTTTTTCACACCCAACTCCAAACCAACACCCCATACCACCTCAATGCCTCAAATACAACAATTAAACTCCATGAAAACACTGAAATCAACATTTTGGATTTTAACCCAAAACCCCCAAATGCCATAACCAACCCAAAACTCAACCACACAACACAAAACCACAATCAAATTGAAGCCAAAAGAGAGGAGAAGAATATTACCTATCTTTCTTCAAGAAATCCGGCCCCCATAATCGAGTTCTAACGATTTTGCTTCAACCAAAGGGAAGGGGAAGGGTTTGGGGCGAAGGTGGCGTGAGAGGGGGAGGAGAGGAGAGAAATGGATTCCAAATGACGGAATCCCGAGTCCAACGGGTATATATAGCAAAATACCCCAACACACCAAAACCTCCGCAAATACATCATGATTCATTAAAAATCATCTGTTTTCAAAAACTCACCCTCCAACATCAAATCCCCAGACTGGCCCCAACACAAGGCACCCCGGACTCCAAGTCCCACTAAAAACCCAAATCATAGGCTTTCCACCAAAATGAGAATACAATCTCAACCTTTGGATCCAACGATCACAAATGCCCAATCTAACAACCTCGGGAGACCCAAACCGCAATTAATTCCTAATTGCTACAATTAAAAAAAATCCATCCAGGATTAATACTACACCGGGATTAACACCATTAATTCCCGGACATCACAATTATCCCCTACTAATAAAATTTCGTCCCCGAAATTGCACCGGTGTACTCCACGTAACACCAGGACTACACAAACAAAACAAAGCCAAGACCCCGATTCTGAACCACCTTAGAATCGAATTAACAACTGCGAGAATACCAGTCTCGCACTAAGACCTAAAATAGAGCAACCGCCAAAACCAATACAACCCGAAAGATAACAACATACCTCGACGTGAATCGTCCCAGAAGTCAGTCCACCATGACTGAAACTCAACCAAACCTTCATTAATCTCGACATAGATATCTCTCCATGATATCTCCATTACTTGTCCACGATGCTTAACACGCATCGTTATGATGAGGACTACTAGCATACGACAGTATACTCACAGAAAATCCGGTTCCGCTTCCCAGCCCATCTCCTCCAAAGGAGTAGTTGCACCACTTGCAACCCGGACCGGGTTACCCACGGTCACTGATCCACACAAAACACATCACCGAGGATGTTTACACCGGTGTGTTCCAAGAAATCATATCTTGGTCCCGACACACCCTCAAGACTCCACAAAGTCTCAAGTTCCACAGAGGTCACGCAAAACAATCACTTGCATTCTCGCCACGCGTGTCAACCACGACACCAAACAAATCCGAGTCCTGGCCACCCCTTGTCTATCCTGGGATTTTACAATCCTAAAACAGGGAGGCTATCGAATTAACCAGCAAGAACTACCATGGTTTCAAAACACAACAATCCCTCCTCCGGGGAAGTCAAACAACCCTCACGATCATTCATCAGAATGCATCGTGCCAGCGAGATTACCGATCTCGAGGTCCCACAATCTCACACCGGAGATTCACCAAACCAAGCATACAACTCGACGTTCAACAATGAACAAAATAACATTGGCATTCGTATACACTCACGGCATACATGCCCAAACACCAATCACAACATGCATACACAATGCAATAGACTCGGGTATCTCCAATCACACCCAAATCCCAAAACCAACTGTCAAACCCCGATTATTCTCGCCCCACGGAGAATGATGGTTGACAAACCAAAACCAAAGGGTGTGATTTCAACATCACCACCACACGAACCAAAATAACGAATCTCCCCAAAAGATTCAACCGGTAGGAATCACAATACCGTCTTCCTCTCAAGGAAGAAGTCATGAATCCATGATCCTCCAATCCTCGAATTACCGTTCGGAAAACCTGGTATATTAATACCAAAACATATCCCGGAACCCAGAAATATACAATTGGTTAGAGTAGTGCATCAATACTACCATTACCCAATCCAAAAATCCGTATACGCCATGTATACACCTTCCAACGATGCTCTGTACTAATACCATAGTACTCCAAAATCGAGCATCTCCCCGAAGACGTCTCCTCAAACGTCTCACCGAGGTAAGAAATCCATTACTCGGTCCAACATCAGTAATGCTTACCATGGCTGACTTACAATCAAACCACGACCGATGCAAGCTGTCTCCAAGACAGTACAATCCAAATCTCTCCAAGAGATAAAAAAAATCAATATAGTAGTGTCACCCCACTAACTATATCTCACAAACCATTGTGACTCCCATTGCATGCCATATGCAAGGATGCTCAACTAGAGCTAACCACGACTTGTTGACACTCACGTTGGTAATACCAACAAACTTGAGCTGTCCCAGCACAAGTCCCTCAAAACAATGACGTATAACGTCCCCGTGAGGTATTCCCTACCTCAAACACCATGCCACATAGAGACTACAAGAGTCTACCATAACCCTCATCGTATCACCATACGATTCACCAAACTCGAATCCAACGAGCATTATAATAGCTACCACAATCACACTAAAGCACTGCAACAATACCTGGCTAGTGATTCGCTGGTCCCATAGGCTTATACCAACCTATTAACGCGACACACATTCCATCCCGGTATACCATACCGCCCAAACCATTAGAGTTGTGGGTCATTGCCCAACATATCTCTAAAACACCAAAGCACACTGGACAACCCGGCGTCCACGCTCAATTATCATGCAATCCTAATCCATTAGGACTTCTTCCACGCCCTTAGGGTGGGTGTAACCATGTTTACTCCTCATCACAATAACAAGCGAGTAGTTTCCTCAATGACTACTCTTACCACCATTCACTTGGCCTTAGCCATCCCAGCGAGCATACCCAAGGGTATCATTGCTCGTCAATAATATACCTCCATAATACGATGCGTACTCTCACCGGTACAATGCATCAATGATCCATCGAGCAAACCTGCTCGGCAAAAGGTCTCGTCAACTAAATACCCAGACCCTACCATGTGCCCACCATCGGCACTCAAACCATACAACCATATACATAAACATGAATGCATAAATCACCAAAATGACGCCAAGCGTCCACATAGTTATCCCAAATAACATCGTCGAACATATGACGGTACCTGTCGATACACGACATCCATAATCTCATCGTCAAACACATGACGGTAAATAATAATACACCATAATCACCATACTGATAACAAAAGTAATATGCCATACCTCATCGCTATCGAGATAGCGGAATACCTGTATCCATCGTCCACCAGCGGTACATAAGCAGCACCCATCGCTCGTAGGCGGCATAATCCAGTGCTACACACATAGCGGTATAATCCATCGCTATCGAATCAGCGGCATGATCCCTCGCCATGGAGTCAGCGGCATAAAATGTCGCTATAGATATCCGGCGGTATAAACCATCGCCAATAGAATACCCGGCGTAACCGTCGCCAATAAAATACCCGGCGTAACCATCGCCAACAAAATACCCGGCGTAACCATCGCCAATAAAATACCCGGCGTAACCATCGCCAATAAAATACCCGGCGTAACCATCGCCAATAAAATACCCGGCGTAACCATCGCCAATAAAATACCCGGCGTAACCATCGCCAATAAAATACCCGGCTAATCGCGGACTCAAGAGGTACTCACACTCATGTAGTACTTTGTTCCCGATCACATCGCTACGTCATGACAACGGCATCATCGCTTCGACGTGACAGCGGCATGTATCATCGCTTCGACACGACAGCGGCATCATCGTTTTGACATGACGGTGGTACCATCGCTTCGACGTGACAGCGGCATTTACCATCGCTTCGACACGACAGCGGCATTTACCATCATTCCGGCATGACAGCGGAAATACCCTTCGCTTCGACGTATTAGCGGCATAATATCCCTCGCAATAATAATATGACAGCGGCATTTTTCCTTCGCTTCGACATATTTGCGGCAAATATTCTTCATCGCTATAATACGACAGCGGCAAGTATTCATATCGCTACGCCATGCATGCAACCGTAATGCATAACCCGTATTTCAATAATTGTTTCGGCACGACAGCGGCATCATCGCTTCGACGTGACAGCGGCATTTACCATCGCTTCGACACGACAGCGGCATCATCGCTTCGACGTGCATGCAACCGTAATGCATAATCCGTATTCCCATAAACATCGCCATGAGTGTATTTTAATGCACCTCGCTCCAACATGTAGCGGCAAAGCATTGAAATCATCACTCCGATGTATACCTATGCAACCGTAATGCATAGTCCATGTCTCATAAGACCCTGCAACCACCATGGTTAGCAACACATATGCCAATGATGAACACATATCATAAACGCACATAAGCAATCATGCATAAGTATGTGCTTCTCATTCCCAATAACATGTTCCTAGGCCCTCAACAGCCCCAAAGAGCTAACCACTGCTCTGATACCACTAATGTAAGGACCCCCCGTGCCCTTAACCCGTAATTAGTGCATTAAGCCATACCATGAGTGCATATAATCATACCATCAGGGGAAAAACCCTATGCAAGTGCAACACCGTATGCTACCCAGAAAATTTCTTGCATTCAATTCCCAATATTCAAATTCCCCCTACCATTATTATTCACATAACATGCACCCACATAATACACTAATATGCTCTTAGTTCATTTAGCAATTTCCATAATTAATTGCATGCAACCATAATGAACAGAAAGAGGCCATAGCCCATTTATACATCCCATATACACGTAAGGTGTACTCAATGAATAAACGTGTATTTGATGCATAAAACACTATACCGGATACCGCTACTGGTACTTCTATCCTGGAAGCACCTTCCAAGCACAACTCGATCTCAACACTGGATCTGAGCGTCCATCCAACCAGCTCTGGTACCTCGATCCTGGAAGTACCTCTAACCAAAAGCCCGAGCTCGACTCCAAAGCCGCTACACCTGTGTTACCTGCCCCAACAGAGACAGCCCCCACACGGGGTGAGCATACCAATACCACCAATCACAAAATAATAATATTGCAATTCATAATTTACAGAATGTAAATGCCATAATTTAAATGATACTCCCTGGATGGCAATACCCTCATCCGGGATCCCATGCATTGTCCCTGTTCTCAAAATAACCAAACTCATCAAATTCCCAAAGCCAGTTAATCACCATATAGATTAACTAATACAGTTCTATCATGTCAGCTCCATAATCAATATGTAAAATCATTATACATAGGCCATAGATTTCACATATATTTAACCAAGGATTCCATGTTCCCGTAACATTGCTCGCTCCACAATAGCGGCATTCTTAACCCAGCGCACGCTCAACAATAGCGGCGTCATAACCGGTAGTGCTCAACGGCGACAACACCCAATCGTTGCTCGCTCTAAAGCGGCACCCTATGATTTCCAATGTATGTCTATTTATCACAGTTACCATATACCATGCATATCATTATCCATTTGAAGTAAATATAATGCACCATGCATTTCAATACTTACCACATGCCAGATATTGCAATGTCCATATAATACCATTACCATACACCATGTATTCCAATGCCCATTTAATACCATTATCACTAACCATGCATATTACAGTTGCAATACTATAATAGGTTATGCTCGTACGTCCCACGTACCTTAAGTCTCCGTAGTCCAAGCCAAACCTTCCTTGAGTCCCATGCCTAGAGAAATATGTGCTAAAACACATAAACGACTCAAAATCAAGAATAAGCATGCGATCACGTGCCCACGCACGTTCAAGACTCCCAATCATATCGTCAATCCATGACGATTACCAAAATAAAAGCCCCCCGGCTAAGCATGCATACTACCCAAAATATTCCATTTTATATGATTAACAGATAGCCAAAAACCCAACCAAAAATTCCGTTTAATAAGCTTGGTTCCAATCAAACCATTTTAAAAGCCTAACATTCTCATTGGAATGTGAACAACACTCCGGAAGTCGGCCCTTTAGACCTCGGTTCCAAAATCCCAACATTTTCCAACATATTCGAAAATCCATGCAGGTGAACAGTGCCGCGATCGATCGCCCATCAGGCGCGATCGATCGCGCAAGCCTACTGCCCGAAAAAATCAATCCGCGATCGATCGCCACATCTCGCGATCGATCGCTGAGACCCTCGCGATCGATCGCCCCCTTTTCGCGATCGATCGCCGATACTGTACATCTTCTACAAATTCCAGTAGCATGTCGCGATCGATCGGCGCCTCGCCAAGATCGATCGCGGACTGCGATTTTTCGAAAAACTCGAGTTCTAATGGTGTTTTTCACACCCAACTCCAAACCAACACCCCATACCACCTCAATGCCTCAAATACAACAATTAAACTCCATGAAAACACTGAAATCAACATTTTGGATTTTAACCCAAAACCCCCAAATGCCATAACCAACCCAAAACTCAACCACACAACACAAAACCACAATCAAATTGAAGCCAAAAGAGAGGAGAAGAATATTACCTATCTTTCTTCAAGAAATCCGGCCCCCATAATCGAGTTCTAACGATTTTGCTTCAACCAAAGGGAAGGGGAAGGGTTTGGGGCGAAGGTGGCGTGAGAGGGGGAGGAGAGGAGAGAAATGGATTCCAAATGACGGAATCCCGAGTCCAACGGGTATATATAGCAAAATACCCCAACACACCAAAACCTCCGCAAATACATCATGATTCATTAAAAATCATCTGTTTTCAAAAACTCACCCTCCAACATCAAATCCCCAGACTGGCCCCAACACAAGGCACCCCGGACTCCAAGTCCCACTAAAAACCCAAATCATAGGCTTTCCACCAAAATGAGAATACAATCTCAACCTTTGGATCCAACGATCACAAATGCCCAATCTAACAACCTCGGGAGACCCAAACCGCAATTAATTCCTAATTGCTACAATTAAAAAAAATCCATCCAGGATTAATACTACACCGGGATTAACACCATTAATTCCCGGACATCACAAAATCTGAGATGGACTTTGGTTGATCCACCTGAAGGGGTACGACCCATAGGGTGCAAATGGATTTTCAAGAAAAAGACCGATATGGATGGTAATGTACAAACCTATAAAGGTCGGCTGGTTGCAAAAGGATTCAAACAAATTCATGGTATTGACTATGATGAAACATTTTCACCAGTGGCCATGGTTAAATCCATAAGGATCTTACTTGCAATAGCTGCATTTCATGATTATGAAATCTGGCAGATGGATGTCAAAAAAGCTATCCTTAATGGAAATCTGCTCGAGGATGTGTACATGACACAGCCCAAGGGTTTTGTCGATCCAAAGGATGCTGGAAAGATATGCAAGCTACAACGATCCATTTATGGATTGAAGCAAGCTTCTCGGAGTTGGAATCTTCGTTTTGATGATGCAATCAAAGAGTTTGATTTTATCAAAAACGTAGATGAACCTTGTGTCTACAAGATGGTCAGTGGGAGCATAATCATTTTCCTAGTGTTGTATGTAGATGACATACTTCTCATTGGGAATGATATCCCTGCCTTACAATCTGTAAAGATTTGGCTAGGGAAATGCTTTTCGATGAAAGACTTGGGAGAAGCCACCTATGTATTAGGAATCAAGATCTATAGAGATAGATCAAGAAGGCTTCTCGGCCTAAGTCAAAGTACATACATAGACAAAGTGCTTAAAAGGTTTAGCATGCAAGAATCAAAGAAAGGAATCGTGCCTATGACACATGGTATATATCTCTCGAAGGAACAGTGTCCTTCAACACCAGATGAGAGACAACGCATGAGTAAGATTCCATATGCGTCAGCTATTGGATCTATAATGTATGCCATGATATGTACTTGTCCCGATGTATCGTATGCTTTGAGCATGACGATCAGATATCAAGTTGATCCAGGTGAAGGTCACTGGATTGCTGTCAAGAATATCCTGAAGTACTTGAGAAGAACTAAGGATACATTCTTGATTTATGGAGGTGAGGAAGAGCTCAATGTAATTGGTTACACTGATGCAAGCTTCCAAACTGACAAAGATGATTTTCGATCGCAATCTGGATATGTGTATTGCCTAAATGGAGGTCCTGTGAGCTGGAAGAGTGTGATATCCCCGAAATGATTAGGTGTTATTTAAACATTAATCATTGTTGTGAAAATTATGGTATTAATTCTTGTGTTGAATTAATAATATTGGGAAATGCATGTGAGGGTGCATGTGTTATATGTTGGGATTTTGGGGTTGTGGCATTATTATTTGGGGTGTGTGTTGTTTGTTTTGGTAAAGCATTTTTAAATGGGAGTTGAAGTATTTTATTGAGAAAATACTATAAAATATCATGTGAGGATATTTTAATACATCGTGCTAAATACCGGGACCAAAACATAACACATCACTTAACCCCCCACTCAACCACCCCCCCCCCTTGACCCATACCCTGCTGCCAGCTGCTTGCCCATGCCCCTTGCCCCATCTCCCACTCCACCTTGTCATAGCTGGAACACCTCCAATTCTCTCCCATATTTCGTCCAACACCTGATAAGTGAGAAAAGAAGGAGATCCACCATTTTTATTCCCTGGAAAGCTTCCAAAAATCGGAGCAAAAAGGGGTGAGAAACCATTTCTGGGTTTGAATTTAAGTTGTTTAAGTTCATACTTTTATTTGTGCAAATATGGCATGTTAGATTAGGTTTAAAACCTTCGATTTAAATGCTTACATGGTGTTGTTATGTAGCTCTCAGTATTTTTCCTTGTGTATATTACATGTTTTATGTTGAGGAAATAAGCATGTAAAGTAGGGTGTTCGGAAATCTGGGTAGGAGTATGCCCTGTTTTTCTGGAAAATGTGGACTGGGAGTGATTTTGAGGAGGTGATATTATGCATGTTAGATGGGTTTTAGGGTAAACCTTTGTTGTGAAAATATGCATGGTAGTTTTGTGAAGCCTTTGGCATTTTTATTCGAGCAACATTCATGACTTATGTGGTAGATTTCATTGCTTGAAAGTGGGTACTCAAAAATCTGGGTAGGAAGGCAATGCCCTGTTTTTCGGAAAAGTTGGTTGAGTACTGATGTTATAGGGTGCTTTTAATGCATGTGAGTTTGTGGTTGGGGTACATATCTTGTATGATTACACTCAGGGTAGTGTATTGTAGCTACTAGCATGTTTGTTTGGGCATGTTGTGTGTCTTACATGTTAGAACGAAAGGTATGAAAATCAGTGTTAGAGCATTCTGGAAAATGTCACACACAGACCATGTGGCGATCGATCGCCACAAAAGGGGCGATCGATCGCCGACGTCCAGTAGCCAAAATCAAAGGCACGCGATCGATCGCCACAAATGGCGCGATCGATCGCCATGGGACAGTGGAGTCTGGCGATCGATCGCCAAGAGGTAGCGATCGATCGCCAGAGGCAGAGTTTTGAAAAATTGATATTTTGTTGGATTTTTGATTTTGGATTATAAATTGGCATCTAATATTGTGTTGTACACTGGTGTAGAGCCTTCACAGACGGCTACACAACGCAGGGGATAGAGTCCCACCACACACTACATTTTGGAAAGGTACGTAAGCGACGTACGGGCATCCCAACGGTAACATGTACTTATGTTTGTCTGTTTGACACATGATGAATGCAATGTGATGCATTAAGAGTTGCTACATGTTATTATGCATTGTTGTTGCATATTATGCATTGTTGTTGCATATTGTGATGTGGAATAAAGAGGTGTATTCCACGAGTCAGGGGTGATCACAGTGAAGGTTTTAATGCTTACGCTTGACCGCTAAAAATGTGGAGCGGGAGGGGGGAGGCTCACTTGCACATGGAGGCGGGGTATACCATACTAAGCGATGATGAGATACCGCTAGTATGAAGAAGCGAGGATGAGATACCGCTTGTTTTGAGATTGTAAAGCGAAGAAGCATTAAAATAACGGATGATGACTGACTCAAGAAAAAGAAATGATATGTCATGACATTTATTGGTGAAGCCATATATTCATATAGTGTTTTGATTATGAATTGTGGTACAGGGACAACCAATGGGCATTGCAAATGCGATGAAAATACAGGAAGTGTTTTGTATTTATGATTATGCATTTATGCCTTACGTATTCATATTGTGTTGTATATGAATAGCTATGTGCTCATGTGTTGGGGGTTGTCTTTGTAGGTGCTTTTGCTAAGGAGAACTAGGGTCGGGGCTGATACTTTGAGCTGTAAGGAGTGCTACTACAATAGCAGGACAGAGTTCTTATGCGTAGTCTCTACAAGTAGTAGAGTAGAACTATAGTGTCACTCATATTTGAGAAATGTAACTATTATCTGTTGAAAATTTTATGGGTACATTTGAACTGTAAGCTCAAAATGTCAACACGATTAAATACTCTGATATTGAAATGCTTAGTTCTCATAATTGCACCTTACATTATGTTTAAGTATCGGGGTCTCACATTTAGTGGTATCAGAGCAGTGGTTAGATAACCAGGGACGAGTGAAGGGTAGCCTTTAGAGACAAGTTGGTTAGGTATTCATTGTTGGGCATGTTATGCATGTGATGCATATTTTTGTATAAGTGTTATACTAACATGCTTTGAATATGATACTCTTGTTATCTAACGGCTTATACTATGAACTGCTTTTGGTATTGTTGTTAACTCTTGTGTTGCAGCATGGCGGCTATTAACCCGGAGAACCTCAATGAAGAGGTAGGGGATATGGGCATTATGAATGCTAGTGTTGCTCATATGAATTCTTTACCGCCACCTGCTGTAGGAGTGGAGCTAGTGCACAGATGTTATTACCAGGGGAGCTCAGTTTGACACAGTTTCTGAACTTCCGTCCACCCATGTTTGAGGGGACCGAGTCTGGAGAAGGGGCCGAAGAGTGGCTAGAACGGATAGAGCAGATACTTGTGACTGCGCCCTGTGCACGTACCGCATGGCTGAGGTTAGACGAGTTTCAGATGGCGAAGAAGCCTTCTATGTGGTGGAAGACCACTGTGAAGGAGCTAAGGGCTCAAGGTATGGTAGTGGACTGGACTGTATTCAAGACCCGGTTTCTTAACCGGTATTTTTCTGCAGCTGCCAGACAAGTAAAGGAGGACGAGTTCACTAATTTGAAGCAGGGCAACATGTCAGTTTCAGACTTTGCTTTGCGGTATTCCTCACTGTTGAGGTATGTCCCCCATATCGCTGTGAGCAGCCATGCAAAGATGAGGCATTTCCTGAAGGGACTGAGGCCAGAACTATTTGACCGGGTTGTCTCCAACAACCCCAGCTCTTTTGATGATGCCCTGACACGGGCAGAGCTGGCAGAGATTGTTGTGGGAGCGTATAAAGACGTTGTACCCCCTTCCATGCTATCACAGAGGCCTGTTACTGGTAGTTTGAAACCACGAGGGGATCAGTTCAAGGCTCGTGGAGCCTCATCATCTTCCAGATTTAGAGGGAAGAAATCTCAGGGTCAGAAAGAGAGCAATCGAGGACCTACACATGGGAGTAAGGCAGGAGGGGACAGGTGTGACCGCTGTGGAGGATTTCACTTGTCACGTGACTACCGAGGCTGTTGTGTTTGTGGCAAGGTGGGCCACTTAGCTCGGAATTGCCCCAATCGGGCAAGTCAGGCAGACTCAGGGCCGAATAGGCCAAGATTTGATGCTAGGACGGCACCACCGAGGCAGCAGTTTGTGCCTCGACCACAGGGAGGTCAGGCGACAGGACCACCGCAGGGACAAGTGTATGCACTGACTAGGGAGCAGGCTGAGGCAGCCCCGGAGGAGGTCATTGCTGGTACGTGTCATTTATTTACGTACCCTGCATTTATTTTGGTAGATACAGGTGCTTCTCATTCTTTTGTATCTGTTGCTTTTGTGGGGAGATATCACTTATGCTCATCACTGTTACCCACACCTCTCATGGTCTCGACACCCACGGGAAAGCATGTGATTGCGAATCGACTGTTATCTGATTGCCTCATTTATTTTGAGGGCAATGATCTGAGGGCCGATCTGATTCAGTTAGAGATGGCAGACTTTGACTCTATTATCGGCATTGATGTGTTGAGCAGATACCGAGTTGTGGTAGATTGCCGACAGAGGATGGTACGTTTTCTATCTGATCAGGGGTTCCAGTGGACCTTTTATGGGGACGGCTCTCATCCAAGGATTCCAGTGATCTCAGCGGTTAAGATGTCACGGTTATTGGAACGTGGCCACACTGGGTACCTTATTTATGCCGTGAATGCATCAGAAGAGAAGGAAGTGAGAGCCGAGGACATTCCAGTTGTGGCGGAGTTCATTGATGTATTCCCAGATGAGTTTCCGGGGTTTCCGCCTGTCAGGGATTTGGAGTTCGCCATTGAGCTGCTGCCAGGGACTTCTGCTATTTCTCGTGCCCCTTACAGGATGGCACCAGCAGAGCTGAGAGAACTGAAGGTACAGTTACAGGAGCTCCTCGACAAAGGATACATTCGTCCTAGTGTATCGCCTTGGGGTGCACCAGTATTGTTCGTGAAAAAGAAGGATGGTTCAATGCGTCTGTGCATTGACTACAGGCAACTGAACAAGGCCACAGTGAAGAACAGATATCCACTTCCGAGGATTGATGACCTATTCGATCAGCTTCAGGGTACAGAGGTGTACTCAAAGATAGACTTGAGGTCAGGCTATCATCAGGTGCGGGTTAGAGCAGGCGATGTCCAAAAGACGGCTTTTAGAACTCGGTATGGGCACTACGAGTTCCTAGTGATGCCATTCGGAGTGACAAATGCACCTGCAGTTTTTATGAGCTTGATGAACAGAGTATTTCAGGAGTACCTCGATCAGTTTGTGATCGTATTCATTGATGACATCCTCGTATACTCAAGGAGTGAGGAGGAACATGCCGATCATTTGAGGACAGTACTTCAGATTCTCAGAAATCATCAGTTTACGCTAAACTCAGCAAGTGTGAGTTTTGACTGAGCAGTGTATTATTTTTGGGCCATATCATATCACGAGAGGGGATATCAGTAGACCCGGGGAAGATAGAGGCAGTTATGGATTGGTCTGCCCCTACTTCAGTCAGTGAAATTCGAAGTTTTCTTGGTCTGGCTGGCTATTACCGACGTTTCGTCGAGGGTTTCTCAAAGATCGCCAAGCCACTTACACAGCTGACTCAGAAGGGTGTTCCATTCCTTTGGTCAGAAACTTGTGAGCAGAGCTTCCAGGAGTTGAAGCACAGATTGACTTCAGCGCCAGTTTTGGTAATTCCCCGGGAGAACAAAGGATTCGTTCTCTATACCGACGCATCGCTTCAGGGTTTAGGATGTGTGCTGATGCAGGATAAGCACGTTGTGGCTTACGCTTCGGGACAATTGAAGCCACATGAGACGAGGTATCCGGTCCATGATCTGGAGCTAGCAGCTATAGTGTTCGCCTTGAAGATATGGCGACACTACTTATACGGTACCTCATTCACCATCTTCACTGATCACAAAAGCCTGAAGTTCTTGTTTACACAGGCTGAGCTGAACATGAGGCAGAGGAGATGGATGGATCTGCTGAAGGATTATGATTGTGAAATCCTATACCAGTCGGAAGGTGAGGAGCACAGCGGAGGATGCCATGTGTCTATCAGCTATGTTGGGCTCCTACTGCCATTTGGGATTTGATTATGATGTGTCTACTTCACCAGTACAGGTTTTGACCTTGTTAGCTGAGCCTTCTATTTGTGATCACATCAGGAAGGCTCAGGGGACCGATGCAGAGGTTCAGAGATGGATGTCAGTGGTTCTTTCAGGTCAGCCATCGAGATTCAAAGTGGCTGAGGACGGCTCTCTGAGACTTGGCGACAGATGGGTGGTTCCAGATACATCCGAGTTGCGTCAGGGTATTTTACAGCGAGCTCATTGCAGCAGGATGAGTGTCCACCCAGGCGGGAAGAAGATGTATAAGGATCTATGCAACCAGTTCTGGTGGAGGCGTATGAAACAAGATGTCACCTCATTCGTCAAGAGATGTTTGATCTGTCAACAGGTGAAGGCTGAGAGGCAGAGGCCTGGAGGTGAACTAAGGAGCTTGGAGATACCACAGTGGAAGTGGGAGCACATATCCATGGACTTCGTGACCCACTTACCGAGGACTGTTTCAGGTTTTGATGCTATATGGGTAGTCGTCGACAGATTGACTAAGAGTGCTCATTTCATTCCCTACTGTATGACCTTCACGTACTTGAGGATGGCACAGTTATATATCAGAGATGTGGTGAGACTGCACGGGATCCCTGTTTCGATTGTGTCTGATCGAGATCCGCGGTTTACATCTCACTTTTGGGAGGGTCTGCAGACAGCTCTAGGTACGGAGTTGAGGCTGAGCACAGCCTATCACCCTCAGACGGACGGACAAACCGAGCGTACAATACAGACGCTCGAAGATATGTTGAGAGCTTGTGTGCTAGAGTTCGACACTTCATGGCAGGACTTGATAGCCTTGGTGGAGTTCTCTTACAACAATAGCTACCAGGAAAGTATACAGATGGCTCCTTTCAAGGCCCTCTATGGTAGGCGTTGTAGGTCACCCTTGTGTTGGGATGACGGGGATCGCAAATCAGTCGGAGGACCAGATTTGATCCGGGAAATGGAAGAAAAGGTAAAAGTGATAAGACAAAAGATGAAGGCAGCTCAGGACAGACAGGAAGCGTATGCCAATCAGCGGCGAAGACCGTTGGAGTTTCAGTTGGGCGACAGAGTCTTTCTGAAGATCTCACCCTTCAGGGGTGTGGTACGGTTTGGTATGCGGGGGAAGTTATCCCCGAGATATGTGGGGCCGTACGAGATCTTGCAGCGTGTGGGTACTCTGGCTTACCGGTTCGCTTTACCGCCCTCTCTGTCTAGTATTCACGATGTATTTCATGTGTCTATGTTGCGGAAGTACGAGCCAGATCCTTCTCATGTGTTGCAGTCTTCTGAGGTTCAGATTGAGTCAGATGTTTCCTATGTTGAGCGGCCTATCAGGATTTTGGATAGGGCAGATCGCAGACTGAGAAACAAAGTTATTCCTATGATCAAGGTTCAGTGGGATAGTAGGGGTGTCAAGGAGGCCACGTGGGAGACAGAGCGACACATGGTGCAGCACTATCCAGAGCTTTTTTCTAGTATGCATTTATGTTTTGTTTTACTTCATGTTGGTAAGCATGCTGATTTCGAGGACGAAATCTTATAAGTAGGGGAGTATTGTGATATCCCCGAAATGATTAGGTGTTATTTAAACATTAATCATTGTTGTGAAAATTATGGTATTAATTCTTGTGTTGAATTAATAATATTGGGAAATGCATGTGAGGGTGCATGTGTTATATGTTGGGATTTTGGGGTTGTGGCATTATTATTTGGAGTGTGTGTTGTTTGTTTTGGTAAAGCATTTTTAAATGGGAGTTGAAGTATTTTATTGAGAAAATACTATAGAATATCATGTGAGGATATTTTAATACATCGTGCAAAATACCGGTACCAAAACATAACACATCACTTAACCCCCCACTCAACCACCCCCCCCCCCCCCCCCTTGACCCATACCCTGCTGCCAGCTGCTTGCCCATGCCCCTTGCCCCATCTCCCACTCCACCTTGTCATAGCTGGAACACCTCCAATTCTCTCCCATTTTTCGTCCAACACCTGATAAGTGAGAAAAGAAGGAGATCCACCATTTTTATTCCCTGGAAAGCTTCCAAAAAACGGAGCAAAAAGGGGTGAGAAACTATTTCTGGGTTTGAATTTAAATTGTTTAAGTTCATACTTTTATTTGTGCAAATATGGCATGTTAGCTTAGGTTTCTTAAAACCTTCGATTTAAATGCTTACATGGTGTTGTTATGTAGCTCTCAGTATTTTTCCTTGTATATATTACATTTTTTCGGAAAAGTTGGTTGAGTACTGATGTTATAGGGTGCTTTTAATGCATGTGAGTTTGTGGTTGGGGTACATATCTTGTATGATTACACTCAGGGTAGTGTATTGTAGCTACTAGCATGTTTGTTTGGGCATGTTGTGTGTCTTACATGTTAGAACGAAAGGTATGAAAATCAGTGTTAGAGCATTCTGGAAAATGTCGCGCACAGACCATGTGGCGATCGATCGCCACAAAAGGGGCGATCGATCGCCGACGTCCAGTAGCCAAAATCAAAGGCACACGGTCGATCGCCACAAATGGCACGATTTATCGCCATGGGACAGTGGAGTCTGGCGATCGATCGCCAAGAGGTAGCGATCGATCGCCAGAGGCAGAGTTTTGAAAAATTGATATTTTGTTGGATTTTTGATTTTGGATTATAAATTGGCATCTAATATTGTGTTGTACACTGGTGTAGAGCCTTCACAGACGGCTACACATCCCACCACACACTACATTTTGGAAAGGTACGTAAGCGACGTACGGGCATCCCAACGGTAACATGTACTTATGTTTGTCTGTTTGACACATGATGAATGCAATGTGATGCATTAAGAGTTGCTACATGTTATTATGCATTGTTGTTGCATTAATTGCATTGTTGTTGCATATTGTGATGTGGAATAAAGAGGTGTATTCCACGAGTCAGGGGTGATCACAGTGAAGGTTTTAATGCTTACTCTTGACCGCTAAAAATGTGGAGCGGGAGGGGGGAGGCTCGCTTGCACATGGAGGCGGGGTATACCATACTAAGCGATGATGAGATACCGCTAGTATGAAGAAGCGAGGATGGGATACCGCTTGTTTTGAGATTGTAAAGCGAAGAAGCATTAAAATAACTGATGATGACTGACTCACGAAAAAGAAATGATATGTCATGACATTTATTGGTGAAGCCATATATTCATATAGTGTTTTGATTATGAATTGTGGTACAGGGACAACCAATGGGCATTGTAAATGCGATGAAAATACAGGAAGTGTTTTGTATTAATGATTATGCATTTACGCCTTACGTATTCATATTGTGTTGTATATAAATAGCTATGTGCTCATGTGTTGGGGGTTGTCTTTGTAGGTGCTTTTGCTAAGGAGAACTAGGGTCGGGGCTGATACTTTGAGCTGTAAGGAGTGCTACTACAATAGCAGGACAGAGTTCTTATGCGTAGTCTCTACAAGTAGTAGAGTAGAACTATAGTGTCACTCCTATTGTTTTGAGAAATGTAACTATTATCTGTTGAAAATTTTATGGGTACATTTGAACTGTAAGCACAAAATGTCAACACGATTAAATACTCTGATATTGAAATGCTTAGTTCTCATAATTGCACCTTACATTAGGTTTAAGTATCGGGGTCTCACAAAGAGTTCAAAGCAAGAAACAGTAGCCGACTCTACAACGGAAGCTGAGTATATTGCTGCCTCGGATGCAGCAAAGGAAGCTGTTTGGATTAGGAAGTTCATTTCTGAACTTGGAGTGGTGCCTAGCATTAAAGATCCGATAGAACTCTATTGTGACAACAATGGAGCGATCGCATTGGCTAAGGAACCTAGATCTCACCAAAGATCCAAGCACATACTTAGGCGTTTCCATTTCATTCGAGAAATCGTTGAAAGGGGAGATGTTAAAATATGCAAAGTACCAACAGATGATAATGTCTCTGACCCATTGACGAAGCCACTGTCACAGCAGAAGCATGATCGTCATACTAGATCTCTAGGCATTAGGTATATGTCTGAGTGGTCTTAGTGCAAGTGGGAGATTTGTTGGGATATGCCCTAAGACAAGTCCTTAGATGATTGTTTTGACATACAATGTTTATGATTTTATGAATGACAATTCATTATTATATATTATTCTTTTAACTGTGCAATGTGAATTAATATATATGTTAATGTCCTTAGAATAATATTGTATTATTCTTAAAGATGTCCCTAGTCAAGTATTATCATGAATAGGGATAATGATAATACGTAGAGACTAGTATGTGTTGATTGATGAATTGTTCATTGATATGAGATATCAAATCAACACATGGGTACATGTTAGAGAACGATGTACTGGACAGACCCACCATGAGAATGCAACATGGATAGTTATATGATCGTCATATGCAATTCTCATAGTGATAATAATGTATGTAATCCTTACGACTTGTGATCATCAGAGATCCCAACATAAGGAGTTATGTATCTTGATATCGTCAAACGTTACCCGTAACAGGGTAAACTATAAAGGCGACTATTGGATACACTACGAATTATGTAGAGGGATGTTGACTGATCGATATAGGATTTGTCCCTCCTATATAACAGGAGAAGTGTTTGGCCCTTGATCAAGTGAGAACTAAAATGCATGGCCATGCTCGAATGAGTCGATATGAGATATCGAGCTTATTCTTTTATTCTAGTTCTACTTGGGGATCAAGAAATAAAGATTGAATATACGAGTATGACTATTCCATGACTCGTGTTCAATCTAACCACAAAGGACAAAGGGATTAAGTTACATGGTTAATATTATCACAAGTTCTAAAGGTTATGTCGAGTCATTGACATTCTTGTAATTTGGGTAGCCTTGATGTGTTGCTAGACACCGCTCTTTGCTTGTAACGTAAAATGAGATTTTATGCCACTGCCAACATTACAAGATCCTATTCGGGTCGCACAAAAGATTAAATCGAGAAGGGAAATTAAATTCATTGGATGAATTAATTAATTAAGAAGAGTCTTAATTAAGTGATTAAAATGTTTTAATTAAATCATGGGTTTGAGCCCATGAGTCTTTAAGAAAGCCTTTAATTAAATCATATATAAAATAACAAGGTGATTAATTGTTAATTCATTCCTTGATAACATTTTATAATCATAAAACCTAGCACACAAAAAGCTCACGGCCGCCGTTTCACTCTTGGCTCTCTCGGCTTCATCATAGCCGAAGTGAGCTTTGTTGATTCCGGCCATCTTTTCGATTGTGAATCGAGTGAGGTTTTTGGTTCCGGTTTAAGAACTAGTTTAGCAACTTGTTCTTAAACTATCCCTTCACCCGATTTGATCGTGTGGATACCGTTGAGGCAAAACTTGACAAGTTTTGCTAGTGACTCGAAGGAGACGTTGGACGTGGTGCTGCTCCGTGGAATCTGCTCAAACACGCTACAAGGGTGAGACCTTCGTAAATCCTTTATCCGATATGATAACATATGTATAGATCCGCGGTTTAGTAATCCAAAATTTTATTCCGCTGCGTTGTATGCTTTAAGGATTACTTACAAATGCATCCAAAATCCATCGAGCAAACCTGCTCGGCATAACAGTCTCGTCATCCGGTGACGTAGACACCACCTTGTGCTCATCATCGGCACTCAAACCATACTACTAAATACATATACACCCAGACATATTATTCGTCATCACAATGCTACACGTCTACATAGAATATCCCTTATGTCATATCCTGTGACGGTATATGCCAACATACAACATCCAAAATCTCATCGTCAAACACATGACGGTACAGGTATATCAGCGCATGACATCGACAATAATGCTAATAAAATAGTAACACACCATACCTCATCGCTAACAAGATAGCGGCATACCTGTGTCCATCGTCCACCCGTGGTATGCAAGCGGCACCCATCGCTCGCAGGCGGCATAATCCAGTGCTATGTACATAGCGGTATAACTCATCGCTATAGAGCCAGCGGCAAGATCCCTCGCCATAGAGTCAGCGGTCATAAAACATCACCATATATATCTGGCGGTATGAACCATCGCTATAGATGTAGCGGAATGAACCATCGCTATAGAGATACCCGGCGGTATGAACCATCGTCATAGATGTAGCGGAATGAACCATCGCTATAGAAATACCCGGCGGTATAAACCATCGCCATAGATGTAGCGGAATGACCCATCGCTATAGAGATACCCGGTGGTATGAACCATCACCATAGATGTAGCGGAATGAACCATCGCTATATAATACCCGGCGGCATAAACCATCACCAATAGAATAGCGGAATGACCTGTCGCTATATAATACCTGGCGGCATGAACCATCGCCATAAAATCAGCGGTATAATCGTGGACTCAAGAGGTACTCACATTCATGTAGCACTTTGTTCCTTTCGGACCTAAGAGGTGGCTCACATTAAACGCAGCACTTTGTTCCCGATAGCATCGCTACATCATGACAGCGGCATCATCGCTTCGACGTGACAGCGGCATGTATCATCGTTTCGACACGACAACGGCATCATCGCTTCGACATGACGGTGGTATCATTGCTTCGACGTGACAGCGGCATGTATCATCGCTTCGACACGACAACGTCATAATCAGAAATGTATCGCCTTGTTCCGTAGGCCCAAGAGGCCCTCCCATGCACGTGCCACATTCCCTATAGACGCAAGAGGTGACCCCGTACAATGCATGTGCCACATGCCCCGTAGGCGCAAGAGGTGACCCCATACAATGCACGTGCCACATGCTCAGTAGGCGCAAGAGGTGACCCCGTACAATGCACATTGTCCCTCTGGACTCAAGAAGTGATGCCCATTCCGTATAATCTCACCAATATTTCCATACACATGCATCCAGTTTAGCACAACAGTCCACAAATCCTACTACGTTATATCGGCGGCTCAATAATATCCCTCGCTATGATATGACAGCGGCATTAACCATCGCTTCGACATATGAGCGACAAATATTATGATCCATCGCTGGTGATATACCCGTAGCAGAACTCTAATTGCAATATATTTGCATGCTCAATATCAATTGAAATCTCATAATCATATGGAAATCATACCAGTGATACCCGGGGATTAATGGTGTTAATCCCCGTGTGGTAATAACCCTTAATGGATTTTATTTGTGGCAATTATGAATTAATTGCGGTTTCTAGACTCTCGGGGATTTTAAATCTGATATTTGGAGTCGTTGCATCCGAGGGATGAGATTGTATTCTCATCGTGGTGATAACCTTGGAATTTGGTCTTTGGTGGGATTTGGGGTCCGGAGTACTTTGTACTGGGGCTGGTAATGGGAATTGAGGTTGGAGAGATGATTTTTGAAAACAGATGATATTTAATGAATCATGATGTATTTGTTGAAGGATTGGTATTTTTGAGTTTTGGTATTATATATACCAAGTGGACTCGATATTCCATCATTTGGCACGGAACCCTTCCCTCTCTTCTCTCTCTCTACGCCTAACCCTTCTCCCCCCATTTCCCCTCTTTTCCCTTGATGGGAAAAATCGATGGTACCTTGGCTCGGAAGCCTGTTTCTCGAAGATAATCAGGTATTAGTCTTCCCCTCGTCATTGTCTTCGATTTGGTTGTTTTTGGTTGAGTATTAATGTTAGATTTGGGTTTGTGGATTTTGGGTAAAAATCTTAAAGTTTGTTGTTGGAGTTTTTATTGAGTTTTAAAGGTGTATTTGAAGTGTTGAAGGTGTATGGGGTGTTGGTTTTGAGTTTGGGTGTGAAAACACCATGGAAGCTCGAATTTGTTGGAAAATCGCAGGTGGCGATCGATCGCCGAGGTGGGGCGATCGATCGCGACGAGCAGCTGTTAAAATTGGTGACGATGAATAGTGCAGCGATCGATTGCGTGGTCTAGACGATCGATCGCGAGCAGGTTGGCGATCGATCGCGATGGTTGGCGATCGATCGCGTGTAAGCAATATTGCCCACTGGTCAGGGGCAATCGATCGCGCTAAAAGCGGCGATCGATCGCCGCCCGTAGGAAATGGTTTTTTTGGAAATTTTGGGGATTTTGGAAGCGGGGCTTGAGTAGCCCGTTTCCGGGGTAATGTCTACATTCCAATGGGAATGCTATACTTTTTATATGGATTGATTGGAGCAAAATTTTAATAAAACGGGATTCTCGATTGAGTTTTTGGCTATCTTTTAAACTTGTAAAATGGTATATTTTGAGTATTATGCATGCTTAGCCGGGGGGCTTTTATTTTGGTAATCGTCATGGATAGACGATAGATTTGGAACTTGCGAACGTGCTTGGTCATGTGATTGCATGCCTATGTTTAATTGAGAGTTATTTGTGTGTTAGCACATAACTCATCGGGTCGTGGGACTCAGGCAAAGTTGGACTCGAACCACGGATTATAAGGTACGTATGACGTACGAGCATAGCCCCTTAATATATTCGCATTTGTTGAATGCTTGATACATTGTATTACGATGAATGTATGTGAATAGGCATGGATTATGGTATTTGCTACAAATGTACATATATGCATTGGGAATTCATGTAGTGCCGCTTTTCAGCAAGCAATGATGGAATGTTGTCACTTGGAGCGAATATCGATTATGACGCTACTGCTGTTGAGCATGCGTGACAACAGAATGCCGCTATTGTAGACTGATCAATGAAATAGATATATGGAACCATAAGTGAGGTACATGGAATATCGGTAATCATTGTTTAATGATATGGTGTTATTGATCTTGATATCGGTATGTGACAAATGAATTCGTTAATCAATGTAATGATTAACTGGCATTTGGGGAATTTGATGGTTTGAGTTGTTTTGAGAACAGGGACAGTACAGGGAATCCCGGATGAGGATGATACCATCCAAGGAGTACATTTGTATTTCGTAGCATTTATATTTTTGTAAATTATGAATTGTGTTATTGTGATTATTGGATTTGGGATATTGGTATGCTCACCCCATGTCGGGGCTGTCTCTGTTGGGGCAGGTTATTAGGTACATCTGTAATGCCTCGATTTGTTGTATACACGTATGATATGATTATGGTGTAATTATATCAAATGGTGGTATGTTAATGGGGGGTTCGGGTGGAACCAATAATGAAGAAATACATGTATGAAATGATATATGGCAAGGAATGAAACATGATGTACAAAATGTAGTGCAAAGAAATGATTTGAATTATAGTATGCATTTGCTATGAATTTCATATGCCTTTGCCTTTCATTAAGGTTGCATTAGCATGTGAATTTACTTGCAATTGGAATTGCATTTGAATTTGAATTTCATTTCATGTACATGTTAATTCACATGTCATTAACTTCAAGTGAGTTAGGGAGCTAATGACCATGTATCAAAGTGACTTAGCATGATGATTAAGTGAAGTGCTTTTTATTAAGGGATACCAAGTGAAATCACATACTTCACCTAAACACACCTACTAAAATCCTACACAAGCTCCTCTCCATCTCTTTCAAGTTCTTGATAGTTTGAGCTTGAGATTCACTTGTGAATTGAGCTAGGAAGTTGTGTGAAGTGATTTCTTAATATCTTGGTAAGGATTTCATGGTTTTACACTTGAATTATGTAATTGGTATTGATTTATGTGATGGGGAATATCAATTATTGATGCTTAGAATCATATCATGTTTCTATGCTTTGAATTGGAATCTATGATGTTAGGAACATGTTTATATGATACTAGGGAGTGCATGAATCACGGTTACATGTGAAATTCTGGGTAGGAGAAGAAGTACCATGAGGATAAGCTCAAAATCGCCATTGTCTCAATTTTTCTGATCGTGCCGATCGATCGGCATGTGGTCTCGATCGATCGCCGCGAACAGTAAAGTTTTAAGGCGGTTTGAGCATGAGGCGATCGATCGGTGAGTTTGAGGCGATCGATCGGTACATGTGGCGATCGATCGGTGATTTTGTTCGATCGATCGGTGAAGAGTGAACAGTTCGGCGATCGATCGAGAATCCGGGGCGATCGATCGGTGATGGCAGAATGTTGAAAAATTTTATATTTTTGTAGAATTTGATTTTAATGCCCTATGATAACATGATATATTGTTGGCATTGTTGTAGCATCATCTCAGGGGACAGGACAACGAGGCACTTAGCCAGTGACGCCTAATTTATCTTGTTTGTGTCGCAGTACAGGTACGTGTTGACGTACGGAGTATAGATATGATGTGATGATGATGTTATGGTTTTGATATCATATGATTTATGTTATCTTGTGTCATATGATTGGTAGTTTCATATGCATGTACATACATGGATTTCATATGATTGGGATGGAGGCCTTGATAGATATGTGTATATGTTTTGGTGAGATCATTGCCTCGATAGATATGCCTGGTGTGGTATATGCTTTGGCTGGGATCGTTGCCACGATAGATATACTACATATGCTTTGGCTTGAGAGATATACACCTGGTGTGGGTATATGCTCTGGCTATTGTCACAGATGAGCTTGGTACTATGATATGTGCTGCTAATATGCAGATGTGATGTGGTTCCACTGACATATTGAGCTGAATAGGCATATGATATGGGGCTCATGATAATAGGGTACTTATTGGACATGTCATGACATAGTGCATTTGTGGATGCATGATACAGAACATTCATGTTAGATGATTTATTGTGCTTTATCATTGACATTGATATTGTTGCACTGAGATCGTTGTTCTCTATACTCATTGTGTGAATGTTTTTCTGTAGGGACTCATAGACGTGGGGAGATGGGATGTGAGTCATTTTCCGCTGCGAGCTGAGCCACTGCCTAGGAGTTATTTTGGATTAGGTTGTTACTTGTACATGTGATGTATAGTTGGTTAGGTTTTTATAACCTTGTAATAACTTAACTAGTTAGAAACTCTTAATCAGTGTATGTTTTTACTTAATTCAGACTCACGTATGTATGTTAAGATACTACATAAATGGATTAAGTAACGAGGACACCACATTAGTGGTATCAGAGCAGTGGTTCGAGAACGGGGTGAACATGGGTAGAGGAAGTGTATTAGGGAGTTACCTAAACACTTTGAGAATGGTAATAGCATGTTAGTATTTGGAATATGATGTTATTCTAACATGTTATATACTTGTAAATGTTATTGTTAACCCTTGATCTACAGCTATGACAGACAGAGGGTATCATGAGGATTTGGGGATGCCATGAGTGGCAATGCGAGTGTGAGGATGGCGCCTGTGCCACCACCACCGATTGAGCAAGGGCCGGTAGAACAGGTACTATTGCCTGGAGAATTGACTTTGACGCAGTTTCTGAGTTATCAGCCACCCAGGTTTGAGGGGACTGAATCAGGAGAACTGGCAGAGGAGTGGCTAGAACGTGTGGAACAGATATTTGTGTCCGCACCGTGTGCCAATACTGCTTGGTTACGTTTAGCTGAATTCCAGTTAGCTAAGAAAGCTATGATGTGGTGGAAATCCACAGTACTTGAGTTGAGGGCTCAAGGACATACAGTTAACTGGGATGTGTTTAGAACAAAGTTTCTGGAGCATTACTTCTCTGTTGCTGCAAGGCAGAGGAAAGAGGATGAATTTACAAATTTGAGACAGGGAGCAATGACAGTATCTGACTATGCTGTGCATTATTATTCTTTGCTCCGGTATGTGCCACATATTGCTGTGAACACCAAAAGCTAAGATCAGACAGTTTGTGAAAGGTTTGAGGCCTGAATTGTTTGATAGGGTCATGTCCAATAACCCTACATCATATGAAGAAGCGTTGACTAGAGCCGAGATGGCTGAGATTGCTGTAGGGGTGTATAAAGATGTTGGACAAGCCCAACCACCGACATCTGACAGTATGAGACCTAGAGGAGAATCATTTAAATCACCACGAGGTGGTGCATCTTCATCTAGGTTTAGTGGGAAACGTTTTGGATCACAAAAAGGGGGTGATCGCAAATCTAAGGGACAGTTCCAAGGTAGTAGTAGTGGCAGTGGTGTGCAATGCTTTAAATGTGGTGGACCACATTTGAAACGAGATTGTCCTCAATTGAATCCAGTAGTTTGTTTCTGTTGTGGGAGACCAGGACATGTGATCCGTGATTGTACTCAAGTGGGTGGACAACAGAGGAGAGGACCCATTTCAGAGACTACAGTACAACAGAGACCACAGGGTGTACCACAGTCTGGTGGAGGACAGAGGACCGGAACACCTCAGGCTCAGGTGTATGCACTGAACAGGGAGGAAGCAGAGGCAGCTCCTGATGATGTGATAGCGGGTAAGTGTGCTTTGTTTACTTATCCTGCTTTTCTGTTGATTGATACTGGTGCATCACATTCTTTTATTGCACAAGCATTTATTGATCAGTATCATATATGCTCGTCTCCACTGTTGATGCCTCTTTATGTCTCGACACCCATGGGAATACTGTGATGACGTGTCAGAGTGTGTCTGATTGTACTATTCAGTTTGAGACTGAGTATGGACTACAAGCTGATTTGATTGTGTTAGACATGTCAGATTTTGATTGCATCCTTGGAATTGATGTGTTGAGTAAATATCAATCTGTTGTGGATTGTAGTCAGAAGATAGTAAGATTTCAGTCTGATACTGGAACTCAATGGTTATTCTATGGCCAAGGATCGAGGGCAAGGATTCCTTTGATATCAGCAATCCAAATGTCGCGTTTGTTAGAGCGTGGACATGCGGGTTATTTGATTTATGCCCTTGATATTACTGAACAGAAACTAGAAAGGAAAGTGGAGGAGATACCAGTGGTTGCAGAATATGCGGATGTGTTTCCAGATGAGATACCTGGATTCCCACCGAGTCGAGAAGTGGAATTTGGTATTGATTTGATACCTGGTACTTCTGCAATTACACGGGCTCCTTATCGGATGGCACCAACTGAATTGAAAGAGTTGAAACTCAATTGCAAGACTTATTGGACAAGGGGTACATACGTCCTAGTGTATCGCCTTGGGGTGCTCCGGTTTATTTGTTAAGAAGAAGGATGGGACAATGAGATTGTGTATTGATTATAGACAATTGAACAAGGTAACGATAAAGAATAAGTATCCTCTTCCTCGTATTGATGATTTGTTTGATCAGTTGCAGGGTTCAAGGATTTATTCTAAGATTGATTTGAGGTCAGGATATCATCAAATACGTGTGAGGGAAGGAGATATACAGAAGACAGCATTCAGAACTCGTTATGGACATTATGAGTTTCTGGTGATGCCATTTGGAGTGACAAATGCTCCTGCTGTCTTTATGAGTTTAATGAATCGGGTTTTCCAGGAATACCTTGATCGATTTGTCATTGTCTTTATCGATGATATACTGATCTATTCACGGAGTGATGCCGAACATGTTCAACATTTGCATATGGTATTGCAATTGTTGAGGACACATCAGTTGTATGCCAAACTCAGTAAGTGTGAGTTTTGGTTGACTAGTGTCGGCTTTTTGGGACATGTAATATCAGAAGAAGGTATATCAGTCGATCCAAAGGAAGTGGAAGCAGTGTTGAATTGGTCAGCACCTACTTCTGTGCCAGAGATTCGTAGTTTCATAGGTTTGGCTGGATATTATAGACGGTTTGTTAAAGGATTTTCAGCGATCGCCAAACCATTGACACATTTGACACAGAATGGAGTATCATTTCAATGGTCAGAGGCTTGTGAGTGTAGTTTTCAGGAATTGAAACATCGATTGACTACAGCTCCAGTCTTGATCATTCCATCTGAGCATGACAGGTTTGCAGTATATACTGATGCATCTTTACTTGGTTTGGGTTGTGTATTGATGCAGGACAAACATGTAGTGGCTTATGCATCACGACAATTGAAGCCACATGAAATGCGATATCCAGTACATGATCTGGAATTGGCTGCCATTGTCTTTGCATTGAAGATATGGCGACATTATTTATATGGTACATCGTTTACCATATACACAGATCATAAGAGTTTAAAATTTCTATTCACTCAAGCATAGTTGAATATGAGACAAAGGAGATGGATGGATCTGTTGAAAGATTATGATTGTGAGATTGAATATCATCCAGGAAAAGCTAATCTTACAGCAGATGCCTTGAGTCGAAAGGTACATCATACGGCTGATGAGATGATTCATTTATCTGCTTTGATGACTTCTTGTTGTACTTTAGGTTATGATTTTGATATGGAAATAGTGCCAGTACGGGTATCAACATTGTTGGTTGAACCCGACATTTTTGAGAAAATCAGAACGGCACAACTGACTGATGATGAAGTACAACAGTGGAAGGAAAGGATAAGTCAAGGACAAACATCTCACTTTGTACTTACCAATGATGGAACTTTGAAGTAAAGAAACTGTTGGGTAGTACCTGCTTCATTAGGACTACGCCAAGAACTACTACAACGTGCTCATTGTAGTAGATATAGTATACATCCTGGAGGGAAGAAAATGTATCATGATCTACGTACACAATTTTGGTGGAAACGTATGAAACAGGATGTATTGAGCTTTGTGAAACGATGTTTGATCTGTCAACAAGTGAAAGCGGAAAGACAGAGACCAGGAGGTGAATTACATAGTTTGGACATTCCTCAGTGGAAATGGGAACATATCACGATGGACTTTGTGACTCATTTACCACGGACGTCTTCTGGTTGCGATGCTATTTGGGTGATTGTTGACCGACTCACCAAAGTATCTCATTTTGTGCCATATTGTATGACGTTTACATATCTGAGAATGGCACAGTTATACATTCAACATGTAGTGAGACTACATGGTATTCCAGTTTCTATTGTATTGGATAGGGATCCGAGGTTTACTTCTCATTTTTGGGAAGGGTTACAGACAGCGTTGGGAACTGAAGTGCGGTTGAGTACAGCATATCATCCTCAGACAGATGGACAAACAGAGCGTACGATACAGACGCTTGAGGATATGTTGCGTGCCTGTGTATTAGAGTTTGATACTTCTTGGCAAGAGTCGTTGCCATTAGTGGAATTTTCATATAACAACAGTTATCAATCTAGTATACAGATGGCACCATTTGAGGCTTTGTATGGGCGACGATGTAGATCGCCATTGTATTGGGATGATGTGGATCAGTCTTCCTTACGTGGACCGGATATGATTCATGAAATGGAAGAGAAAGTAAAGGTAATTGTGGGGTCTTCCCACCTTAACAGTGATTAAAAGACATAAGAAGGACTAATCATGCATTAAGGTAACATCTTAAGGTTTTGGTTGTTACACGAGCTAACAGGATTACAGGCCAAAATACAAAACTTCAAAAATAATTCATTACATTCCAAAAGAATGTCATTTAGATTTACACTACTCCTAGAGTAGATACTAATCATAACTTGAATCCTATGCATTCCTGTGTCCCTAGTAGCTCACTGCCTCAACCCGACCCTTAGTCCTTTCGTCCAAAAGTGTACCTACAGGGACAACACATCATGAGCATATATAATCTTACTTAACATTATAAACATCATAGTAAATGCATGAAACATTGGTTAAGTAATATGCTGGTTATACATTCACTTCTTATTGTTGTCCCTGATTTAGAATCATGCATATGGGGCATCTTACCCCCGTGGCATCTTACCACAAGTATGGCCTCTTACCATATGGGGCATCTTACCCCGTGGCATCTTACCACAATACATCGCATGGCCTCTTACCATGTGGGGCTTCTTACCCCGTGGCATCTTACCACAATACATCGCATGGCCTCTTACCATGTGGGGCATCTTACCCCGTGGCATCTTACCACAATACATCACATAAATGTCATCATATAAGCATCGTATAAGCAATAAACATCATATGAACTTCATCGTATAAACATCATATAAACATCGTCATTTCATCGTGAATACTCATGCAATAAAAGCATAGTCGTAGTATAGAGATGTGTGTTACCGTCCGATGCCCGTACGCTTCTTACGTACCTTTTCAAAAGGAGGAGGAGTCAACAGACTTTATCTCCTTGATGGTGCTGGTACCTGGGATGGTTCTACAAGACCACATAATACCATATTAGATGCCTCAAAACCATCTTACATCATAAACTTAACAAAATAAAACATCATCATATTTTTCAACTTTCTGCCTTTCTCGATCGATCGGCCCTATGTCTCGATCGATCGAGACACTGTGCACAAAAAGTGCCTTAGCTTCCTGCCTCGCTCGATCGATCGAACATTTACCGATCGATCGAGGAGCTTCACCGATCGATCGAGAAATCCTTCGATCGATCGGCACCAAAATTTTGAAAACATGCTTAGACCTTCTGTCTCGCTCGATCGATCGGAACTAAATCTCGATCGATCGAGAGCTCTGAAAATCGGGATTTTTCCCCAGATTTTTGAGCACTACATTTCACACCATCTTTTCTACTACATAGCACATCTTTCATGCTGAAACAAACATGTGAAGAACTTCATAAAATATCCGTGTAAGCCCTTAAGTCAAAGGTTTAACGAAACTTAAGCTAACATGCATCATAACATCATCATAATCTTCATCCTTAACCAACTTTTACAAAAACAGAGCATGTATCCCTTTGCCCAGATTTTCGAGCATATAGTTTCATAACTAGAAATCTATCTCATACGACATGTAAATGCTCAAACATCCATGCTAGTAGTTACATAAAACTACCTTGTAAGCATCTCTACCAAGGTTCCACCCAAACCTATACTTAACATGCTTTAAAATCAACCCACCAAACCCAAGCCCAAACACAAACCCAGAAAACAGGGTACCCACTTACCCCTCTCTTTTGCTCCTCTTTTTGCAAGGATTTGAACACCTTCTTACCAAGCTTTTCTTCCCTTCCCCAGCAGCTTACAGGCACGATTTTGGGAGAGAAAGAGAGGAGGAGAGAAGGAGATGATTTGGCTGCAAAGTGGAAGCATGGGCATGACCAAGTGGGGGGCATGGGCTTTGACAAGTGGGGGTGTAGGGTGCAATTGGGGGAGGGTGGTGACCGAGTGGGTGGGGGTGGTGTGGGTAGGGTGGTCATGCGGTGTTTAATTGTGTCCCGGTATTTAGTACGATGTATTAAAATATCCTCACTCGATATTTTCTAACTTCATATAATTAATACATCCCTTAAAATACCCAACATGCTCCCCACATCATATCATCATAACATAAATCGTGGCCCCCAATTTAAATACACCACAACCCTTAAACACATCATAATTTATCATCGTAGAACATAATCATATCACATTTCGGGGGTATTACATTACTCCCCTACTTATAAGATTTCGTCCTCGAAATCCACATGCATCATCATATTGAAACTAAACATAAAAACATACCAGAGAATAGTTCCGGATAGTGCTGCACCATATGCCGTTCCGTCTCCCACGTAGCCTCCTCGACACCCCGACGATCCCACTGAACTTTGACCATCGGTATAACTTTACTTCGTAGTCTGCGATCCTCTCGATCCAGAATTCTGATCGGTCGTTCAACGTAGGACACATCTGAATCTAACTGCACTTCAGTAGGTTGTAAGACATGGGACGGGTCTGGCTCATACTTCCTCAACATAGAGACATGGAAAACATCGTGTATGCCAGACAAGGATGGCGGTAGAGCCAAACGATATGCCAAAGTACCGATACGCTGTAAACTTCATATGGCCCAACATACCTCGGAGATAACTTTCCCCGCATCCCAAAACGAACCACGCCCCTGAAGGGCGAGATCTTTAAGAAGACCCTGTCTCCTAACTGGAATTCTAGCGGTCGTCGCCGCTTATTGGCATAGGCCGCTTGCCTATCCTGGGCCGCTTTCATCTTCAGGCGTATCAACTTTATCTTACCTTCCATATCCCTGATCATATCCGGTCCTCCGACCGCTTTGCTAGTCAAGTCCTCCCAATACAGTGGTGATCTACATCGTCGTCCATACAGAGCTTCAAAAGGGGCCATTTGAATGCTCGCCTGATAACTGTTATTATAGGAGAACTCCACCAGCGACACTGAATCCTGCCACGGAGTATCAAACTCCAAAACACATGCCCTCAACATGTCCTCGAGCGTCTGGATGGTACGCTCTGTTTGGCCGTCTGTCTGAGGGTGATAGGCCGTACTCAGTCTCACCTCCGTGCCCAGAGCTGTCTTGAGACCCTCCCAGAAATGTGAAGTGAACCTCGGGTCCCTGTCAGACACTATCGAGACTGGAATACCATGCAATCTCACAACATCCCGTATATACATTTGAGCCATCTTTAAGTATGTATAAGACATACTGTAAGGGATGAAATGAGCCGTCTTCGTCAGCCTATCCACGATCACCCAGATCGCATCAAATCCTGAGGTCGTTCTTGGCAAGTGGGTTACGAAGTCCATAGATATATGCTCCCATTTCCATTCAGGCACCTCTAAGCTCTTCAGCTCTCCACCAGGCCTCTGCCTCTCTGCTTTTACCTGCTGGCAGATCAAACATCTTTTAACAAAAATGATTACTTCTCGCTTCATGCGTCTCCAACAGAATTGATCGCATAGATCTTTGTACATCTTCTTTCCCCCTGGGTGGATACTGAAACGACTACTGTGAGCCCGCTCCAATATTCCTCTACGCAGTCCTGGTGCATCTGGGACTACCCATCGGTTGCCCAGTCTCAAGGAATCATCCTCAGCCACTCTGAACTTGGAAGCTTGACCTTGAAGGATCAATGATGTCCACCTCTGAACCTCACTATCCGACTTCTGGGCCTTCCTGATCGCCTCAAATATGTCTGGCTCCGCCAATAGGGTCGACACTCGCACAGGCGACGTGTCTACATCGAAATCATAGCCCAGTTGGCAATAAGACGTCATCAAGGCCGACAAACACATAACATCCTCTGCAGTACTCTTCACCTTCCGACTTAAGGCATCTGCTATCAGGTTCGCTTTACCTGGATGGTACTCAATTTCACAATCATAGTCTTTGAGCAGATCCATCCACCTTCTTTGCCTCATATTCAACTCTGCCTGAGTGAATAAGAACTTCAGGCTCTTATGGTCCGTATAAATAGTGAAAGACGTGCCATACAAGTAATGCCTCCAGATCTTTAAGGTGAATATGATGGCCGCCAATTCCAAATCATGCACTGGATACCTGGCTTCGTGTGGCTTCAGCTGCCTCGACGCATAAGCCAACACATGCTTATCTTGCATCAACACACAGCCCAAGCCCTGCAATGACGCATCCGTATATAAGGCAAACCTCTTATCCTCGGACGGAATCACCAGTACAGGCGCTGTAGTCAAACGACGCTTCAGCTCATGGAAGCTTTCCTCACAAGCTTCGGACCAAAAGAAGGGGACTCCTTTCTGAGTCAGCTGTGTCAGAGGTTTGGCAATCTTCGAGAAACCTTCGACGAAACGTCGGTAATAACCTGCCAGACCGAGGAAACTCCGTATTTCCGGTACAGAAGTGGGTGCAGCCCACTCCATCACAGCTTCAATCTTCCTTGGATCCACAGATATCCCGTGGCTAGATATGACATGGCCTAAAAATACCACGCTGTCCAACCAGAACTCGCACTTACTAAGCTTCGCATACAGATGATGATCCCTAAGGATTTGAAGTACTATCCTCAAGTGCCTTACATGCTCTTCTTCAGTCCGAGAGTAAATAAGTATGTCGTCAATGAAGACTCTGACGAACTGATCCAAATATGGCTGGAACACCTTGTTCATCAAACTCATGAAGACAGCTGGGGCATTTGTCACCCCAAAAGGCATGACCAGGAATTCATAGTGCCCATATCTAGTCCTGAAAGACGTCTTCTGAACATCATCTTCTTTTACTCGAATCTGATGGTACCCCGACCTCAGATCAATCTTACTATAGAGCCTCGTACCCTGCAACTGATCGAACAAGTCATCGATCCTCGGAAGTGGATACTTGTTCTTTACTGTAGCTTTCTTCAACTGCCTGTAGTCAATGCATAGACGCATCGATCCATCTTTCTTCTTAACAAATAAGACAGGCGCACCCCATGGCGATACGCTAGGGCGTATGTAGCCCTTATCAAGGAGTTCCTGCAACTGTATCTTTAACTCCCTTAACTCTGCTGGTGCCATCCTATACGGGGCACGAGAAATTGCAGACGTCCCTGGTAGTAGCGCAATCCCAAACTCGACCTCTCTCGTCGGTGGGAATCCGGGAATCTCCCCCGGAAAGACATCAGGAAACTCCGCCATTACGGGCACATCCTCGACCTTTAATTCATTCCTCTTTTCCGTCATATCCACAGCATAGATAAGATATCCTGCATGACCTCGTTCCAATAACTGCGCCATCTTGACAGCAGATATTAACGGAATCTTCGGACGGGAACCATCCCCATAAAATGTCCACTGGACTCCCAATACAGATCTAAATCGGACAGTCCTTTGCCTGCAGTTTACCACTGCCTGATACTTGTTCAGAACATCGATGCCCACAATGCAATCGAAGTCTGTCATTCCCAACACAATCAAATCTGATCTTAACTCATTATCCTCAAAATAAATGAGGCCATCATAAACAATCTGATCCGTAGTCAAACTTCTTCCAGCGGGGGTCGAGACCATAAGAGGCATGGGGGACGGAGAAGTGCATATGTGGTGCCTTTCAACAAAACTCGTCGACACAAAGGAGTGTGACGCACCTGTGTCTATCAATATAAGAGCAGGGTGCGTAAATAAAAGACACGTACCCGCTATAACTTCCTCCGGGGCCGCCGTAGCCTGCTCCCTCGTCAAAGCATACACCTGTCCCTGAGGTGGCCCCGCGGGCTGACCTCCATACTGTCTTGGCACAAAAGGTGGCCGGTGTTGTGTCGTTCTGTCCGTAGGCCTCCCCGTAGAGTTCTGCTGTCTTCCCCTGTTGGGACACTGCCGAGCAAGGTGGCCTCTGTCGCCACAGACATAGCATCCTACGCAGTCCTTTGCCAAATGTGGTTGTCCACAAAGAGTGCACTGAACTCTACCAGATCTGTCTCCCTGAGACTGTCCTCTCCCAGATGGAGCATCATTCCTACCTTTCCCTTTCCATCGATTCTCGGGCCTCTTGCCACTGAATCTCGATGCTGAAGTGTTCCCCCTAGGCTTAAACTGATCACCTTTGGGCTTCAAATTGTCAGAAGTGGATCTCTGAGGGGGTGCCGGAGGTGGCACAGCATCAGGATATGCACCGACTCCCAGTTCAGCTAGCTCAGCTCGTGAGAGTGCATCATCAAAACAAGCAGGGCCATAAGTGATCACCCTGTCATACAGTTCAGGCCTCAAGCCCTTCATGAAATTCCGCATCTTCGCTTGAGTGCTTGCAGCAATGTGTGGCACATATCGTAGTAAGGAACAGTAATGCAAAGCATAGTCAGATACAGGCATGGTACCTTGTCTTAAACTGGTAAACTCATCCTCCTTGGCCTGTCTTGCAGCGGCTGAGAAATTGCGGTTCAAAAACCGCGTTCGGAACATCTTCCAATTTACTTCCTGTCCCAGAGCCTCTTGCTCAATCACTGTGGTTTTCCACCACATCAATGCCTTCTTGGACAGCTGAAATTCTGCTAATCGGATCCAGGCCGTCTTTGCACAAGGCGCTGCCACAAATATCTGTTCGATTCTCTAACCATTCCTCAGCTTTCTCTCCTGATTCAGTTCCCTCGAACATCGGAGGTCGATACATCATAAACTGAGCCAAGCTCAATTCCCCAGGTAGCAACTGCTGTTCAGAGGGTTCCTCTCCCAAAGCTGGTGGTGGCAATGGGTTCGTACGCCCAGCACTTGCATTTACACTAATGGCGTCACCCACTTCTATATTCGCTGCCATGCTGCAACACAAGGGTTAATAACAACACCAAAAGCAATTCATAAAACTCATCGTTAGATAATTGAACATGTTAGTATAACATCTTCTTCTTTATAAATAACATACATATAAACATGTTCAAAAGTAAGCACCTAGCTAACTCATTGCTAAGGCTACCCTTCACTCATTCCCGAGTTATCTAACCACTGCTCTGATACCACTAATGTGGGGTCTTCCCACCTTAACAGTGATTAAAAGACATAAGAAGGACTAATCATGCATTAAGGTAACATCTTAAGGTTTTGGTTGTTACACGAGCTAACAGGATTACAGGCCAAAATACAAAACTTCAAAAATAATTCATTACATTCCAAAAGAATGTCATTTAGATTTACACTACTCCTAGAGTAGATACTAATCATAACTTGAATCCTATGCATTCCTGTGTCCCTAGTAGCTCACTGCCTCAACCTGACCCTTAGTCCTTTCGTCCAAAAGTGTACCTACAGGGACAACACATCATGAGCATATATAATCTTACTTAACATTATAAACATCATAGTAAATGCATGAAACATTGGTTAAGTAATATGCTGGTTATACATTCACTTCTTATTGTTGTCCCTGATTTAGAATCATGCATATGGGGCATCTTACCCCCGTGGCATCTTACCACAAGTATGGCCTCTTACCATATGGGGCATCTTACCCCGTGGCATCTTACCACAATACATCGCATGGCCTCTTACCATGTGGGGCTTCTTACCCCGTGGCATCTTACCACAATACATCGCATGGCCTCTTACCACGTGGGGCATCTTACCCCGTGGCATCTTACCACAATACATCACATAAATGTCATCATATAAGCATCGTATAAGCAATAAACATCATATGAACTTCATCGTATAAACATCATATAAACATCGTCATTTCATCGTGAATACTCATGCAATAAAAGCATAGTCGTAGTATAGAGATGTGTGTTACCGTCCGATGCCCGTACGCTTCTTACGTACCTTTTCAAAAGGAGGAGGAGTCAACAGACTTTATCTCCTTGATGGTGCTGGTACCTGGGATGGTTCTACAAGACCACATAATACCATATTAGATGCCTCAAAACCATCTTACATCATAAACTTAACAAA
Organism: Haberlea rhodopensis; assembly: GCA_907163345.1. Classification (NCBI taxonomy): domain Eukaryota; kingdom Viridiplantae; phylum Streptophyta; class Magnoliopsida; order Lamiales; family Gesneriaceae; genus Haberlea; species Haberlea rhodopensis. The sequence goes on from CAJQUN010000092.1 coordinate 1,315,043, forward strand.
ATAAAACATCATCATATTTTTCAACTTTCTGCCTCTCTCGATCGATCGGCCCTATGTCTCGATCGATCGAGACATTGTGCACAAAAAGTGCCTTAGCTTCCTGCCTCGCTCGATCGATCGAACATTTTACCGATCGATCGAGGAGCTTCACCGATCGATCGAGAAATCCTTCGATCGATCGGCACCAAAATTTTGAAAACATGCTTAGACCTTCTGTCTCGCTCGATCGATCGGAACTAAATCTCGATCGATCGAGAGCTCTGAAAATCGGGATTTTTCCCCAGATTTTTGAGCACTACATTTCACACCATCTTTTCTACTACATAGCACATCTTTCATGCTGAAACAAACATGTGAAGAACTTCATAAAATATCCGTGTAAGCCCTTAAGTCAAAGGTTTAACAAAACTTAAGCTAACATGCATCATAACATCATCATAATCTTCATCCTTAACCAACTTTTACAAAAACAGAGCATGTATCCCTTTGCCCAGATTTTCGAGCATATAGTTTCATAACTAGAAATCTATCTCATAAGACATGTAAATGCTCAAACATCCATGCTAGTAGTTACATAAAACTACCTTGTAAGCATCTCTACCAAGGTTCCACCCAAACCTATACTTAACATGCTTTAAAATCAACCCACCAAACCCAAGCCCAAACACAAACCCAGAAAACAGGGTACCCACTTACCCCTCTCTTTTGCTCCTCTTTTTGCAAGGATTTGAACACCTTCTTACCAAGCTTTTCTTCCCTTCCCCAGCAGCTTACAGGCACGATTTTGGGAGAGAAAGAGAGGAGGAGAGAAGGAGATGATTTGGCTGCAAAGTGGAAGCATGGGCATGACCAAGTGGGAGGCATGGGCTTTGACAAGTGGGGGTGTAGGGTGCAATTGGGGGAGGGTGGTGACCGAGTGGGTGGGGGTGGTGTGGGTAGGGTGGTCATGCGGTGTTTAATTGTGTCCCGGTATTTAGTACGATGTATTAAAATATCCTCACTCGATATTTTCTAACTTCATATAATTAATACATCCCTTAAAATACCCAACATGCTCCCCACATCATATCATCATAACATAAATCGTGGCCCCCAATTTAAATACACCACAACCCTTAAACACATCATAATTTATCATCGTAGAACATAATCATATCACATTTTGGGGGTATTACAGTAATTCGATTGAAACTTAAAGCTGCTCAGGACAGACAGGCTGCTTATGCCAATAAGCGACGTAGACCACTTGAATTTCAAGTTGGTGACCGTGTGTTCTTGAAAATCTCACCTTTTAAAGGTGTAGTACGGTTTGGTAAGCGTGCAAAATTGTCTCAACGGTATGTTGGTCCGTATGAGGTATTGCAACGTATTGGTACGTTAGCATATCGATTGGCACTACCCCCGGCCTTGAGTAGTATTCATGATGTTTTTCATGTTTCACTGTTGAGGAAGTATGAACCAGATCCGAGTCATGTATTACAGTTACCTGAGATACAGTTGGATACAGATGTGTCGTATGAGGAACGACCGGTTATGATCTTGGATCGAGCTGAACGCAGGTTGCGTAATAAAGTGATTCTTATGGTTAAGGTACAGTGGGACAGACGGGGTGTCGAAGAGGCAACGTGGGAGACGGAGCAGCATATGATGCAACGGTATCCGGATTTGTTTTCTGGTATGATTTTACAGTTTTATGATACTGTTGGTACATACGTACTGTACTGTTGCATACATGATTATGTTTCCTCGCTTCATGTAGTAGGAATGGTGAGTTGCGTATCTATACATACATGTTTGTATATACAATTTCGAGGACGAAATTCATTGAGTGGTGGAGAATTGTAATGCCTTGATTTGTTGTCTACACGTGTGATATGATTATGGTGTAATTATATCAATTTGACAGTATGATAATGGGGGTACGGGTGGAACCAAGAATGAATTAATACATGTATGAAATGATATAAGACAAGGGTAAGGAATGAAATATGGTGTACAATGATTTAATAACATATCAACATGAATTAGTAGGCATTTGAATATGCATGTGAATGGAAATTGAATTGGAGTTGCATTTGAATTTGAATTTCATTTCATGTACATTTTAATTCACATGTCATTAACTTCAAGTGAGTTAGGGAGCTAATGACCATGTATCAAAGTGACTTAGCATGATGATTAAGTGAAGTGCTTTTTATTAAGGGATACCAAGTGAAATCACATACTTCACCTAAACACACCTACTAAAATCCTACACAAGCTCCTCTCCATCTCTTTCAAGTTCTTGATAGTTTGAGCTTGGAATTCATTTGTGAATTGAGCTAGGAAGTTGTGTGAAGTGATTTCTTAATATCTTGGTAAGGATTTCATGGTTTTACACTTGAATTATGTAATTGGTATTGATTTATGTGAAGGGGAATATCAATTATTGATGTTTAGAATCATAACTTGTTTCTTTGCCAAGAATTGGATTCTAGGATGTTAGGAACATGTTTATATGATACAAGGGAGTGCATGAATCATGGTTACATGTGAAATTCTGGGTAGGAGAAGAAGTACCATGAAGATAAGCTCAAAATCGCCATTGTCTCAATTTTTCTGATTGTGCCGATCGATCGGCATGTGGTCTCGATCGATCGCCGCGAACAGTAAAGTTTTAAGGCGGTTTGAGCATGAGGCGATCGATCGGTGAGTTTGAGGCGATCGATCGGTACATGTGGCGATCGATCGGTGATTTTGTTCGATCGATCGGTGAAGAGTGAACAGTTCGGCGGTCGATCGAGAATCCGGGGCGATCGATCGGTGATGGCAGAATGTTGAAAAATGTTATATTTTTGTAGAATTTGATTTTAATGCCTATGATAACATGATATATTGTTGGCATTGTTGTAGCATCATCTCAGGGGACGGGACAACGAGGCACTTAACCAGTGACGCCTAATTTTAACTCGTTTGTGTCGCAATACAGGTACGTGTTGACGAACGGAGTATAGATATGATGTGATGATGATGTTTTGGTTTTGATATCATATGATTTATGTTCGCTTGTATCATATGATTGGTAGTATCATATGCATGTACATACATGGATTTCATATGATTGGGATGGATGCCTTGATAGATATGTGTATGTGCTTTGGTAAGATCAGTGCCTTGATAGATATGCCTGGTGTGGTATATGCTTTGGCTGGGATCGTTGCCACGATAGATATACTACATATGCTTTGGGCTTGAGAGATATACACCTGGTGTGGGTATATGCTCTGGCTATTATCACAGATGAGTATGGTACTATGATATGTGTTGCTAATATGAAGATGTGATGTGGTTCCACTGACATATTGAGCTGAATAGGCATATCATATGGGGCTCGTGATAATAGGGTAATTGTTGAGACATGTCATGACATAGTGCATTTGTGGATGCATGATACAGAACATTCACGTTAGATGATTTATTGTGCTTTATCATTGATATTGATATTGTGTTTTGATATTGCATTGAGATAGTTGCTCTCTATACTCATTGTGTGAATGTTTCTGTAGGGACTCATAGACGTGGGGAGACGGATGTGAGTCATTTTCCGCTGCGAGCTGAACCACTGCTTATGAGTTATCTTGTAGTAGGTTTTTGTTTGTACATGTGATGTATAGTTGGTTAGGTTTTGTAACAACTTAACTAGTAAGATACTCTTAATCAGTGCATGTTTTTACTTAATTCAGACTCACGTATGTATGCTTAATTGATACATAATGGATTAAGTAATGAGGATCCCACAATATCGGTATGTGACAAATGAATTCGTTAATCAATGTAATGATTAACTGGCATTTGGGGAATTTGATGGTTTCAATTGTTTTGAGAACAGGGACAGTACAGGGAATCCCGGATGAGGATGATACCATCCAAGGAGTACATTTTGTATTTCATAGAATTTACATTTTTGTAAATTATGAATTGTGTTATTGTGATTATTGGATTTGGGATATTGGTATGCTCACCCCGTGTGGGAGCTGTCTCTGTTGGGGCAGGTTATTAGGTACATCGATGGCTTGGAGTTGAGCTCAAGCTGTGGATTTGAGGTGCTTCCAGGATCGAGGTACCAGTGACGGTATTGAGCATGATACTTTATACATTAGATACACGCATACTTATTCGATGCTCGCATGTGAGCACTGTGATGTGTATATGGGTTGTCTAAAGAAGGCAAGGGCCTTTCTCTTTTCATTTATGTGATGCATGCAATTATTTATTGAATTGCTAAATGAACTGAGAATATGTTAGTGTATTATAATGGTGCATGATACGTATGTGAACTTGGTTGGGGAAACTAGACATTATATGGAATAATGTAAAAGGGATTTTTTATTGGCATGGTTTGTTATGATGTCAAGTGGGATTTTCCCCTACATATATAATCACATGCACTAAATGCTTGGGTTAATACACTAATAATGGATTAAGGGCACAGGGGTCCTTACAATACCTGAATATTCCATCGTATCTTATCCACCATTCCTGTCCTTAGACAGCGTATAATGTTTCTCATTTCCTGATTTTTCCTACAACATCAAATTCTTAAAACACTTTCATATCAAGTGCAATCCGTTCCCATCAATCTCATCTCATCGTATTCCATATGATCCTGCAACCACCATGGTTAGCAATACCATATTCCATATCATAAAAGTACACAAGCAAATAGTTGTGTCACACAACACTAACTATCATCATGCATAAATATGTGTTACACATTCCTATCAGCATGTTTCAGGCCCTCAACAGCCCCAAAGAGCAAACCACTGCTCTGATACCACTAATGTAAGGACCCCCGTGCCCTTAACCCGTAATTAGTGCATTAATCACATAATCATATACATATGACCATCTATGTTGAGAAATAACCATATGCTAACTTAGCATAATATACAAATAATAAATTTCCCCGTTTATTTCATTTCATGTCATTTCCAGTTTCCCCAACTATAACCATTTAACATAGCATGTACCCTTGTAATACACTAATTACATTCTCAATTCATCTAGCAATTCCCAATTAATTGCATACCACAAATAAATGAAAAGAGAAAGGCACTTGCCTTCTTATACAACCCATGTACACATATACACTGCTCACATGCGAGCACCAAATAAACGTAAGTGTACATAATGTATAAAATATCGTACTCCCAGCTCTGGTACCTCGATCCTGGAAGTACCTCCAATCCACAGCTCGAGTTCAACTCCAAAGCCAACCACGAACATGTTCACCTGTCCCAACAGAGACAGCCCCACATGGGGTGAGCATACCAATACCACCAAACTAATAATCACAATGACATAATTCATAATTTACAAAAATGTAAATGCTATGAAATACAAAAGATACTACCTCATCATCCTCATCCGGGATCCCCTGTAATGTCCATGTTCTCAAAATAACCAAAATCATCAAATCCCTAATAGCCAGGTAATCATTACATTTTAACTAATCATTTCCAAGTTCCAATATCAATCACATTATTTCATTATCCAGTAATCTTAGATATTCCTGATATCTAACCCATGATTCTAATTCCTCGCTTGCTCAATAGCAGCGGCATTCATATCTGATGTTCGCTCCATGGCGACAACATCCAAACTATCGCTCGCTCTAAAGCGGCACCATACAATTCATATTATCAACCCATTTTATGTAACTGTATTCCTTTTCCGTTATCCTTCCATTCAACACAATTATATTATATCATGCACCACAATTGCAATAATATAGTAAAGATATACTCGTACGTCATACGTACCTTATAATCCCGTAGTTTGAGTCCAACCTTGCCTGAGTCCCACGACCCGATGAGTTATGTGCTAACACATAAATAACTCACAATTAAACACAAACATGTAACCACATGCCCAAGCACGTTCAAAACTCTCAAACCTATCTTCATCCATGACGATTACCAAAATAAAATCCCCCCATAATACCAAAAATATACCAACTTTATAAGTTAATAAATAGCAAATGACTCAACTGAGAATCCCATTTTAGTAAACTTTGGCTCCAACCAATCCATTTGAAAAGTATGGCATTCCCATTGGAATGTAGACATTGCCCCGGAAATGGGCCACTTAAACCTCGATTCCAAAATCCCGACATTTTTCCAAAATTTCAAAAAAAAAAAAAAACAACTTCCTACGGGCGGCGATCGATCGCCACTTTTAGCGTGATCGATCGCCACTGTCCAGTGGGCAACATCGCCCTATCGCGATCGATCGCGAGGCCACGCAATCGATCGCCCGCACTGTTCATCGTCACCAAAAATTGAGCTGCTCGTCGCGATCGATCGCCACTCCTCGGCGATCGATCGCCACTCCTCGGCGATCGATCGCCACCTGCGATTATTCGAAAAACTCGAGCTTCCATGGTGTTTTTCGCACCCAAACTCAAAACCAACACCCCATACACCTTCAACACCTCAAATACACCATTTAAAACAAATAAAAACTCCAAAACTCAATATTGGATTTTAAACAAAATCCCCAAATTCCTTAACCAATTCAAAACCCAACCAAACTCTACAATACCACTACCAAATCGAAGACAAAGACGATGGGAAGATTAATACCTGATTATCTTCGAGAAAATCGGCTACCGAGCCAAGCTACCAACGATTTTCTTCCAAGAGAAAAAGAGGGGAAATGGGGAAGGGTTTGAGCGTAGAGAGGGAGGAGAGAGGGAAGGGTTCCGTGCCAAATGACGGAATACCGAGTCCACTTGGTATATATAGTACCAAAACTCGAAAATACCAATCCTTTCACAAATACATCATGACTCATTAAAAATCATCTGTTTTCAATAATTACCTCCCAAACTCTATTTCCATTACCAGCCCCAGTACAAAGTACTCAAAACCCCAAATCCCACTAAAGACCAAACTCCAAGGTTATCACCACGACGAGAATACAATCTCATCACTTGGATCCAACGACTCCAAATACCAGATTTAAAATTCCCCGGGAGTCCCAAAACCGTAATTAATTCATAATTGCCACAATAAAAATAAATTAAGGATTATTACCACACCGGGATTAACACCATTAATCCCGGGCATCACAAGGTATCTCTCACCTCAACTTGAAGGTAGCATAGTGACTACATGAGTCCACTATAATCTCTCAAAGTATCATCATACGAATCCACCACACTCAATTCTGATAAGCAGTATATTGGCTACAAGCTCACTAAATCACTGGAACAATAAATCACCATGGCTGGCTAGCAACTCGTAGTCTCCTAAGGTTTACACAAAATCTGCCAACGTATCACACGTTCAATCCTGGTATACAATACCGCACATCAATTAGAGTAATGGATCATCATCCAATATTTTTCTAATACCGATACACAAGGGACATCTCAATGTCCTCACTTGATCACCAATCAATCCCATACTCGCATGTGTAGGTGTGACCATGTCCACCATACCCACATCGACATATATATGTAGTTCCCTCGATAACTACATACACTACAAGCTGCTTGGCCATAGCCAACTCAACGAGTATACCCAAAGGTACCACTACTTGCAACATGTTTACCTCAATACATGCTGCAGTACACTTATATGTACGGCAAGACCATTTATTCAGCGAGCAAACCCGCTCAGCATAATGATTACGTCAACCTGTGACGACTACATGTCAATACAAGGCATCCCCAATATCATCGTCATCTCGTGACGGTACATGTCAACACATGACATTCATAATATCATCGTCAACTCATGGCAGTACATATCAACACATGACATTCACAATTCCTCGTCAACTCATAACGGTATATGTCGATACATGACATCCCCAATTCCTCATCAACTCATGGCGGTACATGTCAACACAGGACATCCCCAATATCATCGTCATCTCATGACGGTACATGTCAACACAACACATCCATAATATCATCGTCAACTTGTGATGGTACATGTCAACACATGACATCCATAATATCATCATCATCTCATGATGGTACATGTCAACACATGACATCCATAATATCATCATCAGCTCGTGACGGTACATGTCAGCACATGACATTCACAATTCCTCGTCAACTCATGACGGGACATGTCAACACGTGACATCAACCATATCATGCTAACACAATAGCAATATACTATTACTCATCATTAACACAATAGCGGTACTTTGATATTCATCGTCCAACGGTGGTATACAATCCACACTCATCGCTCAATGGCGATATAATCCCTCACTACGTAGACAACGATATCACAGCATCGCTACGTATAAAGCGGATCATATCATTTCTACATATACATCGGTATAATTCATCGCTACGCACTACAGTGGCATCATCGCTTCGACATGACAGTGGCATGTACTATCGCTTCGACATGAGAGCGGCATCATCGCTTTGCCATATGAGCTGCAAGTATTCTAATCGCATATATCATAATCACAAGACAAATATCAATGCATGTTTATACATTACATGCATCATAATACCCCCCACATAATCAACAAGGTCAATTTAAATCAGCATATATCAATAACCCTCCCTCTATAGCGGAGGTACATATAATACATTGCACGCTCTCATTAGGGTCGATCCTGACAATAATCACATCACATACTCTCCCTAGAATCGACCCAATATCAATATATACATCACATGCTCTCTCTAGCATTGACCTAATAACAATATTCACGTAGCATGCTCTCTCTAGCATCGACCCAATAATAATATAAACGTCGCATGCTCTCTCTAGCATCGACCCAATAACAATATACACGTCGCATGCTTTCTCTAGCGTCGACCCAATAACAATATACACATCGCATGATCTCTCTACCATAAACCCAATAAAAATATACATGCCGCATGCTTTCTCTAGTATCGACCCACTAACAATATACACGTCGCATGCTCTCTCTAGCATAAACCTAATAACAATATACACGTCGCATGCTCTCTCTAGCATCGACCCAATAACAATATACACGTCGCATGCTCTCTAGCATCGACCCAATAACAAATACACGTCGCATGCTTTCTCTAGCATCGATCCAATAACAATATGCACGTCGCATGCTCTCTCTAGCATTGACCCAATAACAATATACATGTTGTATGCTCTCTCTAGAATCGACCCAATAACAATATACACGTCGTATGCTCACCCAATAACAATATACACATCGCATGCTCTCTCCAGCATCGACCTAATAACAATATACACGTCGCATGCTCTCTCTAGCATCGACCCAATAACAATATACACGTCGGTGGTGACCCAATCACACAACACACTCGGCTGTGGCGACCCATTCACATCACACACTCGTCGGTGGTGACCCATTCACATGGCACACTCGTCTGTGGCGACCCATTCAATCGCACACTCGTCAGTGGTGACCCAATCACATCGCACACTCGTCGGTGGCGACACATTCACACCGTACACTTGACAGTGACAACCCAATCACATCGCACACTCGTCGGTGGCGACCCATTCACCACCCATCTCAAAAGACATCTTCACTTTCACAATATTCAAGTCATCGATATAATTAACACGAATTACCTGTGTGATATCCCTGAAATAATTATGTGCATTTGGGCATTAATTATGTTTATGTGATAATTATGGTGTTAATTAATTTGGTGTTGAATTAATTATTATGGTGAAATGCTTAGTCATGCGGTGGGCGTGACCTGGTAATGCATTTCAGGGTGCATGTGATGCATGTTGGGAAATTGAATAATGGCATGGTTTATTTGGGGTGGGTATTAATTATTTTGGTAAAGCATGTTTAATTGAGAGTTTGGTGCATTTTTTTGGAAAATGCTTTTAAAATAACATGTAGGGATATTTAATAAATCATGCTAAATAACGGGACACAAAATAAATCATTATCATGCTACCACCACACAACCACACCTCAACCATACCTCACCCATGCCTCATCTTTACTCTCCCACCACACAATTTTTATCACAAAATCTCTCCCATTCCCCCCCTCGAAATCGTCCATCATCAAGCAAGAAAGAAGGAGGAGGAGACTTGCAATTTAATTGCTTAAATCTTGCTAAAAGTTGGAGCCAAAGTGGTAAGAAAACTAGTAGTGTTGATTGTTGATCATTCAAGTTTGAGTTGAGTAATGTTTTGGGAGAAAATGGCATTTATAATTGTATTCTTGTTGAAATTTGTTTTTACGTAGTTTTATGGTAGTATAATGAAGCTTTAAGTGTGTAAAGTGAATGAGGTTTGATGGCTTTTGGTGTATGTTGTGTTAGCAGGAGATATATGCACATAAATGGTGATTTCTCGCGTTTACAGAGCTCCTCGATCGATCGAGCATGACCCGCCGATCGATCGAGCATGGCAGGGCTATTGGCTGGGAAGATGGTGTTTCCTCGATCGATCGAGCAGAACTCCCGATCGATCGAGGAGACTTCTCGATCGATCGGTGAGGGGTCTCGATCGATCGAGAAGGGCAGCGTTTTGGGTGCCAAAATGGATCGCCTCGGGATCGATCGGGCGATGGGGCCGATCGATCGCAAGGCATATTTTTTGTGGTATTTGTGGATTGTGGTTTAATTGATGGGATTTTTGATATTGGACTATGAATTGGCATCTAATATTGTGTTGGGCACTTGTGTATAGCCTTCCCAGGTAGCAACATAACGCAGGGGATAAAGTCCTGCAACACTCTATATTTTGGAAAGGTACGCAGAGAGACGCATGGGCACCCAATGGTAACATGTATTTTATATACCTATTGGATTGAGCATTGTGGATGCAAGTATATATTGGAATGTGCATTGTGGATGCAAATACATGTTGAATTATGCATTGTGATTGCATATATGTATGTTGGATACTTGGTGCATATCCTATGAGTAATGGTTATATTCGAGTGATGATTTTAAATGCTTTGCCGCTGTCATTTGAAGTGATGATAGAATACTTGCCGCTGTCATATCGTAGCGAAGAAAGAATTTTTGCCGCTAAATTGTTGAAGCGAGGGTAAATGACGCATGTCACATTTAAAGCGAGGTTATTCGATGCCGCCGATATGTCGAAGCGAGGGGTATTAGTGCCGCGGTCATGACAAGCGAGGTGCATTAAAATACACTGTTATAACTTGACTAGGGATTGGATATTGGTATTAATGGAATGGTGATATGTCATGACGTTTGTGAAACCGTAATATAATCCATTGATTATAATTATTAGTTATGGTAAAGGGACAACCAAAGGGAGCGTAAATGCATTGGAATACAAGAAGAGCTTTGTATTTACTGTTTATGCATGTATACCTTATAATCATATTGTGTTGAATATGGATTATTACATGCTCATGGTTTGGGGTTTGTCCTTGTAGGTGCATTTTGACTTGGAGGCTAAGGCCAGGATTGATGCAGTGAGCTCGTGAGGAGTGCTTTTGGTATATGAGGAAAGGATTCCTTTTGTATAGTCTCTACTCTAGGAGTAGTGTAAAGCTATACTATTAACATTCATTTACTGGGAATGTAATTAATCCTTGGAAATTTTATTTTGGCACTGTAATCCTATTAGTTCGAGACATCAACATGAACCTTATACTCTGAATTATGCATGCTTAGTCCTCTTATTGCACTTAAACCCATACTTAAGGTAGCGAGGCCTTACATTAGTGGTATCAGAGCATGATTAGAGAACCCGGGAATGAATGAAGGGTAGCCTTAGCAACAAGTTGGCTATGTATTCGCTTGTGAGCATGTTTATGCATGTGGTGTGTGATGCCCCGAAATGATTAATTGCAATTAAGGCATTAATTATGTTTATCTGATGAATTATGTGGATAATTGATTTATGTGTTAAGATTAATTATCATGTTGAAATGCTTAGTCACTTGATAGGCGTGACCCGGGGGTTGCATTTCAGGGTACATGTTATGCATGTTGGGTAATGAAGTGTTAACATAATTTATTTGTTTTGGATGTTAATTATGAGGAAGGTATGATTTTAGTGGAAGTTTAATGCATTTTTGTAAATGCTTTTAAAATACCATGTTGGGGTATTTTATACATCATGCTAATTGATGGGATACAATTTTATTAACCCATATACCCCCCCACTATACCCTTTACCCCACTACACTTTATTCACTTTACCCTTTCCCCTCTAAAATCCCCAATACTCTCAAAACCCTACCCATTCCCCATTTTCGAAATTCACTAAGGAAGGAGAAGGAAAGCTCCACAAAACTTTTGTTTGTGTGATTTTTGTTAAGATTTGGAGTCTTCAAGAGGTATGGAACCCTTCCTAAAGTCTTTATGATGCTTGGTTTTGAAATGGGATGATTTTGAAGTGATTTATGTGGGTTTGTTTTGAGTATGTATTGTATGTTGAAAGGTATAAGTTGGAGCTTGAAAAATGCTAAAGAATGGTGAAAATCGCGCACCAGCAGGTGGCGATCGATCGCCCTGTATGAGGCGATCGATCGCCGAAGGCCAGTAGCAAAAATCGCTACAGGCGATCGATCGCCATATATTTAGCGATCGATCGCCGCAAGGCAAAAGGTGAGGCGATCGATCGCCTCAAGTAGCGATCGATTGCCACTGCTTAAAACATGGGAAATGATGATTTTGATTAAATTTTTGGTATTTGGCTATTGTTTAGCTTCTAATATTGACTTGTATGGTTGTGTAGAACCATCCCAGGTACCCACAACATCAAGGAGATAAAGTTCTCCAACTTCTCCACTTTTGGAATTAAAGTACGTAAGAAGCGTACGGGCATTGGACGGTAAAACACAATCTTACATTAAAACTATGCTATGATTACATAAGTATATATGATGTTTATGATGATGATTATGATAAGTAAGTTTATGATGATGATGTTTATGAAGAGTAAAGATGATATGATGTTTATGATGATGATTATGATAAGTAAGTTTATGATGACGATGCTTATGACATGGTAAGATGCCATACGATAGGGTAAGATGCCCACGTGGTAAGATGCCACACGATGTTTATGATATGGTAAGATGCCATACGATAGGGTAAGATGCTCACGTGGTAAGATGCCACACAATGTTTATGATATGGTAAGATGCCATACGATAGGGTAAGATGCCCACGTGGTAAGATGCCACACGATGTTTATGATATGGTAAGATGCCATACGATAGGGTAAGATGCCCACGTGGTAAGATACGACACGATGATTATGATATGGTAAGATGCCATACGATAGGGTAAGATGCCCATATGCATGACTATGAAACAGGGACAACTGAGTGTGTTAATACGATTAACCAGGAAGTATATGTTACGATTATTTTCATGCATTTATTTATATGCCATCACCTTATGATGTTAAGTAATGATGTACATGCTCATGATGGGTTGTTCCTGTAGGTACACCTTTGGACCGAAGGGCCTAGGGTCGGGTTGAGGCAGTGAGCTAAAAGGAGCAAGATGAATATAGGATACATGATTTTGATAGTCTCTACTCTAGGAGTAGTGTAAATCTATAGCTTTAAAATTCATTATTGAGAATGTAATTAATTAGCTTTTGAAATTTTATTTTGGCCTGTAATCTTATTAGCTCAAAGCTACAACCGGAACCCTAAAATGTTATGAATGCATGTTTAGTCCATAATACGTGTATAAGATGATGTTAAGGAAGGAAGACCCTACATGGTGCATATTGGTGTATATATTTGTTATACTAACATGCTTAAAATATTGTTGCTCATGTTATCTAATGGTGTAATACATGAATTGTTTCTGGTATTGTTCCATAAATTTGGAGAACCTCAATGAGGAGGTAGGTGATGTAGGGAGTGTAAATGCTAGTATTTCTCAGACGAATCCTCTACCGCCACCGGCTGTGGGCCGATAGCACAGTTGTTATTACCTAGGGAACTGAGTCTGACATAGTTCTTGAACTTCCATCCACCCGTTTTGAGGAAGCTGATACTGGGGAAGAAGCAGAGGAATGATTATAGAGGATAGAGCAGATCTTCGTGTCGGCACCCTGTGCCAAGACTGCTTGGTTAAGATTGGCAGAGTTTCAACTGGCTAAGAAGTCTTCCATGTGGTGGAAGACAACTGTGATGGAGCTGAGAGCTCAAGGAGTACTGATGGACTGGAGCTTGTTTGGGAAACGGTTTCTGAACCGATATTTTTCAATCGCTGCTAGATAGATGAAGGAATACGAGTTCACCAACTTGAAGCATGGCAACATGACTGTTTCTGACTATGCTCTACAATACTCATCACTCTTGAGGTATGTCCCTCATATTGCTACAAATGGACATGCCAAGATGAGGCACTTCTTAAAGGGTTTGAGACCAGAGCTGTTTGATCGGGTTACCTCCAACAACACCAGTTATTTTGATGATGCTCTCACAAGAGCGGAATTAGCAGAGATCAGAGTTGGTGCTTATACTGATGTTGTACCCCTACAAGTTTTGTCACAAAGACCGGCATTTGATGGCTTAAGGCCACCAGGAGAACAGTTTAAGCCTCGTGGAGCTCCTTCATTTTCTCGATTTATTGGGAAGAAGTCTAATAATAGGGAGCAGGAGAATCGAAAGAGCAATGTACCGACCAACCGGGGACCAACTATGATGACCAGAGATTAGGGATGTTAATCCCGTAGTGTTAATAACCCCTAAAGTTGTTTTACGTGGCGATTTGGAGTTTAATCGAGGTGTTGGGCCTTCCGGGCTCGTCTATTTGAGTAGTTGGGATCGTTGGATCCCGAGGTTGAGATCGTATTCTCATTCGGTGAAAACCTATGAGTCGTGTTTTTAGTGTGACTCGGAATCTCGGGTGCTTTGTGTGGGCACCGGTAGGGGGTTTTGGAGTTAGAGAGAGAGTTTTTGAAAACAGATGATTTTTAATGAATCATGATGTATTTGTGGGACTATTAGTATTTCAAGGTATTTTTGTTATAAATACCAGTTGAACCCGAGATTTTAATTATTGGAACCATTTTTCCCCACCTTCTCTCTCTCTTCCCGTCCGCGCTGCTTCCCATTTTTCCCCAACCCTCGCCGCTTCAAGGCGTGCGCCTGCCACCGTTCGGCGCGTCCGACCCACCGGTAGCTTCGTCTCTTCCAGGCGCACCTCTCCATACCAACAATTCAAAGTTTCGTCGAGAATCGCGTTCGGATTTGCCAGAAAAGCGCTAGGGTTCGAAACTAGATTCTGTCCGATTTGGGGCTCGATTTTTGGTACGTTTTTGGGGCTTTTCTTCCAGTGTTTTTGGGGCGTTTTTGTGCTGTTGTTGGGTCAAAAATTTCAGACTTTAATGGTTCAAAAATTTGTGGCTTATGGTTCGAATTTTTCCAGTATGTTTGAGGGGTTTGAGTTCGAAATTTGGGGGTTTTTGGCAGGGGATGATGATTCTTGTTGTTGATCGATTAATTCATGTTTAGATGAATTATGGTGTTTAATTGGGTTCGATTTGTGAGAATAGGGTTCGAAAATTGAAGGGTGTTCTTGAACAATTTTCGATATTGTCTCATTCGTTTTCCCTCCCTGCATGTACCCTGCCCCGGGTCTTTTAAATGGTTAATTGTCGTGTGTTGACAATATTTTGAGGGTTATGAGTGTGCTTGAACATGGGTTGCATGTTCGTAAATAATTGTGAATTATTTATCGTGTTAGCACATCGTTCCTTGGGCATGGAACTCGAGCAAGGTTTGGCTCGGACTTCGGAAATTTAAGGTACGTGCGACGTACGAGCATTACTTTATGTGAGAGCATTTGTCAAATGCATAATGTATTTTGATTGCATTGAGGGTTGTTCGTATGGTTATATATATGTGTTGATATAGTTATGGAACGACCCAACCTTGACATCGCCGCCACAAGCTTGCGTGATACTAGAGTAGTACGACCTTATAAGAGATATGGGGTACTGGGTTTATATGACTATTGTAGGGCATTTGAGATGCCTGAGAATGATCGTGGAATCATGTATTCATTATAAGACATGTGAGATGTCTAAGTATAATGGAGAATTTGTAAAATAAATGCTAGGCATTTGAGCTATCTGTGATTGGTAGCAAAGTTGAAAATCAGTATTAGATATCGAGATATCTATATTTGTATGTATAATGAATTTGGAATCATTAATTATTGATACTTGAGAATCAGGCATGCTATGAGTTAAATCAATGTGTTGATTTACTGATTTTTGAGATTTGATGAGTTTGATGATTGTGAGAACAGGGACAGTACACGGAATCCCGGATGAGGACGTTGCCATCCAGAGAGTATCATTTAAAATTCATTAGTATTTACTTTTGTTGTAAATTATGAATTTCATTATTGTGAATATGGGATTTTGTGTATTGGTATGCTCACCCCGTTGGGGGCTGTCTCTGTTGGGGCAGGTGAACAGGTACATCGATGGCTGTGGAGCTGAGCTCGAACTGTTGATTTGATGTACTCCCAGGATCGTAGTACCAGGGCTTGATGGAGCACAGTATCGTATAGAGTACTTATATACACCCGAAGGTTATATACATATTTATGATGCTCGCATGTGAGCACGGATATGCTTGTATATGGGTTGTATATAAAGGCATGAGCCTTTCTCTCTTTCATTCTATGTTGCATGCAATTAAGAGTAGAATTGCTAATGATATGAGAGTCATGGGTGTATTATGTGGGTGTTGAAACCCATTTATGTTGTCTTATGTGTGGTGTCTTCCCTGGCTGGGAATTTACTTAGCGTTGTTGTATTCTGTTGAGTATGTGTTTTCCCTGGCCGGGAACTATATATTGTGATGTGCTTTTATTTCGGGATGGCTCTATTTATGGGGAGACTCTGCCCAAATTTTTATAAAAAAGTCCACCATGTAAAAAGTGGTGTAATGGGGATGGAAATGGGCGGAATCTATGAGTCTATTTGTTGGTATAGATGATCTTAATGTTGAATATTAAAGAAATTTTGTAATTGCCATTCAATGGTAAAGTATCATCTGTGTTTCCTGATTGATTTTATTGAAAGCATGTACCACACATAATGATTAATACACTAATCAAGGGTTAAGGGCTTGGGGTCCTTACACCAACGCAAGTGAACAGAACATGGGAAACGAGATGCGATAATTGTGGAGGACCTCACTTATCATGTGACTGACCGGCTTGTTACAGTTGTGGCAAGATGGGCCATATTGCTCGGTATTGCCCCAACCGGGGAGGACAGTCAGATTTCAGGATGAATAGGCCGAGATTTGAGGATAGGGCAGTGCATCAGAGGCAGCAGATTATGCCTCGACCATCGAGAGGTCAGACAGTGGGACCGCCCCAGGGGCAAGTGTATGCACTGACTAGAGAGCAAGCCGAAGCAGCCCCAGAGGAGGTGATTGCTGGTACGTGTCATTTACTTACGTACCCTGCTTTTATTTTGATAGATACAGGTGCCTCCCACTCTTTTATATCTACTGATTTTGTGGAGAGACATCATATATGTCCGTCTCCGTTACCCATGCCTCTTATGGTCTCGACACCCACCGGAAGGAATGTGATTGCGGATCAGCTACTATCTGACTGCCTCATTTATTTTGATGGCAATGAGCTGAAGACGGATTTGATTATTTTGGGAATTTCAGACTTCGATTGCATTGTGGGCATTGATGTATTGAACAGATATGAGGCAGTGGTTGATTGCCGGCAGAGAACTGTTCGTTTCCGATCTGATCAGGGGATTCAGTGGATCTTTTATGGGAATGGTTCTCGTCCGAATATTCCGTTGGTATAAGCTATAAAAATGTCATGGCTATTGGAACGTGGACATACGGGCTATCTTATTTATGCCGTGGATATAGCGGAGAAGGAGAAAGAGTTGAGGACTGAGGAAATACCGGTGGTTGCGGAATTTGCCGATGTGTTTCTGGAGAAAATTCCAGGGTTTCCGCCTAGTAGAGATGTCGAGTTTGGGATTAAGTTGTTACCATGGACATCTGCTATTTCTCGTGCCCCTTATAGGATGGCACTACGGAGTTGAGGGAACTGAAGGTGCAATTACAGAAACTCCTTGACAAGGGATACATACGTCCGAGTGTATCGCCTTGGGGTGCACCGGTCTTGTTTGTTAAGAAGAAGGATGGTTCGATGTGTTCATGCATCGATTACCGGCAATTGAATGAAGCAACTATAAAGAACAAGTACCCTCTTCCACGGATTGATGATCTGTTTGATTAGTTGCAGGGCACGAAACTCTATTCCAAGATTGACTTGAGGTTAGGCTACCATCAGATACGGGTCAGAGAGTAGGATGTTCAGAAGACAGTGTTTTGGACTCGGTATGGACACTATGAGTTATTGGTTATGCCGTTTGGTGTGACGAACGCCCCGGCTATCTTCATGGGTCTAATGAATCTGGTGTTCCAACCGTATCTTGCTCAGTTCATCATTGTGTTCATTGACGACATCCTTGTCTACTCTAGAAGTGAGGAAGAGCACGTGAGACATCTACGTACAGTGCTTCAGATCCTCAGAGATCATCAGTTGTTTGCCAAGCTCAGTAAGTGCAAATTCTGGTTGGACAGTGTAGTGTTTCTGGGACATGTCATCTCTAGAGATGGGATATCATTGGATCCCAGGAAAGTAGAGGCAGTGACAAAATGGTCTGCGCCTACTTCCGTACCCGAGATTCGGAGTTTCCTTGGTTTGGCAGGATATTATGGGACATTTTGTCAAAGGATTCTCGAAAATTGCTAAGCCTTTGACACAGTTGACTCAAAACGGAGTACCATTATATTGGTCTGAGGCTTGTGAGCAGAGCTTCCAGGAGCTGAAGCACCGGTTGACTACAACGCCTGTATCGATGATTCCTACGGAGAACAAGAGGTTTGTTATGTATACTGATGTAAGGACCCCCGTGCCCTTAACCCACAATTAGTGCATTAAGCCATGCATTTGGTGCATTTAATCACGTGTAAAGGGAAACTACATGTAAACTTGGCACACAATACCACCTATAAAATTTTATTGCTTCATCTATTCCATTCCATGCAATATCCCATTTCCCAAATTAAGACCATTTAACACATAATGCACCTATGTAATACACTAATCACAATCTCAATTCATCTAGCAATTCCCTAGTTGATTGTTCACACATATAATGAAAAGAGAAAGGCCCATGCCTCTTTATACAACACATATACACATAATTATTGCTCACACACGAGCATCGAATAAACCTATGTGTACGTAAGGTAAAAAATGGCATACGCAATATCCAACTCCACATGAGCTCCGGTGTCTCGATCCTGGAATCACCTCCAATTCGCTCGATCACAGCTCCAGAGCTACCATTGTACCTGTTTCACCTGCCCCAACAGAGACAGCCCCCACACGGGGTGAGCATACCAATACCACCATACATTACATAAGACAGATCAACATAACACAACCCAGTCCCATTTCCTTTAACCAATTTGCAAGACACAATATACTAAGCATCGGCTAATAACCCTTACCATTCATCTATCTCATGCACAATAATTGTAAAAATATAATTAAGGCCATGCTCGTACGTTACACGTACCTTATAATTTCATAGTTCAAGTCCGACTTCACCTGAGTCACGACCCGATGAATTATGTGCTAACACATAAATAGTTCACAATTAAACACAAGCATGCAACCACGTGCCCAAGCACGTTCATAACCCCCAAACATATCGTCAATCCATGACGATTACCAAAATAAAAGCCCCCCGGCTAAGCATGCATAATACCCAAAATATTCCATTTTATATGTTTAAAAGATTGCCAAAAACTCAACCGAGAATTTCGTTTTATAAAACTTTGGCTCCAACCAATCCATTTAAAAGGTATAGCATTCCTATTGGAATGTAGACATTACCCCGGGAATGGGCTAATTAAACCTCGATTCCAAAATCCCGATAAACCTGCGGGCCAAAGTGCCACGTGCGTGGGAGCCACCTCTTGAACCTGCGGGGCAAAGTGCTACATGACGGGAGCCACCTCTTGAACCTGTAGGAGCCACCTCTAGATCCTGGGAAGGCAACCCGATTGGGAGTCAGAGGATCCATATTTTTCCAAAATTTGAAAAAAACAAAACACTTCGGGCCGCGATCGATCGCCGCATATGTCGTGATCGACCGTGTTATACCCCCGAAATAATTATATGCATTTGGGCATTAATTATATTTATGTGATTAATTATGGTGATAATTAAATTATGTGTTGGTATTAATAATCTTGTTGAAATGCTTAGTCACATGGTAGGCGTGACCCGGGGGTGCATTTCAGGGTGCATGTTGTGCATGTTGGGGAATTGGGTATTTGCATGAATTAATTGTATTGGTTGGCAATTATTTTGGAAAGCATGAATTTATTGGGAGTTTGGTGCATTTTTGTAAAATGGTTTTAAAATACCATGTTGGGGTATTTTATACATCATGTTAATTAATGGGGTACAAATTTAATTATAACCCTTATAACCCCACTATACCCCCCACTTTACTTCAATTCACCACCACTCTTAAATCCCCAAATTTCATTCCCAACCCTAACCCACTTCCCATTTTCGAAATTTGGCAAAGGGGGAAGGAGAAATCTTTACAAAAAATCCTTGTTTGTGAGATTATTGGTAGGATTTGGAGTCCTCAAGAGGTATGAAACCCTTCCTAATGTTTTTATAGTGTTTGGTTTTGAAATGGGTTAGCATTTTGGGATTTTTATGGATTTGTTTTTGGGTATGGGTTGTATGTGGTTGGGTTATGATTTTTGAGGTGTTTCATGTGGGTTTTAGTGAGTTATGTTGGTATTTGAGTTGTTGGAATGTTTGGGTTTGAAGTGTATGTGGTAGAACTTGGAAAATGCTCAAAAATGGTGAAGATTCGCGTACACAGCAAGTGGCGATCGATCGCTACAAATGCAGCGATCGATCGCCGAAGACCAGTAGTGAAATGTGTTGCAGGCGATCGATTGCCATATATGGCGCGATCGATCGCCGCGAGCCAGTGAAGTCTGGCGATCGATCGCTACATCGAAGCGATCGATTGGTAAGGCTCGCGATCGATCTCCTCGATGCAGCGATCGATCGCCAGCTGCTTAAAAGTGGGAAATGATGTTTTTTGTTGAATTTTTGGTATTTGGACTATAATTGGCTTCTAATATTGATTTGTATGGTTGTGTAGAACCATCCCAGGTACCAACAACTTCAATGAGATAAAGTTCTTCAACTTCTCCACTTTTGAGACTAAGGTACGTAGTGAGACGTACGAGCATCGGACGGTAAAATGTGTTCTTACGCTTTTGGCTATATATATATCGTGGACAAGTGTGGATTATGAAATGTGTTGATATATATTGAGATAATGGTGATGCATTATGATTGTGGACTCAAGTATTGTGGTTATTTATATATGGTTGGAAATGCTTGATTGTTCCGGTAGTTGTTATATACGAGCGAGGGAGGTACTTGCCGCTGTCATATGAAGCGATGGTAGTATGATATTTGCCGCTGTCATGTCGAAGCGATGTACATGCCGCTGTCATTGTCGAAGCGAGGGATATCATATGATGCCGCTATATGTCGAAGCGAGGGGTCCTAAACTTCAGCTGTTGTAACAGGACCAGAACAGTCACATTTCTAGTGATTAATGTGGAATATTGTGGCTATAGCTGGAACGTGGTATCGATCATTATATTGTGAACTAATGATTTGTGCATGAGTTTATGAAACAGGAACAACAATGAAAATGTGCAATGTGGAAAATCAGGGAGCATACATACATACATATCTTATGTAATTATTTATGTTATTGTGCTTGGATTTGTTGAATAGTGATGTATATGCTCATTGTGAGTTGTTCCTGTAGGTACACCTTTTGGACTTGGAGGGCTATGGGCCGGGTTGAGGCAGTGAGCTACGAGGAGCATTAAGGAATTAGGATACAGGATTTTGGATATTCTCTACTCTAGGGGTAGTGTAAATCTATAGTATTAACATTCATTATTGGGAATGTAATTAATTAGCTTTTGGAATTTTTATTTTTTGCCTGTAATCCTAATAGCTCAAGGCTGCAACCGGAACCATAAACTGTCTTTAATGCATGTTAGCCCTATTTATATTTTTATTACACTGTTAAGGTAGAGAGGCCTTACAGATCGCGCGCACCCGCTGCCAAACAGAAGCCTTCCACGATCGATCGCCAATCGCCTCGCGATCGATCGCTGAGACTTGGCGACCGATCGCCGAGACTTGGCGATCGATCGCCAGCACTGTACATCTTCAACAATTTACAGCTGCTCGTTGCGATCGATCGGCGCTCCTCGGCGATCGATCGCGACCTTCGGTTTTTCGAAAAACTCGAGCTTTAATGGTGTTTTTCACACCCAAACTCAAAACCAACACCCCATACACCTTCAACACCTCAAATACACCAATTATAACCAATAAAAACTCCAAAAACTCAACATTGGATTTTTACCAAAAATCCCCAAAACCCATAACCAACTCAAAGCTCTACCAAACTCAACAATACCACTACCAAAACGAAGACAAAGGTGAGGGGAAGATGAATACCTGATTATTTTCGAGAAATCCGGCTCCCGAGTCAAGCCACCAACGATTTCTCCTCCAATGGAGAAAAGAGGGAAATGGGGGTGAAGGGGTTGGCGTTGAGGAGGGGAGAGAAGGAGTGGAATGAATTGTGTTATCCCGTAACACCGAGTCCACTTGGTATATATAGCTCTAAAGCTCCAAAATACCGACTCCTCCACAAATACATCATGATTCATAAAATTTCATTTGTTTTCAAAAAAACATCTCTCCAACTCTAATTTCATTACCAGCCTCAGTACAAAGTACTCCGGACCCCAAATACCACCAAAGACCAAATTCCAAGGTTAACACCACGACGAGAATACAATCTCATCCCTTGGATCCAATGACTCCAAATACAGGATTTAAAATCCACGGAAGTCCCACAACCACAATTAATACACAATCGCCACAAATAAAACTCATTAAGGATTATCACTATACCGGGATTAACACCAGCAATTCCCGGACATCACAATTATCCCCCACTAATAAAATTTCGTCCCCGAAAGTTGCACAGGCGCACTCCACAAACGCCGAGACCACGCAAACCAAACGGATTAACATCGCCGAATCATGAACACATCATGAACGACATCCAATCGTGAGGATACCGACCTCGCACCAAAATCTGGACTGGAGTAAACCTCCCAAACCATCGTAAACTCAAAGAAAGACGTCAGCATTCCCGATGCTAAACATCCCAAAAGCAGCTAGCCAACCCTAACTGCAAAACAATGAATCATTCGTGATTCTAAAATAGATATCGCCTCGAGGATATCTCTACGATTAGCCCACGACTTTAAACATACCTCATTGCCAAGGGAACCACCAGTACACAACAGTGCACCTAACCATAACCGACTTCCGTTTCCAAACCCGTCTCCATCAAAGGAGTAGTTGCACCACATTGCAACCCGGATCGGGCAATTCATTGCTACAGATCAACACCAAACACACCTCTAAAGATGTTCACATCTGGGTGTTCCAAGAAGATCACATCTGGGTTAAAACACACAATCGAGACTCCACAAGGTCTCAAGTCCTCGAAAGGACATGCAAGAACAATCAATTGCATTCCCGCCATACGTGTCAACCATGGCACTAAACAAATCCGAATCCTGGCCATCCCTTGTTTATCCTGGGATTCAACAATCCTAAAACAGGGAGGCTATCGAATTAACCAGCAAGAATTACCATGGTCCCAAAACACGACAATCCCTTCTCAGGGGAAGTCAACAGGACCTCACGATTATTCCTCATAATACATCGTGCCATCGAGATTACCAGTCTCAAGGTGCCACAATCTCACCGGAGGCCCATTCATCAAAGCATATAAATTCGATGCTCGACGAGTACCGAAACACGGGCATTTGTATACACATACATGCCCAAGTACCAACACAACATGCATACTCAATGCAATAAGCTCGGGTATCTACAATCATACCCAAAGTCCCAAAACCAACTGTCAATCCCTAACTATTCTCATCTCGCAGAGAATAATGATCGACAGACAAACGATCAATGGCGTGATTTCAACATCAACACCTCACAAACCGACTTATTGAATCTCCCAAAGATTCTCAATCTGTAGGAATATCAATACCGCCTTCCTCACAAGGAGAGTGTCATGAATCCATGACCCTACAACCTCAAACCACCGTTCGGAAGATGATGTGACTAGAAATAGACACATCTATTGCACTTAATTGTCTACGATTTGGTATATTTTGATGGATAAATTGATACATATGCTACCTAATCGTATATTTGTGTAAATGTAGGGAAAGGTGAAGAAATCAAGCTAAAATGATGAAAGAAGCAATAAAGTTGAAGAAAAGAGGAAAAAATCGGAATCAAAGACACATGTTGCTCCTTTCTCCTCAAATTTCTATGTATTCCAGCCACGTTTTGGGAATGTGGTCCATATAAAAGTTGTAGAACTTTGAGTTATCTTCGCGTGGACAGCTGACTCGTCGAATTCGGAGTTCGTATGTGAAAGTTATGGCCAAAATACAAAACTCGCCAGAAAAATGATGGACAGGCGTAATTACGCCATTCACAGGCGTAATTACGCCAACGCTACGGCATGTCTAGGCGTAGCTACGCCATTATACGCGTAATTACGCCTGAAGACTTTTGGAAAATTAAAAAACTTGATTTCTTTCCTTCCCACATGGATTCTAACCTACTCCATCAGCCTCCCAATACATATATACTCGAAATTCAGATCTTTTAACCATCTAGATAGTTAGGGTAGAGTAGTTTAGGATAGTTTTATAATTTTTCTCTCAATTTTGTTGAAGAACGCTACGAAGATCGAAGCGAAGGCGGGATTGACACCTCGACGAGCGGAGATTGGATTAGTTTTCTTTCCCTTGTTTTTATTTATTTCTTTATCTTAGATTATGTCTAGCTAGTTTTAATTCTTGGTTGAGGAAGACAAATCCTTGGATTTATTTATCTTGGGGAGATTCTTACGCTTTAATTATCAATTTTATTGAGTATCAAGAGTTTTTCTGATTTTATTGATATGATTGTTGTGTTTGTTTATTGGATTGACAACCTAATAACTTGCATGAAATCTAACGCTAAATTAGATATCAAATACGGAATCGTTTGATCCCTCTAATTTACGAAGCAACTAAGATTAATTAAATTCCGCTTGTGAGTTTGTTAAATTCTTAGGAAGAACACTTGACTAGATTAAACATAGACGCTTGGATTATGTTGTTTAGCTTCATCGATCTCACTAGTTCATATGCTATCATCAATTTAAATCTTAATCGCTTGTATTTTGATTGATTGTTTGATAAGGGTTAAACTAGAACGCTTGGGCTACTTAACTACACGTAAGGTGAGATAGGACTTTGATTATTGGATTAAACGTCCAACGATGAATATTCATATGAAAAATTGAGTCTTTTGTGAATCGATGAAATAGATGATAATTCCAAGGAAGAGTCGACCGATATCAAGAATAACTTTCGTTACTTTAATCTTTAGTTTTAATTTTAATTAGTATAATTCATTCACAACCCCATCTTTTATTCTTTTGATTTTGATTTTCATTAACACAAGAATTCACACCTCCTCGTGGGATCGATCCCTACTCACGCTACTACATTATTGTTATCAATCTTGAGGATTGAGTGGGGTTAATTTGGGCGTACACGATAAGCGCACACCAAATTTTGGCGCCGTTGCCGGGGAGGCGTTGTATATTTTTGTGTTAATATTTTCTGTTTTTTTTTCTCTATTTCGTTTTATTTCTTTCTTTCCCCCACACCGCTACTCTTGTTTGTTCGTGCTTACAGGTTGATTTCTTAAAAATTGGATCTTTTCATGGAGGACTATAGGCGACTAGACGAATTGGCGTATCTTGTGCACCAACTTGGCGTAGGGAGTGGACAAAGAACATACAACTCAAGTTGGAGTGATCATCCCAATCTCAACTATGACAATCAATGGATGAGCCCACCTCCACCTTACATGCAGTCCTATCTACCGCCATACATACCACAATATTCGCCATGGCCGCAACAACCTCAATATCATACCCCTGGTGAGTCTTTAGAGGATCTTCTTTCAAAACTTAATGATAGTACTTTGCAATTTCAACAGGAATTCAGGGCTAGCACTCAGAATTTGGGTAACCAAATGGAGCAAATAATAAGATCAGCCGATCGGATAGCAGCACAAAAGGAGACCATGATTGCATTCGAATCAAGGAGTGACGAAGAGGTAGGAACCCCGGGGGAGGTGGTACTGATGCCACCCAAGCTAGAAGAGGAGACACATGTGCCACTAGAAGAAGAGGAGCTTGCACATCATGCATCTCCACAAGGTATGTCTCCAACAACCCCCTATGTTGAATATGATCATGAACCCTTTGAAGAGAAAAAGGAACCGAAGGTCGAATACTGTGATGAAATGGACATGTTTGATGATTTTTTCTCTGACGATGAGGAGAAGGAAACTCCTACAAAATGCACGGATCCTGGTATGTTCACTGTCCCATGCATGATTGGAAATAATAGAATTGATAAGGCCATGCTAGACTTAGGAGCAGCAATAAATGTTATGCCTTATTCAATCTACACCTCTTTAGACCTAGGACCTCTTAAAAAATCTGAAATTGATATTCAATTAGCAAATAGGTCTACTGTGCATCCTAGGGGAATACTTGAGGACGTTCTAGTGAAAGTCGATAAATTGGTCTTTCCTGCTGACTTCTACGTACTTGACATGGAAAATGATAATAAAAGCAGCCCTATTCTGTTAGGGAGACCATTTTTGAAAACTTCCAAGTGCATAATAGATGTAAGTGGTGGTGCTTTTACTATGGAGTTTAATGGTGGGGTAGCTAAGTTCAATACTCATGATCCCGTTCATCCTACTACTGATTATACTATTGGCATCACACATCACGTATCACTAGAAAAATCACATACTGTCACTGAGCATGAACATGGGGTAACTACTGATCGACCTGTTGACGAAGGAGGTATGGGAGAAATTTTGACTGATACTTCATGTATTACTACTGCTTTACCAAATTCTCCTTTTAAAAATCTCAATTTTGAATTGCAGGTACCTGATGTTGAGCTGAAACTTCCTCCTGAACCTCACGATACATCAATAGAAAACGAGGGGATGCGAAAAGGGTTGAGGACCTCCAAGAAGTATAAGGCGAATAGGCATCGCCTTCGAGCTGTCAGAAGGATACTGAGGTGGGAAAAGGTGGCATTGGACACCAAACATGACCCACCATGAGCACGAGCATTGGAGTCGGGCCACCGACGTTAAACAGAGGCGCTGCTTGGGAGGCAACCCAAGGGGAGTTAGTTTCCCTTTCTTTTTATTTTTTATTGCTTTATTAGTTAGACTTTTCTCGTTTCTTGTATTTTTGCCTTACATTGGGGACAATGTAAGATTTAAGTATGGGGGAGGGATTAGTAGTGTGTTATTGTTTTTCTTATTTCAAAAATACAAAAAAATCGAAAAATTTAAAATTTTGAGCTCATAAGTAATGAACACATGCTTAGAATCACTAGCCCATGATGAAACCTAATTGATATCATGCATGCTTTTGAACATAGGTGAATTGTTAACCTTGGAACACTTTGAACTCTAATGCAAAGTTTACTTTAACTTAGTAGTTGAATATTTTGAGCACATTATTGTCATGGCTTGTGAAGTGTGCATAGCTTAGTGAAGATTGTGTAACTTTGTGATAGTCTTAAGAAGTCTCTAATACATGCTAGAACTTAACTACATGCTCTTTGAGGCGTATGTCTAGACTACTTGCAAACATGAAAGTGATATAGGCAATCTTTGATGCGTTTGAGCCTTTCAAGCCTACCATGTAAACAAAATCAATCTCTAGTACCCTTTTTGAGCCTTAATGTAAAAGAATGGGAGTATGCTAAGCATACTCAAGACCCCCATTCAACATTCCTTGACTAGCTTATCATCCTTCCCTAATGAGCCTAAATGTGATTTTAATCCATACCTTTTAAGGGAGTATGATGTATTTCATTCAAATGCACTTGGGAATCATTGAAGTATATTTGTGAGCTTAATTGTCAAAAGAATGGAATGCATGAAAGAAAAAGGAATGCCTTGAGAAAATAGATAAAAATATGACTCCAAGGGGAGCCAAGGCACTAAAGAAGAAAAATGTTGAAATAAACCTTGAAAAAAATGAACAAGGTTTGAAAATTCATACAAGAAGAGAAGCTTTTAGTGTGCATTTCATCATACTCTCTTGTTTGAATATCCTTACCCTTTCTTTCATAAGCCAATACCTAGGCCAAGCTACAAGCTAATAAAGACCTACTTGATTTATGTTTGCAAAGTAGCTAAGATAGTGGAGAAGAGTGTGCAAGTGAGCTTATACTTGTGTTAGTGTATGACTTGAACTATTGTGGATTTACATATTTTGGAACTATAATTTGTACACAACACTTGTTTATGACCACACACACACGTTCACTATTTTGTTGAGTATGAAATGTATAGGGATTGAAATTGTTCCACTGTTAATTTTTCACCGCCTTTCATTACTATGCATGTTTATAATTGTTGAGGCATAAAAGTGAGGACAAGTTAGTTTGTTTTGATGCTATGAGCCAAGCAAAAAGATTTTAGTTTTGTCTGATTTACTCGAGGTCGAGTAAAGAGTAAGTATGGGGGTGTTTGATGTGACTAGAAATAGACACATCTATTGCACTTAATTGTCTACGATTTGGTATATTTTGATGGATAAATTGATACATATGCTACCTAATCGTATATTTGTGTAAATGTAGGGAAAGGTGAAGAAATCAAGCTAAAATGATGAAAGAAGCAATAAAGTTGAAGAAAAGAGGAAAAAACCGGAATCAAAGACACATGTTGCTCCTTTCTCCTCAAATTTCTATGTATTCCAGCCACGTTTTGGGAATGTGGTCCATATAAAAGTTGTAGAACTTTGAGTTATCTTCGCGTGGACAGCTGACTCGTCGAATTCGGAGTTCGTATGTGAAAGTTATGGCCAAAATACAAAACTCGCCAGAAAAATGATGGACAGGCGTAATTACGCCATTCACAGGCGTAATTACGCCAACGCTACGGCATGTCTAGGCGTAGCTACGCCATTATACGCGTAATTACGCCTGAAGACTTTTGGAAAATTAAAAAACTTGATTTCTTTCCTTCCCACATGGATTCTAACCTACTCCATCAGCCTCCCAATACATATATACTCGAAATTCAGATCTTTTAACCATCTAGATAGTTAGGGTAGAGTAGTTTAGGATAGTTTTATAATTTTTCTCTCAATTTTGTTGAAGAACGCTACGAAGATCGAAGCGAAGGCGGGATTGACACCTCGACGAGCGGAGATTGGATTAGTTTTCTTTCCCTTGTTTTTATTTATTTCTTTATCTTAGATTATGTCTAGCTAGTTTTAATTCTTGGTTGAGGAAGACAAATCCTTGGATTTATTTATCTTGGGGAGATTCTTACGCTTTAATTATCAATTTTATTGAGTATCAAGAGTTTTTCTGATTTTATTGATATGATTGTTGTGTTTGTTTATTGGATTGACAACCTAATAACTTGCATGAAATCTAACGCTAAATTAGATATCAAATACGGAATCGTTTGATCCCTCTAATTTACGAAGCAACTAAGATTAATTAAATTCCGCTTGTGAGTTTGTTAAATTCTTAGGAAGAACACTTGACTAGATTAAACATAGACGCTTGGATTATGTTATTTAGCTTCATCGATCTCACTAGTTCATATGCTATCATCAATTTAAATCTTAATCGCTTGTATTTTGATTGATTGTTTGATAAGGGTTAAACTAGAACGCTTGGGCTACTTAACTACACGTAAGGTGAGATAGGACTTTGATTATTGGATTAAACGTCCAACGATGAATATTCATATGAAAAATTGAGTCTTTTGTGAATCGATGAAATAGATGATAATTCCAAGGAAGAGTCGATCGATACCAAGAATAACTTTCGTTACTTTAATCTTTAGTTTTAATTTTAATTAGTATAATTCATTCACAACCCCATCTTTTATTCTTTTGATTTTGATTTTCATTAACACAAGAATTCACACCTCCTCGTGGGATCGATCCCTACTCACGCTACTACATTATTGTTATCAATCTTGAAGATTGAGTGGGGTTAATTTGGGCGTACACGATAAGCGCACACCAGAAGACCTGGATATATTTATACCAAAATATATCCCGGAACCCAGAAATACACAACTGGTTAGAATGGTGCATCAATGCCACTATTACCCAATCCAAACCCGCATACGCCATGTATACACATCCCAACGATGCTCTGTACAATGCCATAGTACTCCACAATCGAGCATCTCCCCGGAGACGTCTCCTCCAACGTCTCACCGAGGTAAGAAATCCATTACTCGGTCCAACACCAGTAATGCTTACCATGGCTGATTTACAATCAATCCACGACCGATGCAAGCTGTCTCCAAGACAGTACAATCCAAATCTCTCCAAGAGACAAAATCAACATAGTAGTGTTACCCCACTAACTATATCCCACACTTCCAATTGTGACTCTCGTTGCATTCCACATGCAAGGATGCTCAGCCCGAGCTAATAACGACTTGTCGACACTCACGTTGGTATTCCCAACAAAATTGAGCTGTCCCAGGACAAGTCCCTTAACATTGACACATAAATGTCTCTGTGAGGCATTCCCTGCCTCAAACCTCATACGACATAGAGACTACAAGAGTCTATCATCAACCCTCGTCGTGTCACCGTACGATACACCAAATTCAGTTCCAGCGAGCAGTGTAATGGCTACAACAAGCGTACTATATCACCGCAACAATATCTGGCTAGCAATGCGCTGCCCCCATGGGCTTACACCGAGTCTACCAACGTATCATACGTTCCATCCGGTATGCCATACCGTACAAACCATTAGAGTAGTGGGTCATCACCCAATATTCCTCTAGAACACCAAAGCATAATGGACATCCCGGTGTCCTTGCTCAACCACGGTGCAATCCTAATCCAATAGTACTTATTCCACACCCTCAGGGTGGTGTGACCAAGTCTACCACACATCACAACCACAAGCGAGTAGTTTCCTCAATGACTACTCTTACCACTAATCACTTGGCCTTAGCCATCCCAGCGAGTATACCCAAAGGTATCACTACTCGACAAATATTTACCTTTATTACATGATGCGGTACACTCACCGGTACGATGCATCCAATAATCCATTGAGCAATCTGCTCGGCATAATGGTCTCGTCAACTAGTGACCCAGACACCATCCTGTGCTCGCCATCAGCACTCAAACCATATGGCTAAATACGTACACTCAGACGTATTATTCATCAAAAAGACACTACATGTCTACATAGAATATCCACTATGTCATCGTCAACTCGTGACGGTACATGTCGATACACGACATCCATATTCTCATCGTCAAACATATGACATTATATAACCACGTATGGTATTCACAATAATGCTAACAAAGCAGTAATATAACATACCTCATCGCTATCGAGATAGCGGTATACCTGCATCCCTCGTCCACCAGCGGTACACCAGCAGCACCCGTCGCTCGTAGGCAACATAATCCAGTGCTACGCACATAGCGGTATAACCCATCGCTATTGAATCAGCGGCATGATCCCTCGCCATAGAGTCAGCGGCATAAAACATCGCTATAGATATCCGGCGGTATGAACCATCGCCATAGATGTAGCGGAATATACCATCGCTATATGATACCTGGCGGCATGAACCATCGCGGAATGACCCGTCGCTATGTAATACCCGGCGGTATGAACCATCGCCAATAGAATACCGGCGGCATGAATCATCGCCAATAGCATACCTGGCGGCATGAACCATCGCCAATAGAATACCCGGCGGCATGAACCATCGCCAACAGAATGCCCGGCGGCATGAACCATCGCCAATAGAATACCCAGCGGCATGAACCATCGCCAATAGAATGCCCGGCGGCATGAACCATCGCCAATAGAATGCCCGGCGGCATGAACCATTGCCAATAAAATGCCCGGCGGCATGAACCATCGCCAATAGGCATGAACCATCGCCAATAGAATGCCCGACGACATGAATCATTGGCAATGACATAGCGGAAAGAGACATCGCTATCAATATACCTGGCGGCATGAACCATCGCCAACAGAATCAGCGGAACAGATCAAGGACTCAAGAGGTACTCACATGCATGTAGCACTTTGTTCCTTTCGGACCCAAGAGTTGGCTCACATTACACGCAGCACTTTGTTCCCGATCAAGTCGCTCAAATATCGATAATGTGGTTGTTCCGGTCTTGTTATAACAGCGGAAT
This sequence comes from Haberlea rhodopensis, assembly GCA_907163345.1. Taxonomy (NCBI): domain Eukaryota; kingdom Viridiplantae; phylum Streptophyta; class Magnoliopsida; order Lamiales; family Gesneriaceae; genus Haberlea; species Haberlea rhodopensis. Next base: position 1,347,559 of record CAJQUN010000092.1, read on the forward strand.
TTTAGGACCCCTCGCTTCGACATATACGGCATCATATGATATCCCTCGCTTCGACAATGACAGCGGCATGTACATCGCTTCAACATGACAGCGGCAAGTACCTCCCTCGCTCGAATATAACAACCACCGGAACCTTCCACTAGCTCCATATACCTGCATCCAGGTTAATACAACAGTTCACAAATCCTACTACGTCATATCGGCGGCTCAATAATATCCCTCGCTTCGACAATGACAGCGGCATGTACATCGCTTCGACATGACAGCGGCAAATATTATGATCCATCGCTGATGATATACCCGTAGTAGGACGCTAAAAGTAACACATTGTATATTCAATAAAAATTGAAATCATGCCATGATATCCCACTGTCTGTTGTCAACCATCCCTGTCCTTAGACAGCATATCACGTTTCCCATTTCCTGATTTTTCCTACAAAATCAGATCCCTTAGCATATAATACAAGGAGTGCCAAACATTACCATTAATGCCATCCCATCGTATTCTACACGATTCCTGCAACCACAATGATCAGTAATAGCACTTTCCATATCGTAAAAGCGCATAAGCAATTAGTTGTGTCACACAACACTAATACCATCATGTATAAATATGTGCTACCAATTCCTATCAACAAGTTCCTAGGCCCTTAACATCCCCAAAGAGCAACCACTGCTCTGATACCACTAATGTAAGGACCCCCGTGCCCTTAACCCACAATTAGTGCATTAAGCCATGCATTTGGTGCATTCAATCACGTGTAAAGGGAAACTACATGTAAACGTGGCACGCAATACCACCTATAAAATTTTCTTGCTTCATCTATTCCATTCCATGCAATATCCCATTTCCCAAATTAAGACCATTTAACACATCATGCACCTCTGTAATACACTAATCACAATCTCAATTCATCTAGCAATTCCCTAGTTGATTGCTCACACATATAAAAGAGAAAGGCCCATGCCTCTTTATACAACACATATACACATAATTATTACTCACACACGAGCATCGAATAAACCTATGTGTACGTAAGGTATAAAAAGGGCATAAGCAATATTCAGCTCCACATGAGCTCCGGTGTCTCGATCCTGGAATCACCTCCAATTCATAGCTCGATCACAGCTCCAGAGCTACCATTGTACCTGTTTCACCTGCCCCAACAGAGACAGCCCCCACACGGGGTGAGCATACCAATACCACCAAACCAATAATCACAATTATATAATTCGTAAATTACAACAATGTAATTTCCAAGAATTTAAATGATACTCCCTGGATGGTATCATCCTCATCCGGGATCCCACTGTATTGTCCCTATTCTCAAAACAACCAAAATCATCAATTTCCAAATATCCAGTCAATCATTACACTGATTAACTATATCCCTAATCCAATTCAATATCAATAGGGAAATAAATACAGATATCCTAGATATCTAGTCAAAAGCCACATTTCCTCGCTCACTCAAAAGTAGCGGCATCACTTACCGATGTTCGCTCCATAGCGACCCCATCACGACAATTGCTCGCTCCAAAGCGGCACCATACATTACATAAGACAGATCAACATAACACAACCCAGTCCCGTTTCCCTTAACCAATTTGCAAGACACAATATACTAAGCATCGGCTAATAACCCTTACCATTCATCTATCTCATGCACAATAATTGCAATAATATAATTAAGGTCATGCTCGTACGTTACACGTACCTTATAATTCCGTAGTTGAAGTCCGACTTCACCTGAGTCCCACGACCCGATGAATTATGTGCTAACACATAAATAGTTCACAATTAAACACAAGCATGCAACCACGTGCCCAAGCACATTAATAACCCCCAAACATATCATCAATCCATGACGATTACCAAAATAAAAGCCCCCCAGCTAATCATGCATAATACCCAAAATATTCCATTTTATATGTTTAAAAGATTGCCAAAAACTCAACCGAGAATTTCGTTTTAAAAACTTTGGCTCCAACCAATCCATTTAAAAGGTATAGCATTCCTATTGGAATGTAGACATTGCCCCGGGAATGGGCTAATTAAACCTCGATTCCAAAATCCCGACATTTTTCCAAAATTTGAAAAAAACAAAATAGTTTGGGCCGCGATCGATCGCCGCATCTATCCCGATCGATCGCGCACACCCGCTGCCAAACAGAAGCCTTCCACGATCGATCGCGCGTCTCCGCGATCGATCGCCAAGCGCCTCGCGATCGATCGCCGAGACTTGGCGATCGATCGCCAACACTGTACATCTTCAACAATTTACAGCTGCTCGTCGCGATCGACAGTGCTCCTCGGCGATCGATCGCGACCTGCGATTTTTCGAAAAACTCGAGCTTTAATGGTGTTTTTCAAAAAATCCTTGGGAGTACTCCGGACCACAAATACATCATGATTCATAAAATATCATCTGTTTTCAAAAAAAATATCTCTCCAACTCTAATTTATTACCAGCCCCAGTACAAAGTACTCCGGACCCCAAATCCCACCAAAGACCAAATTCCAAGATTAACACCACGACGAGAATACAATCTCATCTCTTGGATCCAATGACTCCAAATACCGAATTTAAAATCCTTGGGAGTCCCAAAACCACAATTAATACACAATCGTCACAAATAAAACTCATTAAGGATTATCACTACACCGGGATTAACACCAGCAATTCCCAGACATCACAACTGATGCATCATTGCAGGGCTTGGTATATGTGTTGATGCAGGATAAGCATGTGGTAGCTTATGTATCGAGACAACTGAAGCCGCATGAGACCAGATATCCAGTCCATGACTTGGAGTCGGCGGCTATCATTTTTGCCTTGAAGATTTGTTGGCATTACTTGTATGGTACTTCGTTTACCATCTATAAGGACCATAAGAGCCTGAAGTTTCTATTCACTCAGGTGGAGCTGAATATGCGGCAGAGGAGAGCTCAAAAGGGAGGTGTACGTCTGAGGATGTCATGCAATCATCGGCCATGATACTTCCTACTGTCATATAGGCTATGCCTTAGATGTGGATACATCACCGGTATGTGTATCAACTTTATTGGCAGAGCCGGATATTCATGAGAACTTCAGGAGAGCTCAAACGATAGATATTGAGATTCAGAGATGGTTATCATTGGTACTTCTTGGACAGCCATCGAAGTTCAGAGTGGCTGAAGGCGGTTCTTTGAGGCTTGGTAACCGTTGGGTAGTTTCGAGTAAACCGGAGTTGCGTCAAGGGATCTTACAGCGGGCTCATAGCAGCAGACTTAGTATCCACCCAGGCGGGAGGAAGATGTATAAAGATCTATGTGATCAATTCTGGTGGAAACGGATGAAGCGGGATGTTATCACTTTTGTTAAGAAGTGTTTGATCTGTCAGCAGGTGAAGGCAGAGAGGCAGAGGCCTGGTGGTGAACTAAAGAGCTTAGAGATACCTAAATGGAAGTGGGAACACATATCCATGGACTTCGTGACCCACTTGCCAAGGACTACTTCAGGGTTTGGTGCGATTTAGGTGATCGTGGATAGGCTGACGAAGGTAGCTCGCTTTATTCCGTGACATTTACATACCTGAGGATGGCTCAATTGTATGTCCGGGATGTAGTGAGACTGCACGGGATTCTAGTTTCTAAAGTCTCTGATCGAGATCCACGGTTCACATCTCATTTTTGGGAGGGTCTTCAGTCATCCCCAATCAGTCGGCCAGACCGAGCGTACTATACAGACGCTCGAAGACATGTTACGGGCTTGTGTATTGGAGTTTGATACTTCATGGCAGGATTCAGTGGCCTTGGTAGAGTTCTCGTATAACAATAGCTTCCAAGCAAGCATTCAGATGGCTCCTTTTGAGGCTCTTTATGGTAGATGTTGTAGATCACCGTTGTGGTGGGACGATTTGAATCGTAAATAGGTCGGGGGACCGGAGTTGATTTAGGAAATGGAAGAGAAGGTGAAAGTGATCAGACAGAAAATGAATGCAGCCCAGGACACACAAGTAGCTTATGCTAATAAATGGCGGTGATCGTTAGAGTTTCAGTCGGGAGATAAGGTCTTTTTGAAGATCTCACCTTTCAGAGGTGTTGTGCGGTTTGGAATGCGCGGGAAATTATCTCCTAGGTATACTGGGCCGTACGAGATCTTGCAGCGCATTGGCACCTTAGCTTACCGATTAGCCTTGCCACCGTCTTTGTCTGGTATACATGACGTATTTCATGTGTCTATGTTGCGGAAGTATGAGCCAGATCCGTCACATGTGTTGTAGCCTTCAGAGGTTCAATTAGATTCTGATGTGTCCTACGTGGAACGACCAGTTAGGATTCTGGATAGAGCGATCACAGACTTCGGAACAAGGTGATACCGATAGTCAAGGTTCAGTGGATCGCAGGGGTGTCGAGGAGGCCACGTGGGAGACAGAGCGACATATGGTGCAGCACTACCCGTAACCGTTTTCTGTTATGTGATTTATGTTTTGTTTTGGATTGGTAAGTGCATGCTGATTTCGAGGATGAAATCTTATAAGTAGCGGAGTATTGTGATATCCCTGAAATATTTATGTGCATTTGGGCATTAATTATGTTTATGTGATAATTATGGTTTTAATTAATTTGGTGTTGAATTAATTATTATGTTGAAATGCTTAGTCATGCGGTAGGCGTGACCTGGTAATGCATTTCAGGGTGATGTGATGCATGTTGGGAAATTGAGTAATGGTATGGTTTACTTGGGTGGGTATTAATTATTTTGGTAAAGCATGTTTAATAGAGATTTTGGTGTATGTTTTTGGAAAATACTTTTAAAATATCATGTAGGGATATTTAATACATAAATACCGGGACACAAAATAAATCATTATCATGCTACCACCACACAACCACACCTCAACCATACCTCACCCATGCCTCATCTTTACTCTCCCACCACACAATTTTTATCACAAAATCTCTCCCCTTTTCCCCCCTCAAAATCGTCCATCATCAAGCAAGAAAGAAGGAGGAGGAGACTTGCAATTTAATTGCTTAAATCTTGCTAAAAGTTGGAGCCGAAGTGGTAAGAAAACTAGTAGTGTTGATTGTTGATCAGTCAACTTTGAGTTGAGTAATGTTTTGGGAAAAAATGGCATGTATAATTGTATTCTTGTTGAAATTTGTTTTTGTGTAGTTTTATGGTAGTATAATGAAGTTTTAAGTGTGTAAAGTGAATGAGGTTTGATGGCTTTGGTGTATGTTGAGTTAGCAGGAAATATATGCACATAAATGGTTATTTCTCGCGTTTACAAAGCTCCTCGATCGATCGATCAATCGAGCATGACCCTCCGATCGATCGAGCATGGAAGGGCTATTGGCTGGGAAGATGGTGTTTCCTCGATCGATCGAGCAGAACTCCTGATCGATCGAGGAGACTTCTCAATCGATCGGTGTGAGGTCTCGATCCATCGAGAAGGGCAGTGTTTTGGGTGCCAAAATGGACCGCCTCGCGATCGATCTTGGAGATGGGGCCGATCGATCGCAAGGCATATTTTTTGTGGTATTTTTGGATTGTTGTTTAATTGATGGGATTTTTGATATTGGACTATGAATTGGCATCTAATATTGTGTTGTGCACTTGTGTAGAGCCTTCCCAGGTAGCAACACAGCGCAGGGGATAAAGTCCTACTACACTCTATATTTTGGAAAGGTACGTAGAGAAATGTACGGGCACCCAACGGTAACATGTATTTTATATACCTATTGGATTGTGCATTGTGGATGCAAGTATATTGGAATGTGCATTGTGGATGCAAACACATGTTGAATTATCCATTGTGATTGCATATATGTATGTTGGATACTTGGTGCATATTCCATGAGTCATGGTTATATTCGAGTGATGATTTTAGATGCTTTGCCACTGTCATTTGAAGCGATGGTAAATGCCGCATGCCACATTTAGAGCGATGTTATTTGATGCCGCCGATATGTCGAAGCGAGGGGTATTAGTGTTGTGGTCATGACAAGCGAGGTGTATTAAAATACACTGTTATTGTGAGACCCCGTTATCTCAAACATACTAATAGGTGCAATTAAGAGAACTAAACATTCATTGTATAAATCAGAGTAGTAAGTCGTGTTGATTAACCTGAGCTTAAGAGATTACAGTACCAAAAGTTCAAAAAGGAATTTCACATATTCCTACAAAAGGTACTACATTAGTCTTACTCTACATCTTGTAGAAGCTATACAAAAAAATTCTCTAACATGCTAATCATGTAGCACTCCTTACAGCTCAGCATATCAACCCCGACCCTGGTTCTCATCATCAAAAGCACCTACAAAGACAACCCCCAACACATGAGCATATCATAATTCATATTCAACATAATATGAATGTAAGACGTAAATGCATAATCATAAATACAAAGTACTTCCTGTATTTCCAAGCATTTACAATGCCCATTGGTTGTCCCTGTACCATAACTCATAATAAACACATTATATGAAATTATGGATCCTTTAATAATGTCATGACATATCACCTCTTTCTTTACATAGCTTTTGAGTCATATATCAACAGTTATTTTAATGCTTCTTGCTTCAACATCTCATAATGAGCGGTACAATCCTCCCCGCTTCATTACTACATAATCTCATAATGAGCGGTACAATCTTCCCCGCTTCATTACAACATAATCTCATAATGAGCGGTACAATCTTCCCCGCTTCATTACTACATAATCTCATAATAAGCGGTACAAACCTCCCCGCTTCATTACTACAAAATCTCATAATGAGCGGTACAATCCTCCCCGCTTCATTACTAAAAAATCTCATAATGAGCGGTACAATCCTCCCCGCTTCATTACTACAAAATCTCATAATAAGCGGTACAATCCTCCCCGCTTCATTACTACATAACAAGCATAAGCATTTAAAATATACACTGTGATCTCTCTTGACTCGTGGAATACACCTCTTTATTCCACATCACAATATGCAACAACAATGCATAATATGCAACAACAATGCATAATAACATGTATCATACTCTTAATGCATCACATTGCATTCATCATGTGTCAAAAGACAAACATAAAGTACATGTTACCGTTGGGATGCCCGTACATCGCTTACGTACCTTTCCAAAATGTAGTGTGTTGCAGGACTCTATCCCCTGCGCTGTGTAGCTGTCTGTGAAGGCTCTACACCAGTGTACAACACAATATTAGATGTCTCATTACAATCCAATATCAAAAAGTAAACAAAATATAACAATTTATATTTTTCATCATTCTGGGTCTCTCGATCGATCGGCCCCTCTTTTCGATCGATCGAGAAGACGCCTTCTTTCAAAGCCAAGGTTCTGCCTCGCTTGATCGATCGAGATGAAATGTCGATCGATCGAGATGCTCTGTTCGAGAAATACCATCCCAGAATTCTCGAACACCTATTTTTACACCCTTCGTTCTAGCATATAAGATACACCACATGTTTGAACAATTATGCTAGCAGTTACAATACACCACCCTTAGTGTATTCATATCAAATTTATACCGCAAATATAAATCCATATGCATAAACGTCGTCCATTTACACAAGTACTCAACCAACTTTTCTGAAAAACAGGGCATTGTCTTCCTGCCCAGATTTTCGAGTACCCACTTTCAAGCAATTAAATCTACCACATAAGTCATGAAGTTTGCTCGAATAAAAACGTCCTGGGCTTTACAAAATTACCATGCATGTACTCAAATCGAAGGTTCACCAAAAACCCATCTAACATGCATGCTATCACCTCCTCAATATCACTCCCAATCCTTATTTTCCAGAAAAAAACAGGGCAATTATCTACCCATATTTTCGAACACCCTATTTCACATGCTTAACTCCTTCACATAAAACATGTAACATGCTCAAGGAAAAATACTGAGAGCTTCATAAAAACACCATGTAAGCATTTAAATCGAAGGTTTTAAGAAACCTAAGCTAACATGCCATTTTCACACTACTCAAAAGCAAGAACTTAAACAAGTTTAAATCAAAAACAGGGCATGGTTTCTCACCCTACTTTGCTCCGATTTTTGAGAGGCTTCCAAGGAATGAAAAAGGCAAGGCTCCTCAAGATTATGCTTAGCAGATGCTGGAGTTTATTTGGGAGAGAAGGATCGAGATTTGGAAATGGAGGAGAAGGCTGAATGATTGTGCCAAGTGGGGTGATTAATCAGCTTATGCACAGTTGATTGGTATGGGTTGGGGGGGGGGGGGGGGGGGGTGGTTGGGTGTTGGGTGGTATGATGTGTTATGTTTTGGTCCCCGTATTTAGCACGATGTATTAAAATATCCTCACATGATATTTATAGTATTTTCTCAATAAAATACTTCAATTCCCATTTAAACATGCTTCACCAAAACAAATAACACACACCCCAAGTAAACATGCCACAGCCCCAAAATCCCAACATATACCACACGCACCCTGAAAAGTATCTCCTCAATAATATTAATTCAATCCCATGAATTAACACCCAAATTATCATAATTTAAAATTAATGATTAAAATCACATAATCATTTCGGGGGTATCACAATACTCCCCTACTTATAAGATTTCGCCCTCGAAATCAGCATGCACTTACCCAAAATGAAATAAAACATAAATCACATACCAGAAAACAGTTCTGGATAGTACTGCACCATGTGTCGCTCTGTCTCCCACGTGGCCTCCTCGACACCCCTACGATCCCACTGTACTTTGACCATAGGAATAACTTTGTTCCGAAGCCTGCGGTCTGCCCTATCCAAAATCCTGATAGGCCGCTCCACATAGGAAACATCGGACTCAAACTGCACCTCTGAAGTCTGCAACACATGCGAAGGATCTGGCTCGTACTTCCTCAGCATAGACACATGGAACACATCGTGTATACCAGACAGAGAGGGTGGTAAAGCTAAACGGTACGCCAGAGTACCTACACGCTGTAAGATCTCATACGGCCCCACATATCTCGGGGACAACTTCCCCCGCATACCAAACCGTACTACACCTCTGAAAGGTGAGATCTTCAGAAAGACTCTGTCGCCCAACTGAAACTCCAACGGCCTTCGCCGCTGTTTGGCATACGCTGCCTGTCTGTCCTGAGCTGCCTTCATCTTTCTCCTGATAATCTTTACCTTTTCTTCCATATCCAAGACAACTCTGGTCCTCCGACCGATTTACGGTCCACATCATCCAAACACAAAGGCGACCTGCAACGCCTGCCATATAAGGCTTCAAATGGAGCCATCTGTATGCTAGCCTGGTAACTGTTATTATTGAAAATTCCACCAAAGCTACTGAGTCCTGCCAAGAAGTGTCGAACTCCAGCACACAAGCCCTCAACATATCTTCGAGCGTCTGTATCGTACGCTCGGTCTGTCCGTCCGTCTGGGGATGATAGGCTGTGCTCAACCTCAACTCTGTACCTAGAGCTGACTGAAGACCCTCCTAGAAGTGAGATGTAAACCGCGGATCTCGATCAGACACAATCGAAACAGGGATCCCGTGCAGTCTCACTACATCTCTGACATATAACTGTGCCATCCTCAAGTACGTGAAGGTCATACAGTAGGGATTGAAATGAGCACTCTTAGTCAATCTGTCGACGACTACCCATATAGCATCAAAACCCAAAACAGTCCTCGGTAAGTGGGTCACGAAATCCATAGACACGTGCTGCCACTTCCACTCTGGTATCTCTAAACTCCTTAACTCACCTCCAGGCCTCTGCCTCTCAGCCTTTACCTGCTGACAGATCAAACATCTCTTAACGAATGAGGTGACAACTTGTTTCATACGCCTCCACCAGAACTGGCTGCGTAGATCCTTATACATCTTCTTCCCGCCCGGGTGGACACTCATCCTGCTGCAATGAGCTCGCTGTAATATACCCTGCCGCAACTCGGGTGTATCTGGAACCACCCATATGTGGCCGAGTCTCAGAGAACCATCCTCAGCCACTCTGAATCTCGATGGCTGACCGGAATGAACCACTGACATCCATCTCTGAACCTCTGCGTCGGTCCCCTGAGCCTTCCTGATGTGATCATAAATAACAGGCTCAGCTAACAAGGTCAAAACCTGTATTGGTGAAGTAGATACATCATAATCAAACCCCAACTGACAGTAGGAGCCCAACATAGCTGATAAGCACATGGCATCCTCTGCTGTGCTCCTCACCTTCCGACTCAAAGCGTCAGCTGTCAGATTTGCTTTCCCGGGATGGTATTGGATTTCACAATCGTAATCCTTCAGCAGATCCATCCATCTCCTCTGTCTCATATTCAGCTCAGCCTGAGTAAACAAGAACTTCAGGCTCTTGTGATCAGTGAAAATGGTAAATGAGGTACCATATAAGTAGTGTCGCCATATCTTCAAGGCGAACACTATAGCTGCTAGCTCCAGATCATGGACTGGATACCTCGTCTCATGTGGCTTTAACTGTCTCGAAGCATAAGCCACTACATGTCTGTCATGCATCAGTACGCATCCTAGGCCCTGTAGCGATGCGTCAGTATAAAGGATAAACCCCTTGTTCTCCTTAAGAATCACTAGAACTGGTGCCGTAGTCAGTCTGTGCTTTAATTCCCTAAAGCTCTGCTCACAAGCCTCTGTCCATCAAAAACTCCCTTCTGAGTCAGCTGTGTAAGTGGCTTGGCGATCTTTGAGAAACCCTCGACGAAACGTCGGTAATAGCCAGCCAACCCAAGAAAACTCCGAATCTCACTGACTGAAGTAGGGACAGACCAATCCACAACTGCCTCTATCTTCCTCGGGTCTACTGATACCCCCTCTCGTGATATGATATGGCCCAAGAATGCTACACTGCTCAGCTAGAATTCACACTTGCTGAGTTTAGCGTACAACTGATGATCTCTGAGGATCTGGAGCACTATCCTCAGATGATCGGCTTGATCCTCCTCACTCCTTGAATAGACAATGATGTCGTCGATGAATACGATCACAAAATGATCGAGGTACTCCTGAAATACTCTGTTCATCAGGCTCATAAATACAGCAGGGGCATTCGTCACCCTGAATGGCATCACTAAGAACTCGTAGTGCCCATACCGAGTTCTAAAAGCCGTCTTTTGGACATCGTCAGCTCTAACCCGCACCTGGTGATAGCCTGACCTCAAATCTATCTTTGAGTAAACCTCTGTACCCTGAAGCTGGTCGAACAGGTCATCAATCCTCGGAAGTGGATATCTGTTCTTCACTGTGGCCTTGTTCAATTGCCTAAAGTCAATGCACAGACGCATTGATCCATCCTTCTTTTTTACGAACAAGATTGGTGCACCCCAAGGCGATACACTAGGATGAATGTATCCCTTGTCGAGGAGCTCTTGTAACTGTACCTTCAGCTCCCTCAGCTCTGCCGGTGCCATCCTGTAAGGAGCACGGGAAATAGCAGAAGTCCCTGGCAGCTGCTCAATGGCAAACTCAACATCCCTGACAGGCGGAAATCCCGGAATCTCATCTGGGAACACATCAATGAACTCCGCCACGACCGGAATGTCCTCGGCTCTCACTTCCTTCTCTTTTGATACATCCACGGCATAAATAAGGTAGCCCTTGTGGCCGCGTTCCAATAACCGCGACATCTTAACCGCTGAGATCACTGGAATCTTTGGACGAGAGCCGTCCCCATAAAAAGTCCACTGGAACCCCTGATCAGACAGGAAACGTACTATCCTCTGTCGGCAATCTACCACAGCTCGGTATCTGCTCAACACATCAATGCCGATAATGCAGTCAAAATCTGCCATCTCTAACTGAATCAGATCGGCCCTCAGATCATTGCCCTCAAAATAAATGAGGCAATCAGATAACAATCGGTCAGCAATCACATGCTTCCCCGTGGGTGTCGAGACCATGAGAGGCGTGGGTAACAGAGACAAGCACAAACGGTGTTTCTCCACAAAAGCAGCAGATACAAAAGAATGGGAAGCACATGTATCTATCAATATAAGTGCAGGGTACGTAAGTAAATGCCACGTACCAGCAATGACCTCCTTTGGGGCTGCCTCAGCCTGCTCCCTAGTCAGTGCATACACCTGACCCTGCGGAGGTCCTGTCGTCTGACCTCCCTGCGGTCGAGGTGCGAACTGCTGTCTCTGTGGTGCCCTCCCAGCATCAAACCTTGGCCTATTCGGCCCAGAGTCTGCCTGTCTCTGTGGTGCTCTCCGATCGGGGCAACCTCGAGCCAAGTGGCCCACCTTGCCACAAACATAACAACCCTGACAGTCACGTGACAAGTGCCATCCTCCACAGTTGTTACATCGATTTCCTCCTGTCTTACTCCCCTGGGATGGCCCTCGGTTACTTTGCTTTTGATTCTGAGACTTCTTTCCACTGAATCTAGAAGACGAAGAGGCCCCACGAGGCTTGAAATGGTCCCCTTGTGGCCTCAGGCTATCAACAGCTGGTCTCTGAGGTGGTACAAAAGGGGGTACAACGTCCTTGTACGCGCCCACTACAATTTCTGCCAACTCTGCCCGTGTCAGGGCGTCATCAAAAGAGCTCGGGTTGTTGGAGACAACCCGATCAAACAGCTCTGGCCTCAGACCCTTCAGAAAATTTCTCATCTTGGCATGACTGCTGACAGCAATATGAGGTACATACCTCAGCAGTGAGGAGTACTGCATAGCGTAGTCTGATACTGACAGGCTGCCCTGCTTCAAACTATTGAACTCATCTTCCTTCAATTGTCTGGCAGCTGCAGAAAAGTACCGGTTAAGGAACCGGGTCCTGAATACAGTCCAATCAACCGTCATACCCTGAGCTCTCAGCTCCATGACTGTGGTCTTCCACCACATGGAAGACTTATTCGCTAACTGGAACTCTGCCAACCTCAGCCAGGCAGTCCGTGCACAGGGTGTCGATATGAATATCTGTTCCAGTCTCTCAAGCCATTCCTCGGCTTCTTCCCCAGTCTCTGTCCCTTCAAATAGCGGTGGATGATAGCTCAAGAACTGGGTCAGACTTATCTCCCCTGGTAGCAGTATCTGTGCTATAGGCTCCAAGCCTACAACAGGTGGCGGTAACGGATTCGTCTGAGCAATACTAGCGTTCATACTGCCCATATCCCCTACCTTTTCATTGAGGTTCTCCGGGTTAATAGCCGCCATGCTGCAACACAAGAGTTAACAACAATACCAAAAGCAGTTCATAATATAAGCCGTTAGATAACAAGAGTATCTTATTCAAAAGCCTGTTAGTATAACACTTATACAACAATATGCATCACATGCATAACATTCCCAACAATGAATACCTAGCCAACTTGTCTCTAAAGGCTACCCTTCACTATTTCCTGGTTATCTAACCACTGCTCTGATACCGCTATATGTGAGACCCCGTTATCTCAAACATACTAATAGGTGCAATTAAGAGAACTAAACATTCATATGTATAAATCAGAGTAGTAAGTCGTGTTGATTAACCTGAGCTTAAGAGATTACAATACCAAAAGTTCAAAAAGGAATTTCACATATTCCTACAAAAGGTACTACATTAGTCTTACTCTACATCTTGTAGAAGCTATACAAAAAAATTCTCTAACATGCTAATCCTGTAGCACTCCTTACAGCTCAGCATATCAACCCCGACCCTAGTTCTCATCATCAAAAGCACCTACAAAGACAACCCCCAACACATGAGCATATCATAATTCATATTCAACATAATATGAATGTAAGACGTAAATGCATAATCATAAATACAAAGTACTTCCTGTATTTCCAAGCATTTACAATGCCCATTGGTTGTCCCTGTACCATAACTCATAATAAACACATTATATGAAATTATGGATCCTTTAATAATGTCATGACATATCACCTCTTTCTTTACATAGCTTTTGAGTCATATATCAACAGTTATTTTAATGCTTCTTGCTTCAACATCTCATAATGAGCGGTACAATCCTCCCCGCTTCATTACTACATAATCTCATAATGAGCGGTACAATCTTCCCCGCTTCATTACTACATAATCTCATAATGAGCGGTACAATCTTCCCCGCTTCATTACTACATAATCTCATAATGAGCGGTGTAATCCTCCCCGCTTCATTACTACAAAATCTCATAATGAGCGGTACAATCCTCCCCGCTTCATTACTACAAAATCTCATAATGAGCGGTACAATCCTCCCCGCTTCATTACTACAAAATCTCATAATGAGCGGTACAATCCTCCCCGCTTCATTACTACATAACAAGCATAAGCATTTAAAATATACACTATGATCTCTCTTGACTCGTGGAATACACCTCTTTATTCCACATCACAATATGCAACAACAATGCATAATATGCAACAACAATGCATAATAACATGTATCATACTCTTAATGTATCACATTGCATTCATCATGTGTCAAAAGACAAACATAAAGTACATGTTACCGTTGGGATGCCCGTACGTCGCTTACGTACCTTTCCAAAATGTAGTGTGTTGCAGGACTCTATCCCCTGCGCTGTGTAGCTGTCTGTGAAGGCTCTACACCAGTGTATAACACAATATTAGATGTCTCATTACAATCCAATATCAAAAAGTAAACAAAATATAACAATTTATATTTTTCATCATTCTGGGTCTCTCGATCGATCGGCCCCTCTTTTCGATCGATCGAGAAGACGCCTTCTTTCAAAGCCAAGGTTCTACCTCGCTCGATCGATCAAGATGAAATGTCGATCGATCGAGATGCTCTGTTCGAGAAATACCATCCCAGAATTCTCGAACACCTATTTTTACACCCTTCATTCTAGCATATAAGATACACCACATGTTTGAACAATTATGCTAGCAGTTACAATACACTACCCTTAGTGTATTCATATCAAAGTTATACCGCAAATATAAATCCAGATGCATAAACGTCGTCCATTTACACAAGTACTCAACCAACTTTTCTGAAAAACAGGGCATTGTCTTCCTGCCCAGATTTTCGAGTACCCACTTTCAAGCAATTAAATCTACCACATAAGTCATGAAGTTCGCTCGAATAAAAACGTCCTGGGCTTTACAAAATTACCATGCATGTACTCAAATCGAAGGTTCACCAAAAACCCATCTAACATGCATGCTATCACCTCCTCAATATCACTCCCAATCCTTATTTTCCAGAAAAAAACAGGGCAATTATCTACCCATATTTTCGAACACCCTATTTCACATGCTTAACTCCTTCACATAAAACTTGTAACATGCTCAAGGAAAAATACTGAGAGCTTCATAAAAACACCATGTAAGCATTTAAATCGAAGGTTTTAAGAAACCTAAGCTAACATGCCATTTTCACACTACTCAAAAGCAAGAACTTAAACAAGTTTAAATCAAAAACAGGGCATGGTTTCTCACCCTACTTTGCTCCGATTTTTGAGAGGCTTCCAAGGAATGAAAAAGGCAAGGCTCCTCAAGATTATGCTTAGCAGATGCTGGAGTTTATTTGGGAGAGAAGGATCGAGATTTGGAAATGGAGGAGAAGGCTGAATGATTGTGCCAAGTGGGGTGATTAATCAGCTTATGCACAGTTGATTGGTATGGGTTGGGGAGGGGTGGTTGGGTGTTGGGTGGTATGATGTGTTATGTTTTGGTCCCCGTATTTAGCACGATGTATTAAAATATCCTCACATGATATTTATAGTATTTTCTCAATAAAATACTTCAATTCCCATTTAAACATGCTTCACCAAAACAAATAACACACACCCCAAGTAAACATGCCACAGCCCCAAAATCCCAACATATACTACACGCACCCTGAAAAGTATCTCCTCAATAATATTAATTCAATCCCATGAATTAACACCCAGATTATCATAATTTAAAATTAATGATTAAAATCACATAATCATTTCGGGGGTATCACAGTTATAACTTGACTAAGGATTGGATATTGGTATTAATGGAATGGTGATATGTCATGACATTTGTGAAACCGTAATATAATCCATTGATTATAATTATGAGTTATGGTACAGGGACAACCAAAGGGAGCGTTTTAAATACATTGGAAGACATGAAGTGCTTTGTATTTACTGTTTATGCATTTATGTCTGATAATCATATTGTGTTGAATATGGATTATTATATGCTCATGGTTTGGGGTTGTCCTTGTAGCTGCATTTTGACTTGGAGGCTAAGTCCAAGGTTGATGCAATGAGCTCATGAGGAGTGCTTTTTGTTAGGAATCCATCATATAATATGCAGCGGAAAATAAAATTGGATTCCTACCAAAGGACCTATACAAAGTGATCATATCGAGATTGATAGGAATCTTACCCTTGTAGCGTGTTTGTAGCAGAATCCTCGTTGCAAGACCACGAGTCAAGAACAAAGATTTGCACCTTCGTCTCCACGGTATCCACACGATCAAATCAAAAAGGGTGTTGAAGAACAAGTTGATATACTTGATCTTCAACTAATCAAAACCACACGGTTAAAATAACCGGACGATGGCGGCCGTGAAGATCAAGGCGGCGTTGGCCGAGAGCTTCGAACAAGGTGGCGGTCGTGGCTCTTAGTTTTTGGTTATAAGAATTGTGTTGTTCATCCTTCCTCAACCCCAACCTTATATCTTATTATATCTCTAACATATGGATTAATTAAAGGCTTTTAAAATCCATTTGGCCCATAACCAATATTTAATTAAATCCACATGTATATATAATATATAATTAAGACTCTTCTTAATTAAATTAATCCATCCAATGAATCTTATCTCCCTTTATCGATTTAATCTTTTGTGTGACCCGATGGGATCTTGTAATGTTGGCAGTGACATAAAATCTAATTTTATGTTACAAGCAATGAGCGGTATCTAGCAACACATCAAGGCTACCCAAATTACAAGAATGTCATTGACTCGACATAACCTACGAGCTGCGATAATATTAACCATGCAACTTAATCCCTTTGTCCAATGTGTTTAGATTGAACACGAGTCATGGAATAGTCATACTCATATATTCAATCTTTTATTTCTTGATCCCCAAGTAGAACTAGAATAAACGAATAAGCTTGATATCACATATCGACTCATTCGAGCATGGCCATGCATTTTAGTCTTACTTGATCAAGGGCCCAAACACTTCTCCTGTTATATAGGAGGGACAAATCCTTTCTTGATCACTCAACATCCCTCTACATAATTCGTGGTGTATCCAATGATTGTCTTTATAGTTTACCCTGTTACAGGTAACGTTTGACAATATCAAGATACATGACTCCTTATGTTGGGATCTCTGATGATCTCAAGTCGTAAGGATTACATACATTATTATCACTATGAGAATTGCTTATGACGTTAATATAACTATCCATGTAGCATTCTCATGGTGGGTCTGTCCAGTACATCGTTCTCTAACATGCACCCATGTGTTGATTTGATATCTCATATCTATGAACAATTCATCAATCAAAACATACTAGTCCCAATGCATTATCATTATCCTTATTCATTATAATACTTGACTAGGGACAATCTTTAAGAACGATACAATATTTTCTATGGACATTAACTTATATATTAATTCATATTACACAGATACTCGAATAATATATAATAATGAATTGCCATTAACAAAATCATAATACAGTGTATGTCATAAACAACCATCTAATGAGTTGTCTTAGGGCATATCCCAACAAATCTCCCACTTGCACTAAGACCAATCAGACATTTACTTAATGCCTAAAGATCTAGTATGACGATCATGCTTCTGCTGTGATAGTGGCTTCGTCAGTGGGTCAGATACATTATCATCAGTTGGTACTTTGCATATTTTTACATCTCCTCTTTCAACGATTTCTCGAATGAAATGAAAGCGCCGAAGTATGTGCTTGGATCTTTGGTGAGATCTAGGTTCCTTAGCCAATGTGATGGCTCCATTGTTGTCACAATAGAGTTCAATCGGATCTAGTATGCTAGGCATCACCCCAAGTTCAGAAATGAACTTCTTGATCCAAACAGCTTCCTTTGCTGCATCTGAGGCAGCAATGTATTCAGCTTCAGTTGTAGAATCGGCTACTGTCTCTTGCTTTGAACTCTTCCAGCTTACAGCACCTCCATTTAGGCAAAACACATATCCTGATTGCAATCGGAAATCATCTTTGTTGGTTTGGAAGCTTGCATCAGTGTAACCTATTATATTGAGCTCTTCCTCACCTCCATGAATCAAGAATGTATCCTTAGTTCTTTTTAAGTACTTTAGGATATTCTTGACTGCAATCCAGTGACATTCACCTGGATCAACCTGATATCTGCTCGTCATGCTCAAAGCATACGAGACATCGGGACGAGTACATATCATGGCATACATGATAGATCCAATAGCTGACGCATATGGAATCTTACTCATGCGTTGTCTCTCATCTGGTGTTGAAGGACAGTGATCCTTCGAGAGATGTATCTCATGTGTCATAGGCACAAATCCTTTCTTAGATTCTTTCATGCTAAACCGTTTTAGCACTTTGTCTATGTATGTACTTTGACTTAGGCCAAGCATCTTCTTGATCTATCTCTATAGATCTTAATACCTAATACATAGGTGGCTTCACCCAAGTCTTTCATAGAAAAGCAATTCCCTAGCCAAATCTTTACAGATTGTAAGGCAGGGATATCATTCCCAATTAGAAGTATGTCATCTACATACAATATTAGGAAGATAATTATGCTCCCACTGACCTTCGTGTAGACTCAAGGTTCATATCTTTCCGGCATCCTTTGGATCGACAAAACCCTCAGGTTGTGTCATGTACACATCCTCAAGTAAATTTTCATTAAGGAAAGCTGTTTTGACATCCATCTGCCAGATTTCATAGTCATGAAATGCAGCTATTGCAAGTAAGATCCTAATGGATTTAACCATGGCAACTGGCGAAAAAGTTTCATCATAGTCAATACCATGAATTTGTTTGAAACCTTTTGCAACCAGTCGACCTTTAAAGGTTTGTACATTACCATCCATGTCGGTCTTCTTCTTGAAAATCCATTTGCACCCTATGGGTCTTACCCCTTCAGGCGGGTCAACAAAAGTCCATACTTGGTTTGCATACATGGATTCCATCTCAGATTTCATGGCTTCTTGCCATTTCTTAGAATCAGTGCCCATTATAGCTTCTTGATAAGATGACGGCTCATCCTCATCAATAAGTAGTAAGTCACCTTGTTGAGTCACAAGAAATCCATATCTCTGTGGCTCACGGTGTTCTCTTACAGACCTACGCTGGGTTTGTGTCTCTTGAGCAGGCAATTCATCCACAACAGCTTGTGGTGTCTGCTCTGTTTCCATCTCAATCTCATGTTCATTGTTTTCTTGTGGTTGAACTTCACCAAGTTCTATTTGTCTCCCACTGGTTCTTCTTGAAATAAATTCTCTTTCAAGAAAGACACTAGTCCGAGCAACAACTACTTTGTTCTCGGTGGGATAATAGAAATAGTATCCTTTAATTTCCTTAGGATACCCCACAAATAAACACTTATCAGATTTGGGTCCAAGTTTATTGGAGGCGTGATGTCTCACGTAAGTCTCGCAACCCCAAATCTTCATAAAAGACATACTAGGACGCTTCTTAGTCCATATCTCATATCCCCAAAAGAAAGTCGGAAGATCTGCATGACTCATCATTGATCGAACCATGTCCAACAAAGTTCGAATCCTCCTTTCGGATACTCCATTCCATTGTGGAGTATACTGAGGAGTGAGTTGTGGGACTATCCAACACTCCTTTAGATAGTCATGAAACTCTTGGCTTAGGTATTCGCCTCCTCGATCTGATCGGAGGGTTTTGATACTTTTGCCAAGCTGGTTTTGTACTTCATTCTTGAAATCCTTGAACTTTTCAAAGGTTTCATGTTTATGTTTCATTAGGTACACGTACCCATATCTACTGAAGTCATCAGTAAATGTAACGAAGTATTGAAAACCACCTCTAGCTTGTGTGCTTATTGGTCCACATACATCACTATGTATGAGACTCAATAAATCATTTGTCCTTTCAACATGTCCCTTGAAAGGAGCTTTAGTCATCTTGCCCATTAAACAAGATTCACATGTTTCATATGATTCAAAATCAAATGAATCCAATACTCCATCCTTATGAAGTTTTGATATGTGATTCTCGTTTATATGGCCCAGGCGACAATGCCAGAGATAAGTTGGATTAGAATCATTAATCTTAATCATTTTAGTATTTATGTTATAGACAGACATATCAAGATTTAATACATAAAGACCATTAATCAATTGTGCACTAGCATAAAACATATCATTCAAATAAATGGAACAACAATTGTCCTTTATAATAAATGAAAAACCAATCTTGTCCAAACAAGAAATTGAAATAATGTTTCTAGTAATAGATGGCACAAAATAACAGTCTTTTAAATCAAATAATAAACCAGAAGGTAAATTTAATGAATAATCTCCAATAGCTAATGCAGCAACTCTTGCTCCATTTCCCACTCGGAGATCAACCTCGCCTTTCGCCAACAACCTACTCCTTTTGAGATCCTGCACATTAACACAAATGTGAGAACCACATCCAGTATCTAATACCCATTATGAAGAAGTAGATAAATTGACTTCTATAACAAAAATATCTGAAGCGGAAGTCACACTTCCTTTTGTCTTCTTAAGATCTTCGAGATATAATTTGCAGTTCCTCTTCCAATGACCAGTCTCACCGCAATGGAAGCAGTTCCCTTCCTTAGCCACTCCTCCCTTTGGCTTGAGTGCAGAAGCATGTGGCTTAGACTTAACAAAGACTTTCTTGTTCTTCTTGTAGCCTTTTGCTTTAGTCTTCCCTTTGCTCTTCTTTACAATAAGAACATTAGTAGGCTTAGAATTCTTTGAATTTGCTTCATATGTTCTCAACATACCAAGCAATTGCGGTAGCGTCTTTTCGATTTCAATCATATTGTAGTTCAAGACAAATTGACTGTAGCTATCAGGAAACGATTGCAAGATCACGTCTGTGGCCAACTCTTGGTCCAATGGAAAACCCAGCTTTTCAAGATTCTCAATGTACCCAATCATCTTTAGTACATGAGTTCCAACAAGGCTTCCTTCTACCATTCTGCACTGGAATAACGCTCTAGAGACGTCATACCTCTCTTGTCTAGCTTGTTGTTGGTAGAGTTGCTTTAAGTGCTCGATCATATTGAACGCCTCCATTTCCTCATGTTGCTTCTGAAGCTCAGAGTTCATGGTGGCAACCATAAGGCAACCAACATCAAGTGCGTCATTCTGATGCTTCTTGTAAGCATCCTTATCGGTTTTAGCAGCCATTACGGAAGGTTCCTCAGCAGGTAAGGGTTCCTCTAGGACATATTGCTTTTTCTCTTGTTTGAGGACAATCCTCAAATTCCTATACCAGTCTAGGAAATTAGTCACATTCAGTTTGTCCTTCTCAAGGACCGATCGCAATGATAGTGTGTGTAATACCCCCGAAATGTTATATGATTATGTGCTACGATGATGAATTATGATGTGTTTAAGGGTTGTGGTGTATTTAATTTGGGGGATAATATTTATGAGATGATGTTATGATTTAGGGGGGGGGGCATGTTGGGTGTTTTAAAGGATGTATTAATTAAATGAAGTTAGAAAATATCGAGTGAGGATATTTTAATACATCGTACTAAATACCGGGACACAATTAAACACCACATGGCACCCCAACCACACCACACCACCCCCACCACTCGGTCACCACCCATTCCCCCCACTTGGCAACCCATACCTCTTTCCACTTGGCTAACTCACACTCCCATCATCCAATCATCCCATCTCTTCCACCTCTCTTCTCCTCCTTCTCTTCTCAACCTCCATTTTCGTCCCTGGATAAGCAGCATTAAGGCAAGGAAAGGCTTGGTAAAAGTGTTCCAAAAACCTTGCGAGGAGCGAAAGAGAGGGGTAAGTCGGTACTCTGTTTTTCTGGGTTATTGGTTGAGTTTGGGTTTTGTTGATTGATTTTTATGCATGCTAAGTATAGGTTTGGGTGAAACCTTTGTATGGGTAATTACATGGAAGTATTATGTAACTACTAGCATGTTTGTTCGAGCATTTTACATGATTTATGTGATAGATTTCTTGTTGTGAAACTATATGCTCGAAAATCTGGGAAAAGATAAGCATGCTCTGTTTCTGTTTTAGGTTGGTTGAAGATGAAGATTATGATGATGTTATGATGCATGTTAGCTTAGGTTTTGTTAGACCTTTGATTTGAATACATGCATGGTAGTTTTATGAAGCTGGTAACATTTTTGTTCAAGCATGTTTTATACCTTATGAAGTAGAAATGATGGTATGAAATGAGGTGCTCAAAAATCTGGGGAAGTCCCGATTTTTCAGAGCTCTCGATCGATCGAGATTTTGGTCCCGATCGATCGAGCGAGACATAAAGTTTAAGGCATGGTTTGAATTTCAGGTGCCGATCGATCGAAGGATTTCTCGATCGATCGGTGAAGCTCCTCGATCGATCGGTAAAATGTTTCGATCGATCGATCGAGGCAGAATGTTTGGGCACTATTTGTGCACAGTTTCTCAATCGATCGATACCTTGGGGCCGATCGATCGAGAGAGGCAGAAAGTTGAAAAATAAGATGATGTTTTATTTTGTTAAGTTTATGATGTGAGATGGTATTGAGGCATCTAATATGGTATTGTGTGGTCTTGTAGAACCATCCCAGGTACCGGCACCATCAAGGAGATAAAGTCTGTTGACTCCTCCTTTTAAAAAGGTACGTAAGAGACGTACGGGCATCGGACGGTAAAACACATCTTTACACTACGACTATGCTTTTATTGCATGAGTATTCATGATGAAATGATGATGTTTATAAGATGTTTACGATGTTTATAAGATGTCTACGATGTTGATAAGATGTTTATATATATTCATACGATGCTATTTGTGGTAAGATGCCACGGGGTAAGTGCCCCATATGGTAAGAGGCCATACGATGTTATTTGTGGTAAGATGCCACGGGATAAGATGCCCCATATGGTAAGAGGCCATACGATGTTATTTGTGGTAAGATGCCGCGGGGTAAGATGCCCCATATGGTAAGAGGCCATACGATGTTATTTGTGGTAAGATGCCACGGGGTAAGATGCCCCACATGGTAAGAGGCCAGGCGATGTTTATAATGTGGTAAGATGCCACAGGGTAAGATGCCCATATGCATGATTATGAATCAGGGACAACAATAAGAAGTTAATGAATAACCAGCATATTTACTTAACCAATATTTCATGCATTTACTATGATGTTTTTATGATGTTAAGTAAGATTGTATATGCTTATGATGTGTTGTCCCTGTAGGTACGCTTTTGGGCTTAAGGACTAAGGGTCGGGTTGAGGCAGTGAGCTACGAGGAACACAGGAATGTATAGGATTCAAGTCACGATTAGTATCTACTCTAGGAGTAGTATAAATCTAAATATTAACATTCTTTTGGGAATGTAATGAATTATTTTTGAAGTCTTTTATTTTGGCATGTAATCCTGTTAGCTCATTTAACAACCAGAACCTTAAGACGTTATTAATGCATGATTAGTCCTTCTTATGTCTATTAATCACTGTTAAGGTGGGAAGACCCCACATTAGTGGTATCAGAGCAGTGGTTAGATAACTCGGGAATGAGTGAAGGGTAGCCTTAGCAATAAGTTAGCTAGGTGCTTACTTGTGAACATATTTATATGTATGTTGCATATGAAGTAGAAGATGTTATGCGAACATGTTTAATTATCTGACGATGTACTTTATGAACTGCTTTTGGGTATTGTTGTAAACCTTTGTGTTGCAGCATGGCAGCGAATATAGAAGTGGGTGACGCTATTAGTGTAAATGCAAGTGCTGGGCGTACGAACCCACTGCCACCACCAGCCTTGGGCGAAGAGACTTCGGAACAGCAATTATTGCCCGGGGAGTTGAGCTTGGCTCAATTTATGATGTACCGACCCCCGATGTTCGAGGGAACTGAATCAGGGGAAAAAGCTGAGGAATGGTTGGAGAGGATTGAACAGATATTTGTGGCAGCGCCTTGTGCAAAGACGGCATGGATCAGGTTAGCAGAATTTCAGCTGGCCAAGAAGGCACTGATGTGGTGGAAGACCACAGTGATTGAGCAAGAGGCTCAGGGTCAGGAGATCAATTGGAAACTATTCAGGACTAGGTTTCTGACTCGCTATTTCTCAGCTGCTGCGAGACAGGCTAAAGAGGATGAGTTTACCAACTTGAGACAAGGTACTATGTCTGTATCCGATTATGCTCTTCATTACTGTTCCTTACTCCGGTATGTACCTCATGTGGCTGCAAGTACCCAAGCTAAGATGAGGAATTTCATGAAAGGCTTGAGGCCTGAGCTGTATGACAGGGTCGTCACTTATGGCCCTGCATGTTTTGACGACGCGCTTTCACGAGCCGAGCTAGCCGAACTGGGAGTTGGCGCATATCCTGATGCAGTGCCACCTCCAGCACCCCCTCAGAAATCTACTTCTGACAATTTGAGGCCGAGGGGTGATCAATTCAAACCAAGGGGGAACACAACGACTTCGAGGTTCAGTGGCAAGAGGCCTGAGAATCGTTGGAAAGGGAACCGTAGGAATGATGCTCCATCTGGGAGAGGACAGTCTCAGGGAGATAGATCTGGAAGAGTTCAGTGCACTCTTTGTGGGCAACCACATGTAAGGACCCCAAGCCCTTAACCCTTAATTAGTGTATTAATCATTACGTGTGGCACATGCTTTCAATAAAATCAATCGGGAAACTCAGATGATACTTTACCATTGAATGGCAACAACAAAATTTCTTTAATACTCAATGTTTGTGATGCCCCCGAAATGTGTAATTACAATTAAAGCATTAATTATGTTTATGTGATTAATTATGTGAATAATTGATTTATGTGTTGAAATTAATTACCACGATTAGTCACATGATAGGCCTGACCCGGGAGGGGAGTTACGTTTCAAGGTGCATGTTATGCATGATATAAAATGAGGTGTTAACATGATTTAATTGTGTTGATTGTTAATTATGAGGAAAGTATGAATTTAATGAAGTTGGTTGCATTTTTGTAAAATGCTTTTAAAATACCATGTTGGGGTATTTCATACATCATGTTAATTTTTGGGTATAATTTAATTAACCCTTTCCCCCACCTTACCCAACTCACTTCACCCTTTTCACTCTTAAATCCCCAATTACTCTCAAACCCTACCCCTTTACCACATTTTCGAAATCCTTCAAAGGAGGAAGGAGGAAACTCCACAAAACTTGTGTTTGTGTGATCTTTGTTAAGATTTGGAGTCTTCAAGAGGTATGGAACCCTTCCTTAAGTTTTTATGAAGTTTGGATTTGAAATGGGATGATTTTGAAGTGATTTAAGTGGGTTTGGTTGGGTATATGTTGTATGTTGTTGGGGTATGATTTTTGAAGTGTTTTAAGTGGGTTTTAGTGGGTTATGATGTTATTGTTATTGTTGGGAAGTTTGGTGTTGAAAGGTATGAGTAAGCTTGGTAAATGCACATGAAAATGGTGAAATCGCGGCCACTGTAAGTGGCGATCGATCGCTACAAAAGCAGTGATCGATCGCCGAGAAGCAGTACGCGAAGATGAGGATAGGCGATCGATCGCCTCAAATGGCGCGATCGATCGCCAACGTCCAGTGGCGAAATGAACATCAAGGCGATCGATCGCCTCATTTTAAGCGATCGATCGCCGCTATGTGAAAAATCTGGCGATCGATCGCCATGTTTTGAGCGATCGATCGCCACTGTTCAAAAATGGGAAAATGTGGATTTTTGATATTTTGTGGGATTTTTGGATATTGGACTATATTTAGCTTCTAATATCGATTTGTATAGTTATGTAGAACCATCCCAGGTACCCACAACTTCAAGGAGATAAAGCCCTACAACTTCTCCATTTTTGGAATTAAGGTACGTAAGAAGCGTACGGGCATCGGACGGTAACACACTCCTAACTCTGACTATGCATTGATTGCATAAGCATTTATGATGAAGATGTTTATGATGATGATTGTGATAAATAAGTTTAAGATGATGATGTTTGTGAAGGTGATATGATAAGTAAGTTTATGATGATGATGTTATGATGATAATGTTTATGATAAGTAAGTTCATGATGATGTGATACGATGTTTATTATGTGGTAAGATGCCACGGGTAAGATGCCCATATGGTAAGAGGCCATGCGATTTTATTATGTGGTAAGATGCCACGGGGTAAGATGCCCATATGGTAAGATGCCATACAATGTTATTATGTGGTAAGATGCCACGGGGTAAGATGCCCATATGGTAAGAGGCCATACGATGTTATGATACGGTAAGATGCCACACGATATTATGATATGGTAAGATGCCATACGATAGGGTAAGATGCCCACGTGGTAAGATACCACATGATGTTATGATACGGTAAGATGCCATACGATGGGGTAAGATGCCCATATGCACGAATGTGAATTAGGGTCAACAAAAAGAAACTGACGAATAAACCGCATGTTTACTTAACTATGATCTTGTACATTACTCTTATATTTATAAGATGACGATGCTCATATGATGATGATACTATACGATGATGATGCTATATGATGATGATGTAATAAGATGATGATGTTATAAGATGATGATGCTATAAGATGATGATGTTTATAAGATGATGATGCTATAAGATGACGATGCTTATAAGATGATGATGCTATAAGATAATGATGCTTATATGATGATGATATTATAAGATGATGATTTTAATCACTCACTCAAGAATTAATGATTATATGCATGGCTATGAAACAGGGACAACCAAAGAGGGTTAATGCAATTAACCAGGAAGTATATGTTACCAATTATTTTCATGCATTTATGTATATGCCATTGCCTTATGATGTTAAGTAACGATATACATGCTCAGGATGGATTGTTCCTGTAGGTACACTTTGGACTAAAGGACTAAGGGGCGGGTTGAAGCAGTGAGCTATGAGGAGCATGAAAGATGTTAGGATTCAGGATTTCTGCATAGTCTCTACTCTAGTAGTAGTATAATTCTATCGCTTTAACATTCGTATTGAGAATGTAATTAATTAAGGTTGAAATTTCATTATTGGCCTGAAATCTTTTGCTCAAGGCTACAATCTGAACCCTAAGATGTTATTAATGCTTATTTAGTCCATAAATTGTGTATTAAGATGAGGTTAAGGTAGGAAGACCCTACATTAGTGGTGTACATCTAAATGTTGACATTCTTTTGCGAATGTAATGAATTATTTTTGAAGTTTTGTATTTTGGCCTGTAATCCTGATAGCTCAAGTAACAAACAGAACCTTAAGATATTATTAATGCATGATTAGTCCTTCTTATGTCATTATAACACTGTTAGGGTAGCGAGGCCCTACAATGTTATAAGATCATCATCCTAACAACATATAGACTCATCAAGTTCGCCCATTACCATCCCCTTTTTGCCACTTTTTACATTGTGGACTTTTATAAAAATTTGGGCAGAGTCTCCCCATAAATTGAGCTATCCCAAAACAAAAGCACATCACATAATATAATTCCCGGCCAGGGAATACACAATACTCAACAGAATACAAAACACAAAGTAAATTCTCAGCCAGGGAAGACACCACACATAAGACGACAAAAGTGGGTTTCAACACCCACATAATACACTAACGACTCTCATATCATTAGCAATTCTACCCTTAATTGCATGCAACATATAATGAAAGATAGAAAGGCTCATGCCATTATATACAACCCATATACAAGTATAATCGTGCTCACATGCGAGCATCATAAATGTGTATATAACCCTCGGGTGTATATAAGTACTCTGTACGATACCGTGCTCCATCAAGCCCTGGTACCACGATCCTGGAAGTACATCCAATCAACAGCTCGAGCTCAACTCCAAAGCCATCGATGTACTTGTTCACCTGCCCCAACAGAGACAGCCCCCAACGGGGTGAGCATACCAATACACAAAATCTCATAATCACAATAATGAAATTCATAATTTACAACACAAGTAAATACTATTGAATTTTAAATGATACTCCCTGGATGGCAAAGTCCTCATCCGGGATTCCGTGTACTGTCCCTGTTCTCACAATCATCAAACTCATCAAATCTCAAAAATCAGTAAATCAACACATTGATTTAACTCATAGCATGCCTGGTTCTCAAGTATCAATAATTAATGATTCCAAATTCATTATACATACAAATATAGATATCTCGATATCTAATACTGATTTTTCGACTTTGCTACCAATCACAGATAGCTCAAATGCCTAGCATTTATTTTACCAATTCTCCATTATACTTAGACATCTCACATGTCTTATAATGAACACATGATTCCACGATCATTCTCAGGCATCTCAAATGCCCTACAATAGTCATATAAACCCAGTACCCCATATCTCATGTAAGGTTATACTACTCTAGTATTACGTACACTTGTGGCAGCGATGTCAAGACTAGGTCGTTCCATAGTCATATCAACACATATATATATAGCCATACCCACAACCATATAATGCAATTAAAACACATTATGCATTTCACAAATGCTCTTATATAAAGTTATGCTCGTACGTCGCACGTACCTTAAATCTCCGAAGTCCGAGCCAAACCTTGCTCGAGTTCCATGCCCCGAGGAACGATGTGCTAACACGATAAATTAATTCACAATTATTTACGAACATGCAACCCATGCTCAAGCACACCCATAACCCTCAAAAATATTGTCAACACACGACAATTAACCATTTAAAAGACCCGGGGCAGGGTACATGCAGGGAGGGAAAACGCATGAGACAATATCGAAAATTGTTCAAGAACACTCTTCAATTTCGAACCCTCACTCCACAATTCGAATCCAATTAAGCACCACAAATCATCTAAAACATGAATTAATCGATTACTAACAAGAATCATCACCCCTTGCCAAAAACCCCCAAAATCGAACATAAACCCCTAAAATCGAGCCCTAACATCACGCAAGCAGTGATGAAATTCGAACCATTAAGCAACAAATTTTCGAACCATTAAAGTCTGAAATTTTCGACTCAACATCAGCTCAAAAACGCCCCAAAAACATCGGAAGAAAAGCCCCAAAAACGTACCAAAAATCGAGCCCCAAAATCGGACGAATTCCAGTTTCGAACCCTACGCTTTTCTGGCAAATCCGAACGCGATTCTCGACGAAACTTCAAATTGATGGTATGGGAAGGTGCGCCTGGACGAGACGAAGCCACCGGTGGGTCGGACGCGCCGAACGGCGGCCGGACGGCGGCGGGCGCACGCCTGGAAGCGGCGGGGGTCAAAGGGGATCGGGAATGGCGCGCGGGCGAGGAGAGAGAAACAAGGTGAGGAAAAAATGGTTCCGATAATTAAAATCTCGGGTTCAACTGGTATTTATAGCAAAAATACCCCGAAATACTAATAGCCCCACAAATACATCATGATTCATTAAAAATCATCTGTTTCCAAAAATTCTCTCTCTAACTCCAAACCCCCCTACCGGTGCCCACACTAAGCACCCGAGATTCCGAGTCACACTAAAAACCCAACTCTTAGATTTTTCACCGTAATGAGAATACAATCTCAACCTCGGGATCCAACAATCCCAACTACCCAAATAAATGAGCCCAGAAGGCCCAACACCGCGATTAAACTCCAAGTCGCCACGTAAAACAACTTTATGGGTTATTAACACTCCGGGATTAACATCCCTAATCTCTGGTCATCACAATATCCCCCACTAAAAGAATTTCGTCCTCGAAATTAGCACCGGTGTATCACGTAACACCCGGGCTACACAACAACATGAAGCCATAACCTCGATCCTTGACCATATTAGGATCGTCTAATAAACGCGAGGATACTTACCTCACATAAAACCCTAAAACAGAGCGACATACCAAAACCAACATATCACCCAAGAGGCAAAACGTACCTCGATGCGGTTCATCCCAAAAGTCAGTCCCTCATGACTGCAAGACAACCAATACTTACGACCGTAGATCGGACAGTCATCCTTAGTTCTAATACAACTAGTAAGAACGCATCCTGAATGACACCTCAACCGTGAGAACGTTGACCTCGTGTCAAACTCTGGAGTGGAATAGACTTCCAAATCCATCATAACGTCAAAGAGCGTCAGCACAACTCAACGCTAACAATCCAAAAGCAGTTAGTCAACTGAAACTGCAAGGATTCGAATCGCTCCCGATTCTATCGTAGATATCATCCAATGACATCTTTATTACGACTCACGATGTCTAATACACACAATTACGAGGAACACACTAGTATACCACGATGTACACATACCAAATCTGGTCTCCACTTCCAAACCTCCTCCATCAAATGAGCAGTCGCATCATTGCAACTCAATTTGGGCAACTCACGGCCACAGATTCACACAAAAGACATCTCACAAGATGTCCACCTTTGGGTATTCCAAGGATCACATCCTGATCATAAATAAACCATCGAGCCTCCACAGAGTTCAAATTCTGAAAGGACATGCAATAAACCCATTGCATCCTCAACGCTTGTGTCGACAGCGACACCCAATAAATCCGAATTCCTGCCATCCCTTGATAATCCTAGGATTTAACAATCCAAACTTGGGAAGGCTATCGCATAACTCGAAGGAAAACACCAACAAGGGAACACCTCAACCCACACAAGATAATCCCTCCTCAAAGGGAGTCAACTAACTTCACGATTGTTTCTCATAATTTATCGTGCCATGGAGATTCCCAATCTCAAGGTGTTCAATATCTCTCATCAGAGATTTAACCATCCAAAAGTATGGTTGACAAAAAGGAAATCACAAACTAGCATCACAAGCATACTCAATGCACTTGGCTCGGGTATCTCCAACATACCCCTAAGCCCCAAACACAACTGTCAATTCTGAGTCATTCCCATGCAGTGGAGAATGATAATCGACGATCAACAACACGGCGTGATTCCCAAAATTAACACCACACGTACCAACTTACCGAATCCTTCAAAGATTCCCAAATAGGTATAATACTACCTCCTTCCCCACAAGGGAAGTGCTATCGACTCGAGATCCACTAGTCTCGAACCACCGTTCGGAAAAACTGGATACAATAACACCCATTGCATCCCAAGTACATGGATTCCCCAGATCGAGTCAACGACGACTTGATGACTTTCTTGTTGGTACTCCAACATTATGAGCTGTCCCAGACAAGTCCCTCGAAACAAAAGACGTATAACGTTCTCATGAGGTGCCACATGCCTCAAACATCATGCTACAAAGGAACAATCAAAAGCCTGCCAAAAGTCTTCATCGTACCATCATACGATTCACCAAACTCGGTTCCAACGTGCAGTATAATGGCTCCAACAATCACACTATATCATTACCACGAAATCTGGCTAGCAAAGCGCTGTCTCCATAGGCTCATATCAAGCCCACCAACAAGCCATATGTTACATCTCGGTATGCCATACCGTACAAACCGTTAGAGTAATGGGTCATCGCCCAGCATATCTCTAAAATACCAAGCACAATGGACAACCCGGTGTCCTTGCTCACTTATGATGCAATCATAATCCAATAAGATTTATCCCACACCCTCAGGGTGGGTGCAACCATGTCTACCCTACATCACAACACAAGCGAGTAGTTTCCTCAATGACTACTCTTACCACCAATCACTTGGCCCTAGCCAAACCAACGAGCATACCCAAGGGTATCATTGCTCGACAAATATTTACCTCTATAACATGATGTGGTACATTACCGATACAATACATCCAATACTCCACCGAGGAAACCTGCTCGGCAAAATGGTCTCGTCAACTAGTGACCCAGACTCTATCATGTGCTCACCATCGGCACTCAAACCATACAACCAAATACATAACATAAATGTATTAACCATCAAAACGACGCTACACGTCTACATAGAACATCCACTATGTCATTGTTATGACTTTGAAACAATATTGTCGACTCGTAACGGTATATGTCGATACACGACGTCTATAATCTCATCGTCAAACACATGACAACATAAGTAAATCAACACATGATATCCACAATAGTGCTAAATAAACAGTAATATGCCATACCTCATTGCTAACAATATAGCGGCATACATGTCTCCGTCATCCAACAGTGGTACGCAATCAGCACCCATCGCTCGTAGGTGGTGTAATCCAGCGTCATGTGCATAGCGGCATAACCCGTCGCTATAGAATCAGGGGCATAATCCCTCGTCATAGAGTCAGCGGCATAAAAATTCGCTATAGACATCTGGCGGCATGAACCATCGCCATAGATGTAGCGGAATGTACCATCGCTATGAATACCCGGCGGCATAGGTCATCGCCAATAGAATAGCGGAATGAGACATCGCTATCAATACCCGGCGGCATAAACCATCGCCAATAGAATAGCGGAATGAGACATCGCTATCAATATATCCGGCGGCAAGAACCATCGCCAATCAATATAGCAGAATGAACCATCGCTATCAATACATCTGGCGGAATGAACCATCGCCAATCAATATAGCGGAATGAACCATCGCTATCAATACATCTGGCGGAATGAACCATAGCCAATCAATATAGCGGAATGAACCATCGCTATCAATACATCTGGCGGAATGAACCATCGCCAATCAATATAGCGGAATGAACCATCGCTATCAATATATCCGGCGGCATGAACCATCGCCAATCAATATAGCGGAATGAACCATCGCTATCAATACATCTGGCGGAATGAACCATCGCCAATCAATATAGCGGAATGAACCATCGCTATCAATATAGATAATGTGGTTGTTCCGGTCTTGTTATAGCAGCGGAATTTTAGGCCCCTCGCTTCGACATATAGCGGCATCATATGATATCCCTCGCTTCGACAATGACAGCGGCATGTTACCTCGCTTAGACATGACAGCGGCAAATATCATATTACCATCGCTTCATATGACAGCGGCAAGTACCTCCCTCGCTCGAATATAACAACTACCGGAACTTCCACTAGCTCCATGTACCTGCATCCAGGTTAATACCACAGTTCACAATATAATGATCGATATCACGTTCCAGTTATAACCACAATATTCCACATTAATCACTAGAATTGTGACTGTTCCGGTCCCAATACAACAGCGGAATTTTAGGACCCCTCGCTTCGACAATGACAGCGGCATGTTACCTCGCTTAGTCATGACAGCGGCAAGTACCTCCCTCGCTCGGAGATAAAGGCTACCGGAACATTCATCAATTCTACCACAATAATCAAGCACAACAGTTGATTCCATTATCACAATATATATCACTATCATTTCACATATACCATCACATGTAAGGGTTCACTACCCACGATATACATAATCAAAGGTGTAACACGTTTTACCTTCCGAAGCCCATACGTCTCACCTTTCCGGATTTTCCTACAAAATCAGATCCCTTAACACATAATACATGAAGGGCCAGACATCACCATTAATGCATCCCATTACATGCTACACGATTCCTGCAATCACAATGATTAGCAACACCACTTTTCATATCATAAAAAGCACATAAACAACTAGTTGTGTCATACAACATTAATGCCATCATGCATAAATATGTGCTATCAATAACTTCCTAGGCCCTTAACAGCCCCAAAGAGCTAACCACTGCTCTGATACCACTAATGTAAGGACCCCAAGCCCTTAACCCTTAATTAGTGTATTAATCATTACGTGTGGCACATGCTTTCAATAAAATCAATCGGGAAACTCATATGATACTTTACCATTGAATGGCAACTACAAAATTTCTTTAATACTCAATGTTATGTAACAACATATAGACTCATCAAGTTCGCCCATTACCATCCCCTTTTTGCCACTTTTTACATTGTGGACTTTTATAAAAATTTGGGCAGAGTCTCCCCATAAATTGAGCTATCCCAAAACAAAAGCACATCACATAAAATAATTCCTGGCCAGGGAATACACAATACTCAACAGAATACAGAACACAAAGTAAATTCTCAGCCAGGGAAGACACCACACATAAGACGACAAAAGTGGGTTTCAACACCCACATAAACACTAACGACTCTCATATCATTAGCAATTCTACCCTTAATTGCATGCAACATATAATGAAAGAGAGAAAGGCTCATGCCATTATATACAACCCATATACAAGTATAATCGTGCTCACATGCGAGCATCATAAATGTGTATATAACCCTCAGGTGTATATAAGTACTCTGTACGATACCGTGCTCCATCAAGCCCTGGTACCACGATCCTGGAAGTACATCCAATCAACAGCTCGAGCTCAACTCCAAGGCCATCGATGTACCTGTTCACCTGCCCCAACAGAGACAGCCCCCAACGGGGTGAGCATACCAATACACAAAATCTCATAATCACAATAATGAAATTCATAATTTACAACACAAGTAAATACTAATGAATTTTAAATGATACTCCCTGGATGGCAAAGTCCTCATCCGGGATTCCGTGTACTGTCCCTGTTCTCACAATCATCAAACTCATCAAATCTCAAAAATCAGTAAATCAACACATTGATTTAACTCATAGCATGTCTGGTTCTCAAGTATCAATAATTAATGATTCCAAATTCATTATACATACATATATAGATATCTCGATATCTAATACTGATTTTTCGACTTTGCTACCAATCACAGATAGCTCAAATGCCTAGCATTTATTTTACCAATTCTCCATTATACTTAGACATCTCACATGTCTTATAATGAACACATGATTCCACGATCATTCTCAGGCATCTCAAATGCCCTACAATAGTCATATAAACCCAGTACCCCATATCTCATGTAAGGTTATACTACTCTAGTATTACGTACACTTGTGGCAGCGATGTCAAGACTAGGTCGTTCCATAGTCATATCAACACACATATATATAGCCATACCCACAACCATATAATGCAATTAAAACACATTATGCATTTCACAAATGCTCTTATATAAAGTAATGCTCGTACGTCGCACGTACCTTAAATCTCCGAAGTCCGAACCAAACCTTGCTCGAGTTCCATGCCCCGAGGAACGATGTGCTAACACGATAAATTAATTCACAATTATTTACGAACATGCAACCCATGCTCAAGCACACCCATAACCCTCAAAAATATTGTCAACACACGACAATTAACCATTTAAAAGACCCGGGGTAGGGTACATGCAGGGAGGGAAAACGCATGAGACAATATCGAAAATTGTTCAAGAACACTCTTCAATTTCGAACCCTCACTCCACAATTCGAATCCAATTAAGCACCACAAATCATCTAAAACATGAATTAATCGATTACTAACAAGAATCATCACCCCTTGCCAAAAACCCCCAAAATCGAACATAAACCCCTAAAATCGAGCCCTAACATCACGCAAGCAGTGATGAAATTCGAACCATTAAGCAACAAATTTTCGAACCATTAAAGTCTGAAATTTTCGACTCAACATCAGCTCAAAAACGCCCCAAAAACATCGGAAGAAAAGCCCCAAAAACGTACCAAAAATCGAGCCCCAAAATCGGACGAATTCCAGTTTCGAACCCTACGCTTTTCTGGCAAATCCGAACGCGATTCTCGACAAAACTTCAAATTGATGGTATGGGAAGGTGCGCCTGGACGAGACGAAGCCACCGGTGGGTCGGACGCGCCGAACGGCGGCAGGCACACGCCTGGAAGCGGCGGGGGTCAAAGGGGATCGGGAATGGCGCGCGGGCGAGGAGAACAAGTATCCACTTCCGAGGATCGATGACTTGTTCGATCAGTTGCAAGGTACGAGGCTCTACAGTAAGATCGATCTGAGGTCGGGGTACCATCAGATTCAAGTAAGGGAAGATGATGTTCAGAAGACGGCTTTCAGGACTAGATATGGGCACTATGAATTCCTGGTCATGCCTTTTGGGGTGACGAATGCCCCAGCTGTCTTCATGAGTTTGATGAACAGGGTGTTCCAGCCATATTTGGATCAGTTCGTCATAGTCTTCATTGACAACATACTTATTTACTCTCGGACTGAAGAAGAGCATGTAAGGCACTTGAGGACAGTGCTTCAGATCCTTAGGGATCATCAGTTATATGCAAAGCTCAGTAAGTGCGAGTTCTGGTTGAGCAGCGTGGTATTCTTAGGCCATGTTATATCTAGCAGAGGGATATCTGTGGATCCCAGGAAGATTGAGGTTGTGATGGAGTGGGCTGCACCCACTTCTGTGCCTGAGATACGTAGTTTTCTCGGTTTGGCAGGTTATTACCGACGTTTCGTCGAAGGTTTCTCGAAGATTGCCAAACCCCTGACACAGCTGACTCAGAAAGGAGTCCCCTTCTTTTGGTCTGAGGCTTGTGAGGAAAGTTTTCAAGAACTGAAGCGACGCTTGACTACAGCGCCTGTGTTGGTCATTCCGTCTGAGAATAAGAGATTCGCCTTATATACAGATGCATCACTACAGGGTTTGGGATGTGTGTTGATGCAAGATAAGCATGTGGTGGCTTATGCTTCGAGGCAGTTGAAGCCTCATGAGACCAGATACCCAGTTCATGACTTGGAGCTGGCGGCTATCATATTTGCCTTAAAGATTTGGCGGCATTATCTTTATGGTACTTCATTTACCATCTTTATGGACCATAAGAGCCTGAAGTTCTTATTCACTCAGGCAGAGTTGAATATGAGGCAAAGAAGGTGGATGGATTTACTCAAAGACTATGACTGTGAGATTGAGTACCATCCCGGTAAAGCGAACTTGATAGCAACCGCCTTAAGTCGTAAGGTGAAGAGTACTGTTGAGGACGCCATGAGTCTATCAGCTTTGATGACTTCTTATTGCCATCTGGGCTATGATTTCGATGTAGACACGTCGTCTGTGTGAGTGTCGACCCTATTGGCGGAGCCAGATATATTTGAGGCAATCAGGAAGGCCCAGAAGTCGGATGATGAGGTTCAGAGATGGACGTCGTTGGTACTTCAGGGTCAGCCATCTAAGTTCAGAGTGGCTGAGGATGATTCTTTGAGACTGGGCGACCGATGGGTAGTCCCAGATGCACCAGAGTTACGTAGAGGAATATTGGAGCGAGCCCACAGTAGTCGGTTCAGTATCCACCCAGGAGGAAAGAAGATGTACAAAGACCTATGCGGTCAATTCTGGTGGAGACGCATGAAGCGTGAGGTGATCGTTTTGGTTAAAAGATGTTTGATCTGCCAGCAGGTAAAGGCGGAGAGGCAGAGGCCTGGTGGCGAGCTGAAGAGCTTAGAGGTGCCTGAATGGAAGTGGGAGCATATATCTATGGACTTTGTGACCCACTTGCCAAGGACGGCCTCAGGATTTGATGCGATCTGGGTGATCGTGGATAGGCTGACGAAGACGGCTCATTTCATCCCTTACAGTATGTCATACACATACTTGAAGATGGCCCAGATATATATACGGGATGTGGTGAGATTGCATGGTATTCCAGTCTCGATAGTGTCTGACAGAGACCCGAGGTTCACTTCACATTTTTGGGAGGGTCTCCAGACAGCTTTGGGCACAGAGGTGAGACTAAGTACGGCCTATCACCCTCAGACAGACGGCCAAACGGAGCATACCATTCAGACGCTCGAGGACATGTTGAGGGCATGTGTTTTGGAGTTTGATACTCCGTGGCAGGATTCAGTGCCGTTGGTGGAGTTCTCCTATAATAACAGTTATCAGGCGAGCATTCAAATGGCTCCTTTTGAAGCTCTGTATGGACGACGATGTAGATCACCGCTGTATTGGGAGGACTTGACTAGCAAAGCGGTCGGAGGACCGGATATGATCAAGGACATGGAAGAAAAGATTAAGATGATACGCCAAAAGATGAAAGCGGCCCAGGATAGGCAAGCAGCCTATGCCAATAAGCGGCAACGACCACTGGAATTCCAGTTAGGAGACAGGGTCTTCTTAAAGATCTCACCCTTCAGAGGTGTGGTACGTTTTGGGATGCGGGGAAAATTATCTCCGAGGTATGTTGGGCCATATGAAGTTTTGCAGCGTATCGGTACATTGGCCTACCGTTTGGCACTACCGCCATCCTTGTCTGGCATACACGATGTTTTCCATGTCTCTATGTTAAGGAAGTATGAGCCAGATCCGTCTCATGTCTTACAGCCTACTGAAGTACAGTTAGACTCAGATGTGTCCTACGTTGAACGACCGATTAGAATTCTGGATCGAGAGGATCGCAGACTACGAAGTAAAGTTATACCGATGGTCAAAGTTCAGTGGGATCGCCGGGGTGTCGAGGAGGCTACGTGGGAGACGGAACGGCATATGGTGCAGCACTATCCGGAACTATTCTTTGGTATGTTTTTATGTTTAGTTCCGTTATGATGATGCGTGTGGATTTCGAGGACGAAATCTTATAAGTAGGGGAGTAATGTAATACCCCCGAAATGTTATATGATTATGTGCTACGATGATGCATTATGATGTGTTTAAGGGTTGTGGTGTATTTAATTTGGGGGATAATATTTATGAGATGAAGTTATGATTTAGGGGGGGCATGTTGGGTGTTTTAAATGATGTATTAATTAAATGAAGTTAGAAAATATCGAGTGAGGATATTTTAATACATCGTACTAAATACCGGGACACAATTAAACACCACATGGCACCCCAACCACACCACACCACCCCCACCACTCGGTCACCACCCATTCCCCCCACTTGGCAACCCATACCTCTTTCCACTTGGCCAACTCACACTCCCATCATCCAATCATCCCATCTCTTCCACCTCTCTTCTCCTCCTTCTCTCCTCAACCTCCATTTTCGTCCATGGATAAGCAGCATTAAGGCAAGGAAAGGCTTGGTAAAAGTGTTCCAAAAACCTTGCAAAAGAGGAGCGAAAGAGAGGGGTAAGTTGGTACTCTGTTTTTCTGGGTTATTGGTTGAGTTTGGGCTTTGTTGATTGATTTTTATGCATGCTAAGTATAGGTTTGGGTGAAACCTTTGTATGGTTAATTACATGGAAGTATTATGTAACTACTAGCATGTTTGTTCGAGCATTTCATGATTTATGTGATAGATTTCTTGTTGTGAAACTATATGCTCGAAAATCTGGGAAAAGATAAGCATGCTCTGTTTCTGTTTTAGGTTGGTTGAAGATGAAGATTATGATGATGTTATGATGCATGTTAGCTTATGTTTTGTTAAACCTTTGATTTGAATACATGCATGGTAGTTTTATGAAGCTGGTAACATTTTTGTTCAAGCATGTTTTATGCCTTATGAAGTAGAAATGATGGTATGAAATGAGGTGCTCAAAAATCTGGGGAAGTCCCGATTTTTCAGAGCTCTCGATCGATCGAGATTTTGGTCCCGATCGATCGAGCGAGACATAAAGTTTAAGGCATGGTTTGAATTTCAGGTGCCGATCGATCGAAGGATTTCTCGATCGATAGGTGAAGCTCCTCGATCGATCGAGGCAGAATGTTTGGGCACTATTTGTGCACAGTTTCTCGATCGATCGAGACCTTGGGGCCAATCGATCGAGAGAGACAGAAAGTTGAAAAATAAGATGATGTTTTATTTTGTTAAGTTTATGATGTGAGATGGTATTGAGGCATCTAATATGGTATTGTGTGGTCTTGTAGAACCATCCCAGGTACCGGCACCATCAAGGAGATAAAGTTTGTTGACGCCTCCTCCTTTTAAAAAGGTACGTAAGAGACGTACGGGCATCGGACGGTAAAACACATCTTTACACTACGACTATGCTTTTATTGCATGAGTATTCATGATGAAATGATGATGTTTATAAGATGTTTACGATGTTTATAAGATGTCTACGATGTTGATAAGATGTTTATATATATTCATACGATGCTATTTGTGGTAAGATGCCACGGGGTAAGATGCCTCATATGGTAAGAGGCCATACGATGTTATTTGTGGTAAGATGCCACGGGGTAAGATGCCCCATATGGTAAGAGGCCATACGATGTTATTTGTGGTAAGATGCCACGGGGTAAGATGCCCCATATGGTAAGAGGCCATACGATGTTATTTGTGGTAAGATGCCACGGGGTAAGATGCCCCACATGGTAAGAGGCCATGCGATGTTTATAATGTGGTAAGATGCCACAGGGTAAGATGTCCATATGCATGATAATGAATCAGGGACAACAATAAGAAGTTAATGAATAACCAGCATATTTACTTAACCAATATTTCATGCATTTACTATGATGTTTTTATGATGTTAAGTAAGATTGTATATGCTTATGATGTGTTGTCCATGTAGGTACGCTTTTGGGCTTAAGGACTAAGGGTCGGGTTGAGGCAGTGAGCTACGAGGAACACAGGAATGTATAGGATTCAAGTCACGATTAGTATCTACTCTAGGAGTAGTATAAATCTAAATATTAACATTCTTTTGGGAATGTAATGAATTATTTTTGAAGTCTTTTATTTTGGCCTGTAATCTTGTTAGCTCATGTAACAACCAGAACCTTAAGACGTTATTAATGCATGATTAGTCCATCTTATGTCTATTAATCACTGCTAAGGTGGGAAGACCCCACAATGTGCTAGTTACGTTGTTTGATGCCATGGATATCTACAATATAAATATGCAAAATAAGTTTATGATTTTAATCATTTAATAAGGTCTTATATTAAATGATACTCCCACTATTTTGTTTAAAATATCAACCCTCGTAAACTTAGTGGGCCAAGATCCATATTTCACCTAATCCTGACTTAGCTTTGGCTAATCACCCAAGACTCGGTTATTTAGGTAGACAACACTTTGTCAATTACATCACATGTAATTCTTGGATGGTTGGACGAACAACACTTTGTTCAAATTCATCTAATGAATTATTATCCAACCCCATGCCTCTAGGTTCCCAATCCTATTGAGATAACGCTAGTTAAGTCGAACCCAATTTTTAAAATAATCATGGATATCACTTTTATCCTTTCGCGTCTTACTAAGATTGTCACGGTGCTTTGCTTTGGCAAACCCACACATGTTCAATCGAAGTCTTGACGAGTATTTTTAATTGGAAGACATCTTAATTTGACTTAATATTATAAGAGGGATTTATTGATCTCATGATTTTATTAATATTGAAAATATGTCTGGTACATATATAAATATATATACATATCTACATATATGTATATCAAGCATCAATATTAAATAAAACAGTAAACATGCATGTCATACATCAACATAAAATAAACGTGACATGGTTATAGCCCCAACTAATGATTTTCTCAAGCCAATGAGAAAATACTAGAAGGTCAACCTAAGGTAACTTCTCCAAGCACCTCTTTGGCTCCCTTTTGTGAATGGCCTCCTCATCCCGGCACAGTGGTTCATCTTCATTGATCTCCATCAACAAAATAAACTATACTATATAACAATTACATGATATAGAGAATTCCTCGAGTTACATTCGAGGGGAATGTAGGGGAGGGATAACATTTAGAAAAATAGAGAAGGCACGACTCGCAGGCCGTATAAAAGTACAAATATTCACAAAATCCTATCTAATAGGTCATAGGGCTATAACCATGCACCATGCTCAAACAAAGACATAAAACATGCTATAACAATTAATGAATTAAATTCTAAACATTTTAAAATTTAATTCCAATAAAACTGTAAAATAAATTTTATGAAATTATCGTACGCTCGGGACATCACATGTCACGGACCCTTAGCCCAAAACCCACGGCCATCCAACCACGTATGTGACTAGGGTTCGAAACCCTAGCCATCTCGGCGCCTGTTTGATCGAATGTGGCTAAGGGTTCGAAACCCTAGCCCATTCACGTGCGGCGGCGGCTTGGACCCGATGGGGCTTAGGGTTCGAAACCCTAGCCCACATGTGCCGGCGGCTTGTAGCCGATGGGGCTTAGGGTTCGAAACCCTAGCCCACATGCGGCGGCGGCTTGGCCCATGATCGAGCCAAGGGTCCGAGACCCTTGTTCCAACCGGCGGCCGTGAGCTTCCTTGTGAGCCAATGGCTCGGTTTGGATTACGAATTATAATATACATCGATCCGTCAATTATATCACATATAATTATTGCGATAATTCCCTCAAAATCTATTAATACATATCATATATGAATTAAACAGTTTTAAAGCATGCAAAAGATTCAAAACATGATTAAACTATTAATCACATAAATCCGATATGAGCTTTGTACACGGCTCTGATACCACTGTTAGGAATCCATCAAACAATATGCAGTGGAAAATAAAATTGGATTCCTACCAAAGGACCTATACAAAGTGATCATATCGAGATTGATAGGAATCTTACCCTTGTAGCGTGTTTGTAGCAGAATCCTCGTTGCAAGACCACGAGTCACGAACAAAGATTTGCACCTTCGTCTTTGAAGAACAAGTTGCTAGACTTGATCTTCAACTAATCAAAACCACACGGTTACAATAACCGGAGGATGGCGGCCGTGAAGATCAAGGCGGCCGTGGCCGAGAACTTCGAACAAAGCGGCGGTCGTGGCTCTTAGTTTTTGGTTATAAGAATTGTGTTGTTCATCCTTCCTCAACCCCAACCTTATATCTTAATATATCTCTAACATATGGATTAATTAAAGGCTTTTAAAATCCATTTGGCCCATAACCAATATTTAATTAAATCCACATGTATATATAATATATAATTAAGACTCTTCTTAATTAAATTAATTCATCCAATGAATTTTATCTCCCTTTATCGATTTAATCTTTTGTGTGACCTGATGGGATCTTGTAATGTTGGCAGTGACATAAAATCTAATTTTATGTTACAAGAAATGAGCGGTATCTAGCAACACATCAAGGCTACCCAAATTACAAGAATGTCATTGACTCGACATAACCTACGAGCTGCGATAATATTAACCATGTAACTTAATCCCTTTGTCCAATGTGTTTAGATTGAACACGAGTCATGGAATAGTCATACTCATATATTCAATCTTTTATTTCTTGATCCCCAAGTAGAACTAGAATAAACGAATAAGCTCGATATCACATATCGACTCATTCGAGCACGGCCATGCATTTTAGTCTTACTTGATCAAGGGCCCAAACACTTCTCCTGTTATATAGGAGGGACAAATCATTTCTTGATCACTCAACATCCCTCTACATAATTCGTGGTGTATCCAATGATTGTCTTTATAGTTTACCCTGTTACATGTAACGTTTGACGATATCAAGATACATGACTCCTTATGTTGGGATCTCTGATGATCACAAGTCGTAAGGATTACATACATTATTATCACTATGAGAATTGCATATGACGATCATATAACTATCCATGT
Source organism: Haberlea rhodopensis (assembly GCA_907163345.1). Classification (NCBI taxonomy): domain Eukaryota; kingdom Viridiplantae; phylum Streptophyta; class Magnoliopsida; order Lamiales; family Gesneriaceae; genus Haberlea; species Haberlea rhodopensis. Next base: position 1,390,997 of record CAJQUN010000092.1, read on the forward strand.
TGCATTCTCCTGGTGGGTCTGTCCAGTACATCGTTCTCTAACATGTACCCATATGTTGATTTGATATCTCATATCAATGAACAATTCATCGATCAACATATACTAGTCTCTACGTATTATCATTATCCCTATTCATGATAATACTTGACTAGGGACATCTTTAAGAATAATACAATATTATTCTAAGGACATTAACATATATATTAATTCACAATGCACAGTTAAAAGAATAATATATAATAATGAATTGCCATTCATAAAACCATAAACATTGTATGTCTTAAACAATCATCTAATGACTTGTCTTAGGGCATATCCCAACAAATCTCCCACTTGCACTAAGACCACTCAGACATATATGACGATCATGCTTCTGCTGTGACAGCGGCTTCGTCAATGGGTCAGATACATTATCATCTGTTGGTACTTTGCATATTTTAACATCTCCCCTTTCAACGATTTCTCGAATGAATTGGAAACGCCTAAGTATGTGCTTGGATCTTTGGTGAGATCTTGGTTCCTTAGCCAATGCGATCGCTCCATTGTTGTCACAATAGAGTTCTATCGGATCTTTGATGCTAGGCACCACTCCAAGTTCAGAAATGAACTTCCTCATCCAAACAGCTTCCTTTGCTGCATCCGAGGCAGCAATATACTCAGCTTCCGTTGTAGAATCGGCTACTGTTTCTTGCTTTGAACTCTTCCAGCTCACAGCACCTCCATTTAGGCAATACACATATCCAGATTGCAATCGAAAATCATCTTTGTCGGTTTGGAAGCTTGCATCAGTGTAACCCATTACATTGAGCTCTTCCTCACCTCCATAAATCAAGAATGTATCCTTAGTCCTTCTCAAGTACTTTAGGATATTCTTGACAGCAATCCAGTGACCTTCACCTGGATCAACTTGATATCTGCTCGTCATGCTCAAAGCATACGATACATCGGGACGAGTACATATCATGGCATACATGATAGATCCAATAGCTGACGCGTATGGAATCTTACTCATGCGTTGTCTCTCATCTGGTGTTGAAGGACACTGTTCCTTCGAGAGATAAATACCATGTGTCATAGGCACGAATCCTTTCTTGGATTCTTGCATGCTAAACCTTTTAAGCACCTTGTCTATGTATGTACTTTGACTTAGACCAAGAAGCCTTCTCGATCTATCTCTATAGATCTTGATTCCTAATACATAGGTGGCTTCTCCTAAGTCTTTCATCGAAAAGCAATTCCCTAGCCAAATATTTACAGATTGCAAGGCAGGGATATCATTTCCAGTAAGAAGTATGTCATCTACATACAACACTAGGAAAATGATTACGCTCCCACTGACCTTCTTGTAGACACAAGGTTCATCTTCATTTTTGATAAAACCAAACTCTTTGATTGCATCATCAAAACGAAGATTCCAACTCCGAGAAGCTTGCTTCAATCCATAAATGGATCGTTGTAGCTTCCATATCTTTCCAGCATCCTTTGGATCGACAAAACCCTCAGGCTGTGTCATGTACACATCCTCGAGCAGATTTCCATTAAGGAAAGCTGTTTTGACATCCATCTGCCAGATTTCATAATCATGAAATGCAGCTATTGCAAGTAAGATCCTTATGGATTTAACCATGGCCACTGGTGAAAAGGTTTCATCATAGTCAATACCATGAATTTGTTTGAATCCTTTTGCAACTAGCCGACCTTTATAGGTTTGTACGTTACCATCCATATCGGTCTTTTTCTTGAAAATCCATTTGCACCCTATGGGTCGTACCCCTTCAGGTGGATCAACCAAAGTCCATACTTGGTTTGCATACATGGATTCCATCTCAGACTTCATGGCCTCTTGCCATTTCTCAGAATCATTGCCCATTATAGCTTGTTGATAAGATGACGGCTCATCCTCATCAATAAGTAGTAAGTCACCTTGTTGAGTCACAAGAAATCCATATCTCTGTGGCTCCCGGTGTACTCTTACAGACCTACGCTGGGCTTGTGTCTCTTGAGCAAGTGCTTCTTCCACAACAGCTTGCGGTGCCTGCTCTGTTTCCATCTCAATCTCAGGTTCAGTGTTTTCTTGTGGTTGAACTTCACTAAGTTCTATTTTTCTCCCACTGGTTTTTCTAGAAATAAATTCTCTTTCAAGAAATACACCAGTCCGAGCAACAACTACTTTGTTCTCGGTGGGATAATAGAAATAGTATCCTTTCGTTTCCTTAGGATACCCCACAAATAAACACTTATCAGATTTGGGTCCAAGTTTGTTAGTGGCGTGACGTCTAACAAAAGCCTCACAACCCCAAATCTTCATAAAAGACATACTAGGACTCTTCCCAGTCGATATCTCATATGGTGTCTTTTCCACTGATTTAGATGGAACACGGTTCAGTAAGAAAATCGCTGTTTCTAGAGCGTGTCCCCAAAACGATATCGGAAGATCTGCATGACTCATCATTGATCTAACCATGTCTAACAAGGTTCGATTTCTCCTCTCGGATACACCATTCCATTGCGGAGTATACGGAGGAGTGAGTTGTGGGACTATCCCACATTCCTTTAGATAGTCATGAAACTCTTGGCTTAAGTATTCTCCTCCTCGATCTGATCGAAGGATTTTGATACTCTTGCCAAGTTGGTTTTGTACTTCATTCTTGAAATCTTTGAACTTTTCAAAGGTTTCATGCTTATGTTTCATTAGGTACACATACCCATATCTACTGAGGTCATCAGTAAATGTAACGAAGTATTGAAAACCACCTCTAGCTTGTGTACTTATTGGTCCACATACATCACTATGTATTAGTCCCAATAAAACATTTGCCCTTTCAACATGTCCCTTGAAAGGGGCTTTTGTCATCTTGCCCATTAAACAAGATTCGCATGTTTCATATGATTCAAAATCAAATGAATCTAATACTCCATCCTTATGAAGTTTAGATATGCGGTTCTCGTTTATGTGGCCCAAGCGACAGTGCCAGAGAAAAGTCGGATTACAATCATTATTTTTAATCCTTTTAGTATTTATGTTATAGATAGGCATATCAAGATTTAATACATAAAGACCATTCACCATTTGTGCACTAGCATAAAACATATCATTTAAATAAATAGAACAACAATTGTCCTTTATTATAAATGAAAAACCATACTTGTCTAAACAAGAAATAGATATTATGTTTTTAGTAATAGAAGGCACAAAATAACAATCTTTCAAAATCAGTGATAAACCAGAAGGTAAAGCTAAATGATAATCTCCTATAGCTAATGCAGCAACTCTTGCTCCATTTCCAACTCGGAGATCAACTTCACCTTTCGCCAATGTCCTACTCCTTTTGAGATCCTGCACATTTACACAAATGTGAGATCCACATCTAGTATCTAATACCCATGATGAAGAAGTAGATAAATTGACTTCTATAACAAAAATACCTGAAGCGGAAGTCACACTTCCTTTCTTTAGATCCTCCAGATATACTTTGCAGTTTCTTTTCCAATGGCCGGTCTCACCGCAATGGAAACAGTTCCCTTCCTTTGCTATCCCTCCCTTTGGCTTCAGTGCATAAGACTTTGGCTTAGATTTAGCAAAGACCTTCTTTGCTTTCTTGTTGCCTTTAGCTTTGGCCCTTCCTTTGCCCTTATTCACAATAAGGACATTTGTGGCCTTAGTCTTCTTAGTATTTGCTTCATATGTTCTCAACATACCAAGCAACTGTGGTAGAGTCTTTTCCATGTCAGTCATATTGTAATTTACTACAAATTGACTGAAGCTTTCAGGCAACGATTGCAAGATCACATCGGTGGCCAACTCTTGGTCCAATGGAAAACCTAGCTTGTCCAGATTCTCAATGTACCCAATCATCTTGAGCACATGAGTTCCAACTAAGCTTCCTTCTACCATCCTGCACTGGAATAACGCTTTAGAGACGTCATACCTCTCTTGTCTAGCTTGCTGTTGGTACAACTGCTTTAAGTGTTCGATCATATCGAACGCCTCCATTTCCTCATGTTGCTTCTGAAGCTCAGAGTTCATGGTGGCAAGCATGAGGCACCCAACATCAAGTGCGTCACTCTGATGCTTCTTGTAAGCATCCTTTTCGGTTCTTGTAGCCGTTAGGGGAGGTTCCTCAGCGGGTAAGGGTTCCTCTAGGACATATTGTTTCTTTTCTTGTTTGAGGACTATCCTCAAGTTCCTATGCCAGTCTAGGAAATTCGTCCCATTTAATTTGTCCTTCTCAAGGACCGATCGCAGTGATAAAGTGCTAGTAACGTTGTTAGTTGCCATGGATATCTACAATATAAATATGCAAAATAAGTTTATGATTTAAATCATTTAACATGGTCTTATATTAAATGATACTCCCACTATTTTGTTTGAAAAATATCAACCCTCGAAACCTTTAGTGGGCCAAGATCCATATTTCACTTAATCTTGAGTTAGCTTTGGCTAATCGCCCAAGACTCGGTTATTTAGGTAGACAACACTTTGTCAATTACATCACATATAATTCTTGGATAGTTGGACGAACAACACTTTGTTCAATTCATCAAATGAATTATAATCCAACCCATGCCTCTAGGTTCCCAATCCTATTGAGATAACCTAGTTAAGTCGTACCCAATTAAAGTATAACGGATATCACTTTTATCCTTTCGCGCCTTACTAAGATTGCCACGGTGCTTTGCTTTGGCAAACCCACACATGTACAATCGAAGTTATTGACGAGTACTTTTATTTTGGAAGGCATCTAAAACTTAATATTTTAGAGGGATTTATTGATCTCATGATTAATTTGATAATTTAAAATATGTCCACTACATATAGTTGTATACATATATACATATATGTGTAATACTATTATCAAACTAAAACATAAGATAAATCATGCATCAACATACATAATTAAACGTGACATGGTTATAGCCCCTACTAATGATTTTCTCAAGCCAATGAGAAAATCCTATGAGTCAACCTAAGGTAACTTCACAAGCACCTTCCTTGGCTCCAATTTGTGAATGGCCTCCTCATCCCGGCACGATGCTCCATCTTCATTGATCACCATCAATAAAATAAACTACACTATTTACAAGATATAGAATTCCTCGATTCACATTCGAGGGGAACATAGGGGAGGGATTACATATAGAATGAAATAGAGAAAGGCACGACACGCAGGTCGTATTATAAATTACAAACATCCACAAATCCTATCTAATAGGTCAAAGGGCTATAACCACGCACCATGCTCAAACAACACATAAAGCATGCATTAACATTTAATTAATTAAATTCTAAACATTTTAAATTTAATTCTAATTAAAACTGTAAAATAATTTTTGAAAAATTATCGTACGCTCGGGACATCACATGCCACGAACTAAAGCGACTAAGGCTCGAACCACCATGGTTCGAACCACAACCACTCGGCTGGACCATTGATGGGCCTAGGGTTCGAAACCCTAGCCCATGGCCGAGCCAAGCTCGAGCGGCGGCGGCGCTAGGGTTCCAAACCCTAGCCGCCTCGCACCATCATTATTTTTATCGAGCCAACTTGCTTGAAACAACGAAATTCATGAGCCACAAGCTACGATCCAACCATGGACGGTTCATGACGGTGACGGCTTAACCATCTCGAGCCAAGGGTTCGAAAAACCCTAGCCCTCATGTGGTGTAGCCGTCGACCCTCATAATTCCGTGGACCATGATCGAACCAACTTGCACCTTCTCAATACTTTATCGAGCCAATAGAGTTCAAAACCCTAGATAGTGTGACGGCTTGACCCATGCACGAGCCAGGGTCCGAACCCTAGCCCTTATTCGGCGGCTGCATGGCCATGCACGAGCTTATGGGTTCGAAACCCTAGCTCATGCGGCGGCCGTGAGCCAAGGTGACTAGGGTTCGAAACCCTAGCCATCCTTTGGTGGCTGCCGTGAGCCATGCATGGGCTAACACCTCGATTTTACGCTTTCGTGTATCGTATACAATTATTCGCCAATTATATCAAATACAATTATACGATGATTTTCATAAACTAAAATTAATTTCATATCATATATGAATTTAAACAGTTTTAATAGCATGCAATATTAATTCTAATATGATTAACACAATTTAATCACATAGATCCGATATGAGCCTTGTACACGGCTCTGATACCACTGTTAGTAATCCCATGAGCATACAGCGCAGCGGAATAAAATTTTTAGGATTACTAACACCGGATCTATACATAGGTTATCATATCGGATTAAGGTAATACGAAGGTCTCACCCTTGTAGCGTGTTTGAAGCAGAATCCACGGAGCAGCACCACGTCCTACGCCTTCTCCAAGTCAATAGCAAAACTCGATGAGTTTTGCCTCAACGGTATCCACACGATCAAATCGGGTGAAGGGATTGTTTAATATCAAGTTGCTAGACAAGATATTAAACCGGAACCAAAAACCACACTTTGATTCACAATCAAATTGGCACAAAATCACTCTACCCTCTTCGGCTATGAAGAAACCGAAAGAGAATGATGGTGCGGCCGAGAATGATGGTCGGCCGTGTGTCTTAGCTTAGGGTTTTCTTATGAAGTGTTATATCAAGTCTTAATCTAATTAAAACCTTGTTAACAAATTATATATGATTAATTAAAGGCTTTCATAAAGCCTCATGGGCTTAAGCCCATGATTTAATTAATCAATATGATTATTAATTAAGACTCCTCTTAATTATTTAATTCATCCCATGAATTTAATTTCCCTTCTCGATTTAATCTTTTGTGCGACCCGATAGGATCTCGTAATGTTGGCAGTGACATAAAATCTCATTTTATGTCGCAAGCATTGAGCGGTATCTAGCAACACATCGATGCTACCCAAATTACGAGAATGTCAATGACTCGACATAACCTTTAGAACTTGTGATAATATTAATCATGTAACTTAATCCCTTTGTCCTTCGTGTTTAGATTGAACACGAGTCATGGAATAGTCATACTTGTATATCCAATCTTTATTTCTTGATCCCCAAGTAGAACTAGAATAAACGAATAAGCTCGATATCTCATATCGACTCATTCGAGCATGGCCATGCATTTTAGTTCTCACTTGATCAAGGGCCTAACACATCTCCTGTTATATAGGAGGGACAAATCCTATCTCGATCAGTCAACATCCCTCTACATAATTCGTAGTGTATCCAATAGTCGCCTTTATAGTATACCCTGTTACGGGTAACGTTTGACGATATCAAGATACATAACTCCTTATGTTGGGATCTCTGATGATCACAAGTCGTAAGGATTACATACATTATTATCACTATGAGAATTGCATATGACGATCATATAACTATCCATGTTGCATTCTCATGGTGGGTCTGTCCAGTACATCGTTCTCTAACATGTACCCATATGCTGATTTGATATCTCATATCAATGAACAATTCATCGATCAACATATACTAGTCTCTACGTATTATCATTATCCCTATTCATGATAATACTTGACTAGGGACATCTTTAAGAATAATACAATATTATTCTAAGGACATTAACATATATATTAATTCACAATGCACAGTTAAAAGAATAATATATAATAATGAATTGCCATTCATAAAACCATAAACATTGTATGTCTTAAAGAATCATCTAATGACTTGTCTTAGGGCATATCCCAACAGCTCTATTCTTCCATCGGATGAGAAAAGGGGGAAAAAGGGAAGGAGATATCGCGGGAGAGGAGAGAGAGAGAGGAGAGGGAGAATATCAAAAGCAATTACTGAACACCGAGTCCACTTGGTGTACATATACTACCAAGGCTCCAAAAACCTGAGTCTCAAATACTCACACACTAACTCATTAAAAATCATATGTGTTCAATAATTATCTCCCACTAACTAATTACATTACCAACCTCAATCCAAGCTCCCCTGACTCCAGATCCCACTACCAATACGATTCTAAGGTTTTCACCTCAATGAGAATAGAATCTCAACCTTTGGATCCAACAACCCCGATATCGGATTAAAATCCTCGGGAAACTTCACACCATAATTATCGCATAATTATTCCAATTAAATCCATTAGGGATTATAATCACCCCGCGATTAACGCGATTAATTTCCGGATATCACAATACCCTTCTTCGTGTGATAGATCCTTACTTTCACTACTATATTAGTTTTATAAAAAGTGGGTTAATTTGGGCGTACACGATAAACGCGCAGCAAATATACATGCACCATCTGAGTCTATCGGTGCATGTTACTTACATGCACCGATAGACTCAGGATACTTTTGAATAAAAACCTAAAAACATTTGTTCATGCGGTGTTAATAAAGTATTCAACAGTACTCATGCATTATAGACACAAGCACTTACAATAGCACACAAATTGTTTAATATGTGAAAACCCTAGATTAATGATTTCCAGATTTTGGAGCACCTTTTTTCTTTCCTTTGTTGTTTGTTGGTGGTTTGATTTGAGGAATCTTCTGTAAGGACCCCATGCCCTTAACCCTTAATTAGTGTATTAACCACTATGTGTGGCACATGCTTTCAATAAAAAGTCAATCGGGAAGCTCAGATGATACTTTACCATTGAATGGTAACTACAAAATTTCTTTAATACTCAATGTTATAAGATCATCATCCTAACAGCATATAGACTAATCGAGTTCGCCCAATACCATCCCCATTACATCACTTTTGCATTGTGGGTTTTTATAAAAATTTGGGCAGAGTCTCCCCATAAATTGAGCTATCCCAAAAATAAAAGCACATCACATAATATAATTCCCGGCCAGGGAATACACAATACTCAACAGAATACTGAACACAAAGTAAATTCCCAGCCAGGGAAGACACCACACATAAGACGACAAAAGTGGGTTTCAACCCCCACATAACACACTAACGACTCTCATATCATTAGCAATTCTACCACAATTGCATGCAACATATAATGAAAGAGAGGAAGGCTCATGCCTTTATATACAACGCATATACAAGTAATCTTGCTCACATGCGAGCATCATGAATATGTATATAACCCTCATGGGGGTGTATAAGTACTCTATACGATACCGTGCTCCATCGAGCCCTGGTACCACGATCCTGGGAGTACCTCCAATGAACAGCTCGAGCTCATCTCCAAAGCCATCGATGTACCTGTTCACCTGCCCCAACAGAGACAGCCCCCAACGGGGTGAGCATACCAATTCCACAATTTCATAATCATAATGACATAATACATAATTTACGAAAATGTAAATATTGCGGAACATATGTGATACTTCCTGGATGGTATCATCCTCATCGTAGCGTACCCCTGTAATAATCCTGTTCTCAAAACAGATAAATCATCAAATCCTGAATATGCAGTTAATCATCATATTGGTTAACCCTAGCCAGTTTCAATTTAACAACATTTCATAACATCTTTCTTTATCTAGCAATTATCATAATTCTAGATATTATAATGAGACTTCCTTAACTTCCGATACTAGTTAATCACTTCTCTGATTAACTACGTCTCTGTTCTTATTCATTACCAATAGGGAATAAAATACAGATATCCTAGATATCTAATCAAATACCATCTTTTTCATTTCTTACTTCAAGTAGCATCATACTATCGGTGTTTGCTCCGTAGCAACCACACCCATCATTTGCTCGCTTCATGGCGGCACTAAGCATTTCACCATGTGAATCATCATAACGTAATCAAGTCCCGGTACCATCATAGTAAAGCATTTCATGTATTTTAGATCATGCATCATACTTGTAAAACATCATTTAAACTATGCTCGTACGCTAAACGTACCTTAAATCCTCGAAGTCCGAGCCAACCCTTGCTCGAGTTCCAAGCCCAAAATCGGGCCACAAAATCGGACAGAAAATCAGTGACGAACCCTAGCGCTTTCTGCAGAAATCCGAGCTCGATTCTCGACGAAACTTCGAATTGTTGGTACGTATAGAAGCGCCTGGAAGAGACGATTCCAACGGCGGGTGGCACGCGCCGAACGGCGGCCGGACGGCGGCGGGCGGTGGCCTTTTGTGCGCGGGGGTCAGCTGGATCGGGAAAGGGGCGCGCGGGAGGAGAGAGGGAAGAAAGGGGAAAAATGGTTCCGATAATAAAAATCTCGGGTTCAACTGGTATTTATAGCAAAAATACCCCGAAATACTAATATCCCCACAAATACATCATGATTCATTAAAAATCATCTGTTTTCAAAAACTCTCTCTCTAACTCAAAAACCCCCTACTGGTGCCCACACCCAGCACCCGAGATTCCGAGTCACACTAAAAATCCAACTCACAGGTTTTCACTGAAATGAGAATACGATCTCAACCTCGGGATCCAACGATCCCAACTGCCCAAATAAATGAGCCCAGAAGGCCCGACACCTCGATTAAACTCCAAGTCGACACGTAAAACCACTTTAGGGGTTATTAACACTCCGGGATTAACATCCCTAATCTCAGGTCATCACAATATCCCCCACTAAAAGAATTTCGTCCTCGAAATTAGCACCGGTGTATCACATAACACCCAGGCTACACAACAACATGAAGCCAGAACCTCGATTCCTGACCATATCAGAATCGTCTTAAAAACCGCGAGGATACTTACCTCTCTTCAAACTCTGGAACAGAGCGACTTACCAAAACCAACATATCACCCAAGAGGCAAACGTACCTCGATGCGGGTCATCCCAAAAAGTCAGTCTCTCATGACCGCAAAACAACCGATACTTACGACTGTAGATCGGACAGTCATCCTTCGTTCTAATACCACTACTAAGAACGCATCATGAATGACACCTCAACCTTGAGAACGTGACTTCGTGTCAAACTCTGGAGTGGAATAGACTTCCAAATCCATCATAACGTCGAAGAGCGTCAGTACAACTCAACGCTAACGGTCCAAAAGCAGTTAGTCAACTGAAACTGCAAGGATTCGAATTGCTTCCGATTCCATCGTAGATATCATTCAAAGACATCTCTATCATGACTCACAATGTCTAACATACATCGTTACGAGGGAAACATTAGCATACCACGGTGTACACATACCAAACCTGGTTCCCCCCTTTCAAACTTCCTCTTTCAAATGAGCAGTCGCATCATTGCAACTCAATTTGGGCAACTCACGGCCACAGATTCACACAAAAGACATCTCGCAAGATGTCTACCTCCGGATATCCTAAGAATCACGTCCTGATCATAAATAAACAATCGAGACTCCTCAGAGTTTCAAGTTTGAAAGGACATGCAATAAACCCAATGCATCCCAAATACATGGATTCCCAGGCCAAAACAACGACGACTTGATGACTCTCTTGTTGGTACTTCAACATCATGAGCTGTCCCAGACAAGTCTCACCAAGATTTAAACATAAACATATATACGTTCAGTGAGGCATACTCAACTTCAACTTCAAATGACGTGGTGACTACCAGAGTCCACCACAATCCACCTCGTATCACCTTACGATTTACCAAACTTGGTTTCAACGAGCAGTATAACGGCTCTAGCAAGTCCATCATGGTGCTGCACACACGCGGCAGGCAAACTAGTCGCTGCCTTACTAGGTTTCACCTCAAACCTACCAATCAGATGGACGTTTCCGCACGGCATACCATACCATGGGAAGAAAAGTCAATAGAGTAGTGGGTCTTTACCCAACATTCCTCCAATGCTGACATACCCTGGACACTCCAATGTCCCCATGTACTTAACATAACCTGATCCTACCTCCTTAGGACCCATCTTACACCCTCATGGTTGGTGTGACCATGTCTACCACATGTCATATCAATAGAAAGCGAGCAATTCCTCCACGATCACTCCTGTCGTCAAATTACATGGCCAAAAAGCCATTCCAACGGTACCACCACTCGTGATATGATCCCTCAAACAATTTCTGCGGTACAATCACATGTACAGCGCATCCATCCATTCCTCGAGCAACCCGCTCGGTATAAGGGCCACGTTAATCGGTGACGCACACACCACCTTGTGCCCGACACTGGCACCCAAGGCATACAACTGAAAACGTATACTCAACGCATTGTTCATCGTAACGATGATGCATGTCTAATAAGACATCTCCTACACCATCGTCATCGCCACCCCGTGACGACACATGCCCACTCATGGTATCTAAGGTATCGTCAACTAGTGACGATACATGTCAACAATGACATCTAAACAACCCAGTCAACTCGTGACGGTCCATGTACATCAACATATGTCATCCATCATCATGCTAGTAAAATAGTCATAATAAAACATGTATAACAACGCATGCCAGCTATAATAAAGCTAATAGAATAGCAATATCTCATACCTCATCACTAACAAGATAGCGGCATACCTGTCTCCGTCGCTCGACAATAGTGCAAAATCAGCACTCATCGCTCGAAGGCGGCATAATCCCGTGCTGAGTACATAGCTATAGAATCGACGGCATGATACCTCGTCATATAATAAGTGGCATGAAACCTCACTATACACCTGAACCTGAATCATGGTCTACATAACAGCGGAAAGAGGCATCGCTATCAACATATCTGGTGGCACTAATCATCGCCAATCCTCATAGAAGAATAAGTCATCGTAAATCCACATAATAGCGGAATGGGGCATCGCTATTAACATATCCGGCGGCATAAACCATCGCCAATCCTCATAGAAGAGTGAGTCATCGTAAAATAGCGGAATGAGGCATCCTATCATCATAAACATCATCATAATCATCATATCATCTTTACTCATCATAAACATCATCATACACATCATATTCACATATATACTCACAACAAACTATGTTAATTAGAAATGGGACTGTCCGGGTTCCATTATGACAGCGGCACAATTGGCCCCCTCGCTCGACATAACACATCGTATGATACCCATCGCTACGCCTTGATAGCGGATGTATCTCTTATTCAGCGGATGATACCCATCGCTACGCCTTGATAGCGGATGTACCCCATCGCTCAGCGGATGATACCCATCGCTACACCTTGATAGCGGATGTACCCCATCGCTCATCAGCGGATGATACCCATCGCTACACCTTGATAGCGGATGTACCCCATCGCTCATCAGCTATGTGAGCGGCAAGACCTTCCTCGCTTGCCCATAATGACCACCGGACATTCAACCATTCTAAGTAACATAGTTAAACATACATTATCATCTTGTAGCATCATCATCATATAAACATCATCATCTTATAGATATAACAGTAAATGTACGAAATCATAGTTGAGTAAGCTTGCTAATTATTCATTAACTTCTTTTCTTTTTCCCCGGTTCATATTCATGCATACGGGTATCTTACCCTATGACATCTTACCACCTTATAAACATCATATCATTCTATAAACATCATATTAACATCATCATTACTTATCATAATCGTCATCGTGAACGTCATATCATCTTCATTTATCATAACATCATCATAAGTATCTTGTCATCTTTATTCATTATAAAATCATCTTCATCGTGAACTTACTTATCATAACATCATCTTAAACATCTTATCATTTTTATTCATTATACATATCATCATGGCATCGTAAATTCTTATGCAATCATAGTATGATCATAATATAGGAGTATGGCCTCTTACCATATGGGCATCTTACCCCGTGGCATCTTACCACATCATAACATCGTATCACATCATCATAAACTTACTTGTCAGAAACATCGTCATCATAACATATTCGTCATAAACTTACTTATCAAAATCATCATAATCATCATCATCATAAACATCATAAATACTTATGCATTCAATGCATAGTCAGAGTTAGGAGTGTGTTACCGTCCGATGCCCGTACGCGTCTTACGTACCTTCCTTGCTTGGGCATTACATGAACAAACTCATTAGTATATTCAATAATAATTGAGACCATACCGAAGTATTCCACTGTCGGTTGTCTACCCAGTCTGTCCTCAGACAATACATCATATCTTTCTTCTCCTGATTTTCTTCCAAAAATCAGGTTCCTTGGCACGTAGCATATAGAGTGTTAGACATCGCTATTAATGCCATCCTATCGTGTTTCACACGATTCCTGCAACCACAATGGTTAGCAATACCACTTTTCATATCATAAAAGCACATAAACAATTAGTCATGTCGTATAACATTAATGCCATCATGCATAAATATGTGCTATCAATAACTTCCTAGGCCCTCAACAGCCCCAATGAGCAACCACTGCTCTGATACCACTAATGTAAGGACCCCATGCCCTTAACCCTTAATTAGTGTATTAACCACTATGTGTGGCACATGCTTTCAATAAAAAGTCAATCGGGAAGCTCAGATGATACTTTACCATTGAATGGTAACTACAAAATTTCTTTAATACTCAATGTTATAAGATCATCATCCTAACAGCATATAGACTAATCGAGTTCGCCCAATACCATCCCCATTACATCACTTTTGCATTGTGGGTTTTTATAAAAATTTGGGCAGAGTCTCCCCATAAATTGAGCTATCCCAAAAATAAAAGCACATCACATAATATAATTCCCGGCCAGGGAATACACAATACTCAACAGAATACTGAACACAAAGTAAATTCCCAGCCAGGGAAGACACCACACATAAGACGACAAAAGTGGGTTTCAACCCCCACATAACACACTAACGACTCTCATATCATTAGCAATTCTACCACAATTGCATGCAACATATAATGAAAGAGAGGAAGGCTCATGCCTTTATATACAACGCATATACAAGTAATCTTGCTCACATGCGAGCATCATGAATATGTATATAACCCTCATGGGTGTATAAGTACTCTATACGATACCGTGCTCCATCGAGCCCTGGTACCACGATCCTGGGAGTACCTCCAATGAACAGCTCGAGCTCATCTCCAAAGCCATCGATGTACCTGTTCACCTGCCCCAACAGAGACAGCCCCCAACGGGGTGAGCATACCAATTCCACAATTTCATAATCATAATGACATAATACATAATTTACGAAAATGTAAATATTGCGGAACATATGTGATACTTCCTGGATGGTATCATCCTCATCGTAGCGTACCCCTGTAATAATCCTGTTCTCAAAACAGATAAATCATCAAATCCTGAATATGCAGTTAATCATCATATTGGTTAACCCTAGCCAGTTTCAATTTAACAACATTTCATAACATCTTTCTTTATCTAGCAATTATCATAATTCTAGATATTATAATGAGACTTCCTTAACTTCCGATACTAGTTAATCACTTCTCTGATTAACTACGTCTCTGTTCTTATTCATTACCAATAGGGAATAAAATACAGATATCCTAGATATCTAATCAAATACCATCTTTTTCATTTCTTACTTCAAGTAGCATCATACTATCGGTGTTTGCTCCGTAGCAACCACACCCATCATTTGCTCGCTTCATGGCGGCACTAAGCATTTCACCATGTGAATCATCATAACGTAATCAAGTCCCGGTACCATCATAGTAAAGCATTTCATGTATTTTAGATCATGCATCATACTTGTAAAACATCATTTAAACTATGCTCGTACGCTAAACGTACCTTAAATCCTCGAAGTCCGAGCCAACCCTTGCTCGAGTTCCAAGCCCAAAATCGGGCCACAAAATCGGACAGAAAATCAGTGACGAACCCTAGCGCTTTCTGCAGAAATCCGAGCTCGATTCTCGACGAAACTTCGAATTGTTGGTACGTATAGAAGCGCCTGGAAGAGACGATTCCAACGGCGGGTGGCACGCGCCGAACGGCGGCCGGACGGCGGCGGGCGGTGGCCTTTTGTGCGCGGGGGTCAGCTGGATCGGGAAAGGGGCGCGCGGGAGGAGAGAGGGAAGAAAGGGGAAAAATGGTTCCGATAATAAAAATCTCGGGTTCAACTGGTATTTATAGCAAAAATACCCCGAAATACTAATATCCCCACAAATACATCATGATTCATTAAAAATCATCTGTTTTCAAAAACTCTCTCTCTAACTCAAAAACCCCCTACTGGTGCCCACACCCAGCACCCGAGATTCCGAGTCACACTAAAAATCCAACTCACAGGTTTTCACTGAAATGAGAATACGATCTCAACCTCGGGATCCAACGATCCCAACTGCCCAAATAAATGAGCCCAGAAGGCCCGACACCTCGATTAAACTCCAAGTCGACACGTAAAACCACTTTAGGGGTTATTAACACTCCGGGATTAACATCCCTAATCTCAGGTCATCACATCTTCTTTGATTTTGGAGCCATATTTTTAAGTTTTCGCCTAAGAAGGTGATTATATGAAAGGTTTGACAAAATTACAGTAAAATACTTGTACGCTTTCGATGAAATTTTTGAAAACTTATAGGAATCTTTGAACGATTTCGATGAAAATTGTAGAGGAATGACCGGAAAGTTTTTTAGCGTTGAAGAAGAAGAGGCGCGATGATTTGAACAGGAATCAACGGAAGCGATGAAAATGAGCAGAAAGATTTTGACGTTGGGAAATGAAGAAGATGGAGGTAATTTAGTAATTTATGCTCAATCAGACTTAAATGAAAGGTAAATAATTTGGTAGATTGAGCCGAAAAATCTTTTATGTTTTGATACCTACTCGAAATTGTCCCAAAAATTATTTTGTTGTAGAATAAATGGAGCCCAGTTTCGTATTGCACATGATTTCTAGCATAGTCAGGGTTTCAAGGACGACTTTCACACTTTTTCAAAGGATTTCAATGAGGCTTCTCATATCTATCAACCACATACATTCATAAAACATCTTTCATCGAGAAACTTCAAGAACGGATTAGGGACGGGATTGAGATGCATGGGTATATTACAAAGGATGAATTGAACATGAGGGCAACTTCATATGGGGACAACGAGGAGTTTCTTTTTTGTATTTTAAATTATTTGTCTTGATTCATGATAATAATTAATGACATATCTATATGTTTTAACTTATTTATCATGAACTATATTTATATTTCTAGGAAAACGACATAACTTGACTAGATTCAATATTTTGAATATCTATTTCATATGTTTCATATTGTTTGTCTGTGTTTCTTGATATGATTCGTTCGATTAAATGGACGCTAATTGAATTGTTATATTTATTTGTAATCTGGCAGTGGGGATAATAGATTTTGAATAGTTGGAGAACATAACCTACGAAGTTTATAGAGTTTGGGAGGCCCTTTGAAGTTGTTACGAAAGAACCATAGAATTGCTTATATTATTTGATATTCGGCTTCTAATCGGGATATCTAATTCAAAATTTTAATAACATTCTATTCGACACTCGGGAAAGAGTAGTAGGCACTAACAAGTTCTTGGCTTATAAATTAGAATAAATCATGAAAGAAATTAACGGAAAAAAATATAATGAAATCAAGTGAAATCAAATCTATAGAATCTATTTCAATCATGACCTCAAAGCTTTTATGTGAATATTCTAATTATAATTAATTAACTTTAGTTTAAGTTTATAAATAAAATCGAGATTATTATAATTAGTGTATTTACTGTAGTATTTGATATCATTCCTTGTGAAACGACAACTCATACTTTAAATTTATATTAAAATTTAACATTATAGGGTTGTGGGTTTTCAAACCGACAAACTAATCTATAAATAATTAAAATTATATTCTTTTGTAACACGTCGTTAGCTGTCTTCCAAATACAATAAACTATGTCTATAATTCAATCACCTAAACAAAATTTAAAAACGAATCACACAGAATCTAATTCATTACCTGAAATTTCAACAAAACATTATTAAAAATAATCAAATATCATTCAACATAAATTTGCACCTGAATTTGATCAAGAAAACCATTAAATCTCAGAGCACTTCTGTTGAACGAATCCAAATCTTCCGTTCCTCAAATCGAACTCCACGTGAAAATTCTGCATCCAGAAATTGCCCAGAATAATCGACGGCCCGCTCACAAGTTGCGGCCCCAGTAACGTGTTATCAGTCACCATTGTCAAACAAACAACAAACTTCCGATCATCTTTAACAACAAAGAAATAGTTCTCCATTGGCAGTCCCATTTCTGCACCGCCCTTAAAATGGAGCTTCAATTCCGGCATTCTAATGGCTTCTTCCCCTGTAACATCAAAACAAGGCCGCAACCCTGTTAAATTCTCCACGGTTTTAGCCCTTTTGTAGTCCTTAACCTGCTCCGCAAATGCATCTGCTACTGTTTCAAACGCCGCCGGGTTCATGTAAGTAAAAGTTGAGCCAGAATCGACAATTGTCCCACCATTTCCATTAGAATCAGGAGCTAAATATTCGAATTGAAGCTTAACTTTCTTTCCTCCAACACTGATTTTTCTCAGGCCAACGTAATAGTAATCTCCCAAGGCAACATTTTTACTGCTGACAGGGTTTTCCAGCAGCGGTGTGTAGCTAAATCTTGCAGTCTTTTTACCAGAATCTGTTTTTCCATCCATGATTAAGACACTGTTTGTCAGGGTGTTGTCGAATTTGTGCGAAACGAGGCAGTATGAGAATTTCTTGAGGCCTAATTGGTTAGGCAAAGAGGAAACTCCCCGGCCGAATCCGGCGACTCCGGCCGGCTGATTCGACGAAAAAAGTGAGCAACCAACAACAAAATTTGGAACTTTCTTGTGCGGCAGGCTCAGTGTTTCAAGCATCGCAATACCCCCTGTGGAGCCTAAGCCATAAAGCATTAAATACGGAGGGCAGACTTGAGTGCAATTTGATTTCAACAGCCCACAATCTTTACAACCGGATGTTGGATCAAATGACTTGTGAATCCAACTACATTTGGGATTCAAACACCCAAGAATCTTGACAGACGAGGATTGTTTAGGAATGAAGAACAAAATCCCAGTTGTGGAAGAACAATTCTTGCAGATGTATCTTTTAGTACAAGGGAACCAAGAAAAGCTGCTGCCAGTGTCCATAACCAATGGTATAGACTGTGGTGGGGTGCCAAATCTGAGAGAAATTGAGTAAGCTCCACTAAAGGGGAATAAAGGGGTGCTGGAAACTGGGGCAAATTTTGGATTCTTAATGTGGTGGGATCTGGCTACACAGATTGAAGCTAAATGTATGAGCTTTTGCAATGGATCTGATAATGGTATTGGGTTTAAAAGTGAGATGGAAACTGTGTTACTTGTAGGAGAAGGAGAAATTGAAGAAAACAATAAATTTAGCAGAAAAAGAAAGGGGAGAAAAGTAGAGGAGAAATAGGAAGCCATTGTTATCTGTGTTTAAAGTGCAAAATGATGAAGAAATCATAGGGGTATGACCTGAAATTTCTTGTGTTGGTTGGTTCAAGCAAAAAGTGGCTGTAAAGGTTGGTAATGTACTACGGTACAAAGATTAGCTACACCATCATTCTTTCAGAACCGTGAATTGAATTCAGAATTGTCTTTTACAAATCGAAATGTAAAATGTTTTTTCAGGAATCATGTGGAACCTTAATCCGAATAGTATATTAGTATTTAATTTTTATGATTTTGCAATATGCATGATAACTTAATTTATATAATTAAACTTTATTTTTCATAAATCAAATTTAACCTCTATTTTTATTTTTAATTAAAATTAAATATTTATTTGTAATATAATTATTAAATAATTAAGTTGATCTCACAAGTTATACCGAATTTTTTCATGCAATTAAATTTTTTTAAAAAAAAAACTAATTTCAGTTCATATCAATTCAAACTGTAGATATATATGGGTTGGGCTTATGTCTCAATGCTCAATACATCCATTGGGTTGGACTTATGGCCCAAGGTCCAATAGACATCCATATTAGGCACAGTGTCAAACCCTGGCCGTCAACCCGAAAAGGCAAGAATAACCTAGGGTTAGGGCTTAAGCCCTATAAATATGAGTCTACCCTCCCATATTCAGACACACCAAAGTTCACTCTCATTCTAATATCACGTCACGTCCCTCTTGGAGAATTGACCGCTATTATTTTAAATAGTTTATTTCTCAGTGTAGCGATTCTACCGCAAGTGCACGGTGTCAAGTTTTAGTATAGTGAAATGAAAGTAGAGTTGTCGAATCCACAGGGACTAACGTATAAGTACCAAATAAAACTAGTAAAATTATATTTAGCCTACGATTAAAAAGGGGGTAGATTAACTAATGCAAATTTAGAATTAAAGAACCCAAATAAAACAAGAATAAATAAAATAAATGGCTTCCGGATATGCAAAGGAATTTCGCTCGAGAAATTTATCTAGCTCTTCGTTCAACTGTGTTTTCGTCAATGATTCGTTTGAATAAGCAACTACTAAACAATCGATTCTTAAGGTGAAAGGCTTTCGCTGTTATTCAATACACTCTCTCGACCTGTAAAGAAACTAATATCAACTTAGAACAAGTAACTCTCGTTCACTTATTTACTAAACTGATATTGCAAAAATCTTCAAAACCTAGTTACTTTAAACCTCTCGATTCAAAGTGCTCACGTATGTGATTTTATCTCTCGATCTCAATCTTAAACATACATCATGAATTATTGTAGCGTATTATAACGTTATCTCTCGATCTCGGTTATAACTCACAAATTCAATCAAAGTTAGCTAGGCTTTGATATCATTAAGCATATAATTCATGAACAATAAGAAATCAATCCACTCAAACACATTCGAATCAATAACTCAACCACAATTATACTCAAACTCGATAAAATAAACTCAATTCAAATCAAATCAAATAAATGAGATGTTTAATTGTCTCTCAACCTCAAAAACATCAAATGAATATGAAAATCAAATAAATCAGAGTTTAGAAATACGATAAATGTGGGAACAAATCCGCGCGTTGCACCGTAATCTCTTCTCTTGCTCCTTCCGTGCACTCCGGAAACGACTCGCTCAAGCTCGGACGGAGAACGGAGGAAGATGGCTTTTCCTCGGGTTCTTCTCGGCGGCTACTAGGGTTCTCTCCTCCTAATTTTCGGCTCTTTCCCTCTCTGATATGATGTATCTCTTTCTATATGGAAAATCTCCCTGTAAAACCACCGAGAATCCATCAAATATGGAAGATAAGATTTTTTAAAAATTAGCGTATCGATCGATCGAAAAGATTGTCCGATCGATCGGTGCACTGTTCATTTCAGTGTTTTAAACTCTCTACCTCGATCGATCGATCGAAATTTTGGTTCCGATCGATCGACACTTCGATAAACTTGTTGCTGAATTCTCTGCCCGGATCGATCGATCGAGAAATATTCTCGATCGATTGGTGCTTTGCAAAATCTAAATTCTTCTCTTTTTCTCTTTTTCGCCTCGATTTCACCCGTTTTCTTCATTTTAGCTCATTTCTACCATTTCTGACCTATTTTCCTGAAACAAGCAAATAAATACCAAAAAGTGTAATTTTATCCAGGAAAAAGTACGAAAAACGGTAAGAAATTACAGCCAAAAACACGTAATATCTAAGCCTATCAACTCCCCCAAACTTGGACTTGATCGTCCTCGAGCAAGCAATAACCTCAAAAAGTAGAGTTAAACTTAATACTTTGAATGAATCATCTTTACAACTCAAAGTAAAAGCTCAGCAATCCTACTTACACGTCAATAAGAGTCATTCAAAGTTCAACAGGAAGCGTTTTCTCCTAAGTTAAACAATACATCGCAACATCGGAACGTGCGTGTGTGCTATTGTCAATCATGAGGTATAATTATATCTTTAAAATCAAAATGTGCCATAAAAACTCAAAGTCAAGATTACTTTGGATTACTCTACAAATCTACTATCCAGCACTTCTCCACTAATATAATTATTCCCTAGACTTGGATCAGAAGGTCTTTAAAAGCTTATAGCGTTAGGCCTTTTGGTGTTGTCTCCAAAGAAAAGGTAGGATGAATGCAAAGAAGAGAGTATAATAGAATCAGTTCAAAAATTTCCGCACAATATTGAGCTTCTCTTCAACTATTTCTAGACTTGGCCACTTTGGGTCTTATTTGAATGTTTTCATCTATTTTTTTTCAAGGCTTTTCTCTACATCTTTTCTTATTGCTCATTCTTTTGTTCATTTTGTTTTTCACAATCTACTCATCTACATATACAATTCAGTGCAATGAATGAGATTCATTATACTCCCTTAGGGACGGACAAAATTTTTCCTT
Organism: Haberlea rhodopensis; assembly: GCA_907163345.1. NCBI lineage: Eukaryota > Viridiplantae > Streptophyta > Magnoliopsida > Lamiales > Gesneriaceae > Haberlea > Haberlea rhodopensis. The sequence goes on from CAJQUN010000092.1 coordinate 1,413,132, forward strand.
TAGGCTCAATCCATTGTAGGTATAATGAGTTAGCCAAAAATGTCGAATGGGGGTCTAATTATATGCAATGCATATACCATTCTTTTTAAATAAGGCTCAAGAGGGGACACTAAGGAATGATGTAGACAAGGTAAGCTTAAAAGGCACAAACGGTCCAAAGATCGCCTAAATCATCGCCAAGTCAAGTTCCTAATTATAAATTTTCGCCTCAAAGTGCTTTCAAATAATTGTAGAGTTTTCTAAGATGCTCAAGACAAATCATAGTTAACACAAGTTTTCACTTTATTCAATACATACTTCACTCAATCATGAATCAAAACGTGCTCAAACTATTCCTCAATTTTGACATAAGCTCAACAAAGGATATATACAAACAAGTTAAAAATTTTCATGACTCCTATCTAGATGGGGATTAATTTCATCATGTAGTACCGTTGCAAATCCAACTCATCATTTCTCAAGAATAACTCATTTTAAAAAAAAAATTTGTTGCTAGTGCTCAAGGACGAATTAGTCTCATAAGAGTGCAGTCATGCAAGAAAATAACACAAGACAACAGCAGAAACCAGTAAACACCCCCCCAAACTTTAATCAAGCTTTGTCCTCAATGTTTAAAATAATCAAAAGGGAAAAAGTAAACTCCCCTGATCAAGACGCTTGCATGAGGGTTGAGGAAGATTTGCTTTGAAAATTCCACTGATGTAAGGGTTTATCGCTCCAACTGAGTACCTAGCAAGATAAGAATGCAAATGGTAACATCGTCGACTCGAGAGATAAACAAACTAAATGCAAAAACTGAAAATAAACAAAACTCAATAGCAAAAGGATACGCTTGGGCTGCCTCCCAAGAAGCACTGATTTTTAGTCTCCGGCTTGACCATCACAAGCAACCATCAAAGAGCGGCTGCCGCCCATAGTAAATATCATATGATACCACGAATGGGTCTTCATTCAGTATGCCCTCAAGATTGGCAAGATTGTAACAGTGTAAGCTCGTCGCCCCAACAACTTTCTTCATGAAATAGTAGGCGTGAGAGAATGATTCTTGATTTGGCTTCATATCTTAGAGGATGTAGTGCGGTGAAGTTGGCATCAATGGAAAATATGGATCCACATATGGCATAGAACATGTCTCCATCGATGGGCTCAAATCAGAATCTTCGAACGTCTCTTCCTTCTCCAACATCACACTCGACTCATCTTCACATGGGAACTCCTCGGATGACATCTCTGAAGTAGTCTCAATCTCTTTAAGAGGCTCAAGTTCCCTCGACTCTTCCACACTAGTGGGATTACTCCCCCAAACTTGGTTGGTTGAGGGATCGCCATCATATAACCAAACTCGATTCGTCGCCTCTTGATTTGTAGCCCTCATCTCTTCCTCTTGGCAGCTAGTTGAAATTGTCTCCATGAGGACCGCCATTTGCTGCTCCAGGTGACGTATAGAGTTGGTTTGGCACTCCAAACTATTCTCAGTTGATGCAATGAATCTCACTAAGGTATCCTCTAACTGAGCCGTGACATCTGCAGAACTATCTCTCCTCTCTTCGTGATGTTCAAATGGTTGTGGCGTATCAATAGGGTAGTGAAGCTCCGGTGGGTATTGGTGACTCCAACCTTGTAGTGAAGGATCACAATGCTAGTGATGATCGAAGTCCGCCATATCATTGAACAAGTGCACCACACTGTTCTCATCTCTATCAACCAGGGGACTCCCAGTCACCAGTGCTCCGCTCAATACCCATTCTCGTGTCTGTGCATCCAACCCGTTGAAGAAATATTGCAAGAGAGTATAGTTCGAAAAGTTGTGATACCGGAATGTGTTGGCCAATTCATTGAATCTCTCCCAAACAGCGTAGAAACGCTCGGAACGTTGTTGGGCAAAGCTTGTGAAGGCTTGTTGATGTAGCATCTCCAAGTACCTCACAAGACAAACAAAACAAAAACAAAAATAAATTTATAAATTTTTTTTTTTTTGAATGAAATAATAAAAAAAAATTTGGCTAAATTACAATTAACTAATCTCGTACGATATTATACAAATTAGTCCCCGGCAACGGTGCCAAAAACTTGACCGCTATTATTTTAAATAGTTTATTTCTCAGTGTAGCGATTCTACCGCAAGTGCACGGTGTCAAGTTTTAGTATAGTGAAATGAAAGTAGAGTTGTCGAATCCACAGGGACTAACGTATAAGTACCAAATAAAACTAGTAAAATTATATTTAGCCTACGATTAAAAAGGGGGTAGATTAACTAATGCAAATTTAGAACTAAAAAACCCAAATAAAACAAGAATAAATAAAATAAATGGCTTGGATATGCAAAAGAATTTCGCTCGAGAAATTTATCTAGCTCTTCGTTCAACTGTGTTTTCGTCAATGATTCATTTGAATAAGCAACTACTAAACAATCGATTCTTAAGGTGAAAGGCTTTCGCTGTTATTCAATACACTCTCTCGAGCTGTAAAGAAACTAATATCAACTTAGAACAAGTAACTCTCGTTCAATTATTTATGATATTGCAAAAATCGTCAAAACCTAGTTACTTTAAACCTCTCGATTCAAAGTGCTCAGGTATGTGATTTTATCTCTCGATCGCAATCTTAAACATACATCATGAATTATTGTAGCGTATTATAACGTTATCTCTCGATCTCGGTTATAACTCACAAATTCAATCAAAGTTAGCTAGGCTTTGATATCATTAAGCATGTAATTCATGAACAATAATAAATCAATCCACTCAAACACATTCGAATCAATAACTCAACCACAATTATACTCAAACTCGATAAAATAAACTCAATTCAATTCAAATCAAATAAATGAGATGTTTAATTGTCTCTCAACCTCAAAAAAAAAAATGAATATGAAAATCAAATAAATCAGAGTTTAGAAATACGATAAATGTGGGAACAAATCCGCGCGTTGCACCGTAATCTCTTCTCTTGCTCCTTCCTTGCACTCTGGAATCGACTCGCTCAAGCTCGGACGGAGAACGGAGGAAGATGGCTTTTCCTCGGGTTCTTCTCGGCGGCTACTAGGGTTCTCTCCTCCTAATTTTCGGCTCTTTCCCTCTCTGTTATGATGTATCTCTTTCTATATGGAAAATCTCCCTTTAAAACCACCGAGAATCCATCAAATATGGAAGATAAGATTATTTAAAAATTCGCGTATCGATCGATCGAAAAGATTGTCCGATCGATCGGTGCACTGTTCATTTCAGTGTTTTAAACTCTTTGCCTCGATCGATCGATCGAAATTTTGGTTCCGATCGATCGAAATTTTGGTTCCGATCGATCGGCACTTCGATAAACTTGTTGCTGAATTCTCTGCCCGGATCGATCGATCGATAAATATTCTCGATCGATCGGTGCTTTGCAAAATCTGAATTCTTCTCTTTTTTCTCTTTTTCGCCTCGATTTCACCCGTTTTCTTCATTTTAGCTCATTTCTACCATTTCCGACCTATTTTCCTGAAACAAGCAAATAAATACCAAAAAGTGTAATTTCATCCAGGAAAAAGTACGAAATACTGTAAGAAATTACAGCTAAAAACACGTAATATCTAAGCCTTTCAAGAATCACTAACGAATCCAAGGGCTTAACATGTGCAATTGTAGTAGATTACTCTAGTATTTAGAGGTTGTTCAACGATCGAGGCTTGTAGACGAGCAGAAAAATCTGGGATTATCAGTCAGGTATATCAAATACCGACTATTTAGTGTATTAAATTCCAACAGTGGTATCAGAACCACAAAAGCTCGATCTCCCCGTTATCACGGAATTATTGTTTTGATTTCATTATGTCCAAATTTTGGACGCACCATAATCTGCCCAAATGTTTTAGCCAGAATCCGTCCCGTAAATGAGAATTTTTTTTAAAACAATTAATCCCGACTAGGGGACGGTGCACGGTGGGCGAACATGGTCCAAGGCGGTGATGTTGCCAACAATACATCATGAACGACTCGCCACCATGTCTGCACAAACCAAAAACAAAAAGGTGGTTTCGATTTTTTCTCAAAGCACCGAAGATCCACCACTGGGATTGCGCCTTGACGGGTGCAACCTTGAAGCTATGTATGGTGGCCTTTTGTGAGGCCGTCGTGCCTTCGCACGCACGTGCGTATGACCACGTCCCGACTTCCACTTTTTTAAAAAAAGATAAAAGAAAAAGAAACAGAATTTTAAAAAATAAAAGGGAGAACGGGACGATGCCACCGTAGCATATCAGACTTCGCATGAGAACAACGAAAGTCAGGGATGCTCACCGCAGCAATGGCTCTATGCCGCGAGTTCGCTACTAAGATTGCAAACAAAAATCTGAAAAACGTCGATTTGCTACCATGACTAAGCATGCGACGATGTTGGCGTTGCCCTACCATGGTGGTGGAGTGCGGAGACGGAGTTGACGTCGTCTAGGAGATACACTCATGGTGGTGGTCTTGTGCATTGTGAGGGTGATGAATTTTTATTTTGGTAACCCTAGTTTTTTATGGAATTTGAAGATCTGATTTCTTTGTTTAAGAACGATGGAGGTGTTTATTTTTAGGTTATAGGTCAGATTTTTTAAATTTAAATAAAAAAGGGCATCGAACTATACGAGTTACATGAACTCTGTTGTTGGCGCTCCGACCTCAAACCAAGATGAGGCTTTAATCTCTTGTCTGACATGTAATAGAGAAAATGATAGCGACCTCAGTTCAGTGGGAGTGTTTCACAGATGAAAGTCTCTCATAATCCTTAAATATAGAAAAGCAAGAGCAAAATTATTCTCTAATGATATATACCATTGTATGAGAATTTTTCATGCATGCTATTATGGATTTTGATGAGCCAGCCAAATATTAAGAGGCTGTGACTTAACAAAAGTCAAAACAAGTGGGTGTGTGCTATACGAGCAAAGAGTTATATCCTAAAACAGAAAATGAAAGAAACATATGAATGAAGTTCCATATGCAAGCGATGTAGAGGGTTTGAAGTACACATTAGTGTATATTCAACCAGGTATGTTCTTTACAATTGGATGGTGAGTAAAATCAGAGTTATCTTGAGGTTGCCTATTAGATGGCAGTCAAAGTGATCTTTCTTTGTGCTACCATGGAGATGGTTTGAGAATTTATGTAAGGCCATGTTACTAATTAAATATTATTAACCTCGAGTTAGTAAACCCGAGTGATTAAAAGCTGAGAATTTGAATTGAGGTGTTCCAGATTACAACTCCTTATTTTTAATCAAGATAAAATACATCAAAATTAAACAAAATGGCATACATTTTTTGGCCATCACCTTAAAATATAGATGATAAAACACCATCATGAGACACTTGGAAGTGGTGGCATCAAAATTATAAAATTCCAAGAAATGGACATTGGTGGTCACGCCCACTACCATGCTTTCAAGCTTATAAAAATGTCTTCTTCTCTCCCAAATTATCGGATTGTTTAGAGAGAAAATTGTGGGAAAAACCTCCATGCAATTGGAGTTCTAGCAAGCTAGGAAGGAGAGACCTCTGTTTCTTCAAGAATTGGAGGATTAGGAGCTGGGAAGTGACTTGATTGTGGAATTCTTGGGACTTCAAGGGTATGAATCTGTTTTTAACTATATTTAGTTGAATTTTGTTGAATTTGAGTCGAAAGTTTCCGAAGAGACATGAAAAGGTTGATGTCATTTTGTTAAAACAGAATCTGTAAATTTTTTATGTTTCTTGCAGTATATAGTTTTGTATTTTCGGTTCACTTAGAGTTCGAATTTGACTTTGAGCAAAAGATAAAAGTTGTAGATCTTTGAATTTTATGCAGTGTAAAAAAAGAAGCATGTGAGTTGGATTTACAAAGTGAAAGTTATGTCGATTTTACTTTCAGTGCTCATTTTTGTCTCTGCATGTTCATGCATGTTGCATACAGACTGTATTTCGACTTTCTGGGCAAATTTTTTTCCAAATTTGATGTTGGTCTTCAAATAGAAATTGTAGGCATTTGAATTCTCTTCGATTTAAAACAAAACGAGAACTTAATTTGGACTTAATTTGAAGAAGTTAGTGCTCATTCTGAGCTCTGCATGTGGGCGAAAATACACATAAAGTGTCTTCTTCGGATTCCTGAGCATTTTTGGCTAGGAATTCCGGAAAATGTCTATAAATAGGAATTGTAGTCTTTCAAGTTGGCTGATTTTCCACTGGAATCACGCAATTTGAATTTGAAACGAAAAAGTTAGTAATAACACTGCTCAAGCTGGAAAACAGGTTTTTAAATGATACGTTTTAGTGTTCAAACCCCACTTAGATGGTTGAACCAGCTTGACATTATAATAGATGAAATGTAATATTTTGAGTTTCTGAACTTTGAGCACTGTAATCGAGTCGTTTTGATGTTGTATGAAATTATAGCGATTTTTCTATGAAAATGGGTCAGGCTGAAAATGTAAGAAAATCGAAAAGGATCATATTTATAAGTTAGGTTTGATTAAATGCACTGTTTGAACACTTAGTGTCATTTTGAAATTTACATGACCAGGTTAATAGATTTCGGGGTTGACTCGAGAAGTTCTCGGTAGATTAGCTTTGGTTGAGGTACGTTGAAATGAGTTTTATCATGACGTCTGGCAAAGACGTGTAATGATGCTAATGTATGACCTTATATGACCTTACTTGATTTATATGCGATAGTTATTTTCTTATGTGAATTACATGATATGTATTGACTTTCACATGAGATTGCATGACATATTGAGTTGCATATGTCATATGATGCATAGATGATTCATGGGCATATCATATTGATCTCACTTCTTTGATATCCTTGATGATGACTAAGTTGATTTACTCTGAGTGTCGGGACAACGGGTACGGCGATGACAGACAGTTTAGGTAGCAACTGTAGTCACGCGCGTTGCTACCGGACCTAGACATGAGGGATGACAAGCACAGCGCATGACGATTCTCCTAGCGCAATGTGTGTGTGATGTCACCCTATGCTCAAGTTGGTTGATGATACCTTCCTTTGGCCTCCAATATTTGGTATCTTGAGATTCGATTCTTTGTACCCATTCATACATCGCATTCATATATGGTATGCATTGCATGATACTTTGTCACTTGACATGATTTATTTATTTCTCGTACTGGTGTACTGACCCCATTTGCAAATACAAATGAAAGGTCTAACTTGAATTATATATTTTTTGATATCAATATATATGTATCACTTAAAAGCAAAAAATTTTTAGGGCCATTTAATAAGAAATTTAAAAAAATTATTCTTCCGCTGTTTACGTAAATTAATCAATGTGTGATAATTAAACATCTGATTAGGATTGGGCCCTCACATTATGGTATCAGAGCATAGTCTGGATATGCTCGAGATAGTTAGGACACTGAGTTTAGTCACAAATAAAGTGTTTGTGCAGGTGATTGACTACATGTCCTTATATGATTTTACCTGCTATAAGGACATGTAGTCAAACCAATTCTCGTTGTTTCTCACAACCACTACATTCCATTCTTCAATTGAAATATTGCTAGTTCCAATATTCTCAAGTTCTAAATTATCATCTTAGCGTACACAGGTTTTGACGTAAACTCATATGTATAACCTTGGTCTTTCAAACTTAAATTCCCGATGTCAATCGACACAAAGCGTTTTAATTAGTTCTAGTGTCATCCCACTAATCACAAGGATAAGTCCAAGTGATAAAAAAATTCAATTACACTAAGTTAATTCAATTCACAGTTTACAATGCCTACAGGTACAATAGATGGCTCTTAAAGTCTGTATCGTTGCTACCTGTCCAAACACTAACTGTTCATCATAAAATCAAAACATCATATACAATCTCAAGTCATAGATGTCCTCATCACTTATTCTACATCACCATCCGGTCAGCAACTATCATTGCTAACAAATAAACTTCTCAAATTCTCTAGAATATATGCAACTCAGCATTCAAATTCTCTAGATTATATGCAACTCAGCATATTAAAATACTCAGATATATGACATCTAACTGTCCCTGCTTAGTAATCTGTTACATGTATAAAATATCATTATCGTACATGTAAACATAGCAGGCAAGAGACATAGTCAGACACATGCACAAACAATTCATTTGTGATTATTCTCAGTGTCCTAACTCTAGTTCGAGCATATCCCAGATATATGCTCTGATACCATAATGTGAGGGACCGATCCTAATGTGGTGTTTAATTAACACATAATGATTAATTTGCGTAAACAGTGGAAGATTAATTTCAAATGTCTTGTTAAATGGCCCTAAAAAATTTGTCGCTTTTAAGTGAAACATATATATTGATATCAAAAAAATATATATAATTCCAGTTAGGCCTTTCATTTGTAAATAGTAAAGCAAACATTAACCATCATTACCGCATAGTCTCGAAAATATCATATCCCAAGTACAACATACACGGGGCATACCCCGTTAAATTTATTTTGTTTAAAAATCATAAACTATTACTGGGAATAAGAAACCATACATAACCTGAGCTCGCTCATCATGGAGCTCGGTTATCTCTCGATGCGTCGTTGTAAGCATCGTCACCATGTCCTCCTGTAAAGCCTGTCATGTCCGAACAACAAAAGACCTGACAGCCCCACAAAGGGGGTCAGTACCCCAGTACGAGAAATAAATAAATCATGTCAAATGACAAAGTATGATGCAATGTATGAATGCGATGTATGAATGGGTACAAAGAATCAAATATCAAGATACCAAAATTGGAGTCCAAAGGAAGGTATCATCAAATAATATCAGCTTGAGCAGAGGGTGACAACACATGCACATTGTGCTAGGAGACTCATCCTATGTGCTGTGTTCGTCCATCCCTCGTGTCTAGGTCCGGTGACACGCGCGTGACTACAACCCCTACCTATATTGCCTGTCATCCCCGTGCTCGTCGTCCACGACACTCAGAGTGAATCAACTCAGTCATAATCATGGATATCAAATAAATGACAGATCAATATGATATGCCCATGAATCATTTATGTATCAAATGACATATGCAACTCAATATATCATGCATATCATGTAATTCACATATCATTTACTACAATGTATTTCAAAATGTCATATAGTCACATAAGAATCACATAGTGACAATTAAATCATATAATTCAATTAATGACATGTACAATCATACAATAGCATCATTACACGTCTTCGTCAGACGTCGTGATACAACTCATTTCTACGTACCTCGACCAAAGCTAATCTACCGAGACTCCTCAGATCAACCCCGGAATCTATTAACCTGGTCATAACAGTTCCAAATGCAACATAATGTCACATACTAGCTTTAAACTTATCAAAATAAAACTCAAACTTAGACCCAAAACAAATTCTCTAAATTTCAACCTGCGCAATTGTAGAGATCGGCTCATAACTTGTCCGATACTTAATAAAATCACATGGGTCCAATTTATTTTCAAAGCTAATTCAAAAATGAACATTTCATCAGTTCAACTCATCTTCAAATTCGTTTATTTATCCTAGGTAAAATGGCCAAGAACAATCTGCTGGAAAAACATGACAATTCACCAAATTCCAGCCTGACCTATTTTCGTATAAAAATCGTAATATATTCATATGACGTCCAAATAACTTGAGGCTAGTGGGAAAATCCCAAAAACTCAAAGTACTACAGTTCATATGTGAAGCCCAGAAGCTAGTTCGCTCATCTAAAGGCACATGCAAAAAAAAGTATGACAGTTTTAAAAATACCTATACACTCTGTTTTTTGACAGAGTGAGCACTAGGAAAAAGTGCAAGATAACTCAAAGTTTTACAACTTTTATTCAGACACCAAGGTCAAAATCGTAGCACATTTTAACCAGATTTACCAAGAACACACTGCATGTGCAACCCGCCTACATGCATGTTCCAGATTATGCACCTTGTGGTAAAACATCATAACTCATTCATTTTAAGTCCAAATCATCTCAAATTTTGGCCACATTAGAAAATGCAAATATCTATAACTATTAATCAGACCTCAACTTAAAATTCGAAACCTAAATTTACTGAAATTTCGAGATAAGAGGCCCATGCTTGCTGAAATCTGCAGACTACAATTTGACAGCAACTTTTAATTAAACTTCTCATGTCAAAACCCCAAAGTTTCGACCCTTTAACAACATCAAGTTAAAAAAACTTAAGAAATAGGTTATACCTTCAATTATCTTCAAAATTTGAACACCATCCATCAACCTAGCCAAACCAAGCTTTCACCTCTCCAATTTGCTCCAAATTTGAAAATTCTTGCACCTAACTATCACTCTTGCCTTGTAGCTTCTAATCCTTAAATTGCATGTAACATGCATTCAAGATTTCACAAGAATTTGGTAGGAAAAGGGGCTGGAATTTTCGAAAATCAAGAGGAGAGAAGGAGGAGAGAAAGAGGAAAGAATTTGTTGGGGGAAAATGAAGAGAGAGAAATGGTCTTGCCCAAAATGGCAAAAAATCCAATGCTGAAACCAAGTGTATGGGCGTGAGTTTCCATGAATTTTGCATGGTTTTTAATGTGTTTGATGTATTGTGGAATCCATGTGTCAATACATCATTATCTTGCAAGATTGATGGTCCAAAATCAAATATTTAACATGAGTTAAATTAATTAGTGGCATGTGTTCTCCAAGTGCCATGTGATCATCCACGTGCTCATGCACTAAAAACATGTTCCACTAGTTGGTTGACTCATCGTAGTCGGGACACCTTCATTCAATGTCTATACTTTTAATTATCCGGGTTTGCTTAATCATTGTTAATCCGGATTAATTAGCATCGGAGCCTTACAACAGTATTCCCCTCCGTCCTAAGGAAGCTGAATTCAAAAATTTAGTTCAAGGAAATTTGTCTATGGCTGAGTATGCATCGTAATTTTCTGCACTTTTAATGTGATGTCCGGGGATTAACGGTATTAATCCCGGCGTGGTAATAATCCTTGATGGATTTTTAATTGTGGCAATTAGGGGGTCTCCCGAGGTTGTTAAATCAGGCATTTTGGATCGCTGGATCCAAGGTTGAGATTGTATTCTCATTTTGGTGGAAAAACCTATGTGTTGGGTTTTTGGTGGGACTTAGAGTCCGGGATGCTTTTTGTTGGGGCTGGTATGGGGATTTGATGTTGGAGAGAGAGTTTTTGAAAACAGATGATTTTTAATGAATCATGATGTATTTGTGGAGGTATTGGTATTTTGGGGCATTTTGCTATATATACCAGATGGACTCGGGATTCCGTCATTTGGAATCCATTTCCTCTCCTCTCTCCCCTCTCATGCGATAACCATCCCAAAAACCCTTCCCCTCTTTCCCCTTCAATGGAAATCGTTGGGAACACGATTTAGGGGCCGGATTTCTTGAAGAAAAGCTGGTAATCTCCTTCTCCTCTCTTGTAGCTTTGATTTGATTGTAATGTTGTTGAATTTGGTTGAGTTTTGGGTTTGATTTGGTTTGGGTGATTTTGGTGAAAATCATAAAATCTTTTGGGTTTGTTTAATTTGAGTTTAACACCCTTGTTGGAGGTCCTTGGGTGCGGATTTGTTGTGGTTTTGGGTTGGGAGGAGTTGGGGTATGGTTGGTGGGGGTTTCAAGCTCTTAAAAATGGTGATTTTCGGGTTTCAGGGTTCTACCGATCGATCGGTAGAAGTTATCGATCGATCGGTCGAATGTCGTAGCGAAATATGAAAAATCTGGGTTCTACCGATCGATCGGTAGAAGCTACAGATCGATCGGTAGGGATGAATAGTGAAATTTAAAAAAAAAAAAAAATAAAACAAATTTCTCAAATATTTTGTTGGAGCTTATATGGGTACATTGATGATGTATTTGGGGGTTTGATTCATGCTTGGGTATATGTTGTGTGCTCATAAATAATTGTGAGTTATTTTGTGTGATAGCACGTATTAATCGGGTAACGGGACCAAGGCAAAGTTTGATTCGGACTACGGAATTTTAAGGTACGTATAACGTACGAGCATAGCCCTTTATTTTTAAATGCAATTGTTGAGTGCATGACACGCTGTATTGCAATCACTGTATATGGAAATGCCTGATACATGGTTTTAGCAATAAACGGATATTGACGGATATTGAAATACATGGCTAATGGTAATTGCTACAAATGGATGTATATGCATTGGGAATTGCATGGTGCCGCTTTTGAGCGAGCAATGATTGGATGTGGTCGCCTTTGAGCGAACATCGGTTGTGACGCCACTGCTGTTGAGCATGCGTGAGATTGAAATGCCGCTATTGTAGAGCGAGCAATGAAATAGAATTGTGGAACCATAAAAGAGATATATGGAATATTTGTGATCATTATTAAAAGATTTGATATTATTGATATAATGTCGGTATGTAGCAAGTGAATTCGTTAATCAATGTAATGATTAACTGGCATTTGAGAATTTGATGGTTTCAGTTATTTTGAGAACAGGGACAGTACAGGGGATTCCGGATGAGGATGATGCCATCCAGGGAGTATCTCTTATATTTCATAGCATTTACATGTTGTAAATTATGAACTGCAATATTATATTATTGGATTGGTGGCATTGGTATGCTCACCCCGTGTGGGGGCTGTCTCTGTTGGGGCAGGTGTTACAGGTGTAGCAGCAGCTTTGGAGTCGAGCTCGGGCTGTTGATTGAGGTACTTCCAGGATCAAGATACCAGAGCTGGTTGAACAAGTGCATAGATCCAGAGTTGAGATCGAGCTGTGCTTGGGAGGTACTTCCAGGATTGAAGTGCCAGTAACGGTATCCGGTAGAGTCTTTTATACATTAGATACACGCGTGTTCATTGGGTGCTCTTATGTGAGTACATTTTACGTGTATATGGAATGTATAAATGGGCTACAACTCTTCTCTATTCATTTATGGTTTGCATGCAATTAAATATGGAATTACTAAATGAACTAAGAGCATGTTAGTGTATTATGAGGGTGCATGTTATATAAATAATCTTGGTTGGGGAATTCGAATATTATGTGGATTAAATGCAAGAAATTTTCTGGATAGCATATGGTGTTGCACTTGCATATGATTTTCCCCATAATAGTATGATTATATGCACTAATGGTATGGCTTAATACACTAATAACGGGTTAAGGGCACGGGGGTCCTTACATTAGTGGTATCAGAGCAGTGGTTAGCTCTTTGGGGCTATTGAAGGCCTGGAACATGCTGATAGGGATGAGTAGCACATATTTATGCATGATAGTAGTTATGTTGTGTGGCACAACTATTTTACTTATGTGCATTTGTGATATGTGATCATAGTGAAATGATTATATGTCATGACATCTATAGAATCATAACATAACCTGATGATTATGATTGTGAGTTGTGACACAGGGACAACCAAATGGAGCATTTTGAAATGCATTGAGATATGGGAAGTACTTTGTACTCATAGTTTATGCATTTACTCATTATAATCATATTGTGGGGAATATGGATTATCGTATGCTCATGGTTTGAGATTGTTCCTGTAGGGACACTATGACGCGAAAGGCTAAGGCCATGGTTGAAAGACACAAAACGGTAACCTGCATTTTATATACATCATGGAATTATGCATTGTGGTTGCATGTGTACATGTAGTGATGATTTTAATGCTTTGGCGCCAAATGTTGAAGCGAGGGGTGGGAGTGCCGCATGTCGCATTTGAGCGAGGTGCATTAAAATACACTCATGATGATGTATGTTGGAATATGGATTATGCTTTGTGATGCAGGTATGGATGAAATACTTGGTGAATATCCCATGAGTCATTGTTATGGATGAGTGATGATTTTAAATGCTTGCCGCTATTTATTGTTTTATGCCGCTAAAATGTGAGGCGAGGGGTGGGAGCGCCGCATGTCACATTGAAGCGTGGTTATCATATGAGGCGAGGAAAGAATATTTGCCGCTAAAATGTGAAGCGAGGGGTGGGAGCGCCGCATGTCCATTTAAGCGAGGTTATTCTATGCCGCCTATATGTAAAGCGAGGGGTGGGAGTACCGCATGTTTTATTTGAGCGAGGGGCTTTAAAATACACTACCGTGACAATGACTAGGGATCGGCTATTCTTTGGCGATGGTTCATGCCGCCAGGTATATTGATAGCGATGGTTCATTCCTCTATATTGATTGGCGATGGTTCATGCCGCCAGGTATATTGATAGCGATGGTTCATTCCGCTATATTGATTGGCGATGGTTTATGCCGCCAGATATATTGATAGCGATGGTTCATTCCGCTATATTGATTGGCGATGGTTCATGCCGCCAGGTATATTGATAGCGATGGTTCATTCCGCTATATTGATTGGCGATGGTTCATGCCGCCAGGTATATTGATAGCGATGGTTCATTCCGCTATATTGATTGGCGATGGTTCTTGCCCCCAGATATATTGATAGCGATGCCTCATTCCGCTATTCTATTGGCGATGGTTCATGCCGCCGGGTATTCTATTGACGATGATTCGTGCTACCGGATATTACATAGCGACGGGTCATTCCGCTACACCTATGGCGATGGTTCATACCGCCGGATATCTATAGCAATGTCTTATGCCGCTGACTCTATGACGAGAGATCATGCCGCTGATTCTATAGCGGTGGGTTATACCGCTATGTGCGTAGCGCTGGATTATGCCGCCTACGAGCGATGGATGCTACTTGTGCACCGCTGGTGGATGATGGATACAGGTATTCCGCTATCTTGATAGCGATGAGGTATGGCGTATTACTTTTGTTAGCATCATTGTGGATACTACATGTTGTTATATACGTCATGTGTTTGACGATGAGATTATGGATGTCGTGTATTGACATGTACCGTCATATGTTTGACGATGTTAATTGGATGTCATATGTTGACATATGCCGTCACGGGATGACGATGACATAGTTGATGTTCTATGTAGACGTGTAGCGTCGTTTTGATGATTAATACATTTATGTTATGTATTGAGTTGTATGGTTGAGTACCTTTGGTGGGCACATGGTAGTGTCTGGGTCACCAGTTGACGAGACCATTATGCCGAGCAAGTTGCTCAAAGAATTATTGGGTGCACCGTACAGGGATTGTGCCGCAGCACAAATTTGGAATATATTGTTCGAGTAATGATACCCTTGGGTATACTCGCTGGTTGGCTTAGGCCAAGTAATTGGTGGTAAGGGTAGTCCTTGAGGAAACTACTCGCTTGTTGTTGTGATCTGCGGTAGGTGTGATCACACTCACCCTGAGGGTGTAGGATAAGTCCTAATGGATTAGGATTGCCTCATGGTTGAGCAAGGACACCGGGATGTCCATTATGCTTTGGTTTTAGAGAAATTTTGGGTGATGACCCACTACTCTAAATGGATGTTACGGTGTGATATACCGGGTGGTACGTATGAGACGTTGGTAGGCTTGATACGAGCCTTTGGAGGCAGCGCTTGTTAGCCAGATATCGTGGCAATGTTATAACGTGCTTTTGATAGCCGTTATACTGCCCGTGTGTTTCGAGTTCATTGGATCGTATGATGATACGATGAGGACTTTTGGTAGACTCTTGTAGTCTCTTGTGGCATGATAATTGAGGCAGGGAATACCTCGCGAAGACGCTTATACGTCAAATGTTTTAAGAGACTTATTTTGGGACGACTCAATTTTGTTGGAAATACCAACGTGAGCGTCGACAAGTCCTTGTTAGCTCTGGTTGAGCATCTTTGCATATGGTATACGGCGGAAGTCACAATTGAAATTGTGGGGTATAGTTAGTGGAGTGACACTGCTATATTGACCTTATCTCTTGGAGAGATTTGGATTGTACTGTCATGGAGACAGCTAGTTTTGGTTGAGGGTTGATCGTGAATCAACCAGGGTAAGCCCTACTAGTGTTGGACTAGGTAATGGCTTCGTACTTCCAGTGAGACGTTCGAGGAGACGTCTCTGGGGTGATGCTCGAGTGTGGAGTACTATGGCAATAGTACAGGGCATCGTTGTTTGAGTATACATGGCGTATACGAGTTTCGATTTGATGATAGTGGCTTCGATGCACTATTCTGAACCAATTGCATATTTTGGTTCCGAGTTATGGGTTGGTTTGTATATCCAGTTTTCCGGACGGTGGTTCGAGGTTGGAAGGTCATGGATTCATGACACTATCCTTGTAGGAAAGGCGGTATTGTTATACCTGCCGGTTGAATCTTTTGGGAGATTCATTGCCTTGGTTCGTGTGATGTTGATGTTGAAATCACACCCTTTGGTTTTGGTTTGTCAACCATCATTCTCCGTGGGGTGAGAGTAATCGAGGTTTGACAGTTGCTTTCGGGATTTGGGTATGATTGGAGATACCCGAGTCTATTGCATTGAGTATGCATGTTGTGTTGGTGTATGGGCATGTATGCCGTGTGAGTATACGAATGCCAACTTTATTTTGTTACTTGTTGAACGTTGAGTTGTATGCTTGGTTTGGCGAATCTCCGGTGTGAGATTGTGGGACCTTGAGATTGGTAATCTTGATGGCACGATGCATTCTGATGAATGATCGTGAGGGTTGTTTGACTTCCCCTGAGGAGGGATTGTCGTGTTTTGGAACCATGGTAGTTCTTGTTGGATAATTCGATAGCCTTCCTGTTTTAGGATTGTTAAATCCAAGGATAGACGAGGGATGGCCAGGATTCGGATTTGTTTAGTGTCGTGGTTGACACGTGGGGCGGGAATGCAATTGATTGTTCTTGCATATCCTTTCGAGAACTTGAGACCTTGTGGGGTCTTGATGGTGTGTTTGGACCAAGATGTGATCTTCTTGGAACACATGGATGTAGACATCTGTAGTGATGTGTTTTGTGTGGATTAGTGACCGTGGTTTACCAGATCCGGATTGCAAGTGGTGCAACTACTCCTTTGGGGGAGATGGACCTGGAAGCGAAAACCGGATTTTCTGTGAGTATACTGTTGTATACTAATGGCCCACATCATAACAATGTGTGTTAAGCTTCGTGGGCGATTGGTGGATATCGCGGAGAGATATCTGTGTTAGAACCGATTGGGTTTTTGATTGATTTGTAGTCATGATGGACTGACTTCCGGGACGATTCACATCGAGGTATGTTGTTATCTTTCGGGTTTATATTGGTTTTGGCATTTGCTCTATTGTAGAGCTTGATGCGAGATTGGTGTTCTCGCAGTTAATGATTCGATTCTAATGTGGTCCAGAATCGGGATTGTGGCTTTACCTTGTTTGTGTAGTCCTGGTGTTACGTAGAGTATGCCGGTGCAAATTTCGAGGACGAAATTTTATTAGTGGGGGATAATTGTGATGTCCGGGGATTAATGGTATTAATCCCGGCGTGGTAATAATCCTTGATGGATTTTTAATTGTGGCAATTAGGAATTAATTGTAGTCTTGGGTCTCCCGAGGTTGTTAAATCGGGCATTTGGGATCGCTGGATCCAAGGTTGAGATTGTATTCTCATTTTGGTGGAAAAACCTATGTGTTGGGTTTTTGGTGGGACTTAGAGTCCGGGATGCTTTTTGTTGGGGCTGGTATGGGGATTTGATGTTGGAGAGAGAGTTTTTGAAAACAGATGATTTTTAATTAATCATGATGTATTTGTGGAGGTATTGGTATTTTGGAGCATTTTGCTATTTATACCAGATGGACTCGGGATTTGGTCATTTGGAATCCATTTCCTCTCCTCTCTCCCCTCTCATGCGATAACCATCCCCAAAACCCTTCCCCTCTTTCCCCTTCAATGGAAATCGTTGGGAACACGATTTAGGGGCCGAATTTCTTGAAGAAAAGCTGGTAATCTCCTTCTCCTCTCTTGTAGCTTTGATTTGATTGTAATTTTGTTGAATTTGGTTGAGTTTTGGGTTTGATTTGGTTTGGGTGATTTTGGTGAAAATCATAAAATCTTTTGGGTTTGTTTAATTTGAGTTTAACACCCTTGTTGGAGGTCCTTGGGTGTGGATTTGTTGTGGTTTTGGGTTGGGAGGAGTTGGGGTATGGTTGGTGGGGGTTTCAAGCTCTTAAAAATGGTGATTTTCGGGTTTCAGGGTTCTACCGATCGATCGGTAGGAGTTACCGATCGATCGGTCGAATGTCGTAGCGAAATATGAAAAATCTGGGTTCTACCGATCGATCGGTAGAAGCTACAGATCGATCGGTAGGGATGAATAGTGAAATTTAAAAAAAAAAAAAAAAAAAAACAAATTTCTCAAAATTTTTTTGGGAGCTTATATGGGTACATTGATGATGTATTTGGGGGTTTGATTCATGCTTGGGTATATGTTGTGTGCTCATAAATAATTGTGAGTTATTTTGTGTGTTAGCACGTATTAATCGGGTAACGGGACCAAGGCAAAGTTTGATTCGGACTACGGAATTTTAAGGTACGTATAACGTACGAGCATAGCCCTTTATTTTTAAATGCAATTGTTGAGTGCATGACACGCTGTATTGCAATCACTGTATATGGAAATGCCTGATACATGGTTTTAGCAATAAACGGATATTGACGGATATTGAAATACATGGCTAATGGTAATTGCTACAAATGGATGTATATGCATTGGGAATTGCATGGTGCCGCTTTTGAGCGAGCAATGATTGGATGTAGTCGCCTTTGAGCGAACATCGGTTGTGACGCCACTGCTGTTGAGCATGCGTGAGATTGAAATGCCGCTATTGTAGAGCGAGCAATGAAATAGAACTGTGGAACCATAAAAGAGATATATGGAATATTTGTGATCATTATTAAAAGAATTGATATTATTGATATAATGTCGGTATGTAGCAAGTGAATTCGTTAATCAATGTAATGATTAACTGGCATTTGGGAATTTGATGGTTTCAGTTATTTTGAGAACAGGGACAGTACAGGGGATCCCGGATGAGGATGATGCCATCCAGGGAGTATCTCTTATATTTCATAGCATTTACATGTTGTAAATTATGAACTGCAATATTATATTATTGGATTGGTGGCATTGATATGCTCACCCCGTGTGGGGGCTGTCTCTGTTGGGGCAGGTGTTACAGGTGTAGCAGCAGCTTTGGAGTTGAGCTCGGGCTGTTGATTGAGGTACTTCCAGGATCGAGATACCAGAGCTGGTTGAACAAGTGCATAGATCCAGAGTTGAGATCGAGCTGTGCTTGGGAGGTACTTCCAAGATTGAAGTGCCAGTAACGGTATCCGGTAGAGTCTTTTATACATTAGATACACGCGTGTTCATTGGGTGCTCTTATGTGAGTACATTTTACGTGTATATGGAATGTATAAATGGGCTACTGCTCTTCTCTATTCATTTATGGTTTGCATGCAATTAAATATGGAATTACTAAATGAACTAAGAGCATGTTAGTGTATTATGAGGGTGCATGTTATGTAAATAATCTTGGTTGGGGAATTCGAATATTATGTGGATTAAATGCAAGAAATTTTCTGGATAGCATATGGTGTTGCACTTGCATATGATTTTCCCCATAATAGTATGATTATATGCACTAATGGTATGGCTTAATACACTAATAACGGGTTAAGAGCACGGGGGTCCTTACATTTAAGCTATGTGCCTTATGTGGCGACAAATTCCAGAGCGATGTTGTGAGGTCTTGATCCTAATCGGATGTTTAATTATCACACAGTGATTAATTTACGTAAACAGCGGAAGAATAATTTCACATGTCTTATTAAATGGCCCTAAAAAATTTTCGCTTTTAAGTGATACATATACATATTGATATCAAAATATATTTGTAATGCCAGTTAGGCATTTCATTTGCAAATAACAGTACATTCGTTATTCAACAATACCACAAAGTCTTGAAAATATAATATCCCAAGTACAACATACACGAGGCATACCCCGGTAAATTCATTTTGTTTTAAAAGTGATATATTATTACTGAGAATGAAAAAAACATGTATAACCTGAGCTCGCTCATCATGGAGCTCGGTTATCCCTCGACGCGTCACCGTAAGCTTCAACACCATGTCCTCCTGTAAAAGCTGTCATGTCCGAACAATAAAAGTCATGACAGACCCCACGAAGAGGGTCAGTACCCCAGTACGAGAAATAAATAAATCATGTCAAGTGACAAAGTTTCATGCCATACATGCGATGTATGAATCGATACAAAGAATCGAATCTCAAGATACCAAATATCGGAGTCCAAATGAAGGTATCATCAATCAATATCAAGCTCGAGCAGAGGTGACATCACACAGTTTGAGCTAGGAGAATGATCATGTGCTGTGCTCGTCATCCCTCGTGTCTAGATCCGCTAGCAACACTCGTGATGCAGTCGCTACCTATACTGTCTATCATCGTCGTGTCTGTCATCCCCGACACTCAGAGTAAATCAACTCAGTCATCATCAAGGATATCAAAGAAATGGATAGATCAATATGATATGCCCACGAATCATTTATGCATTATATGACAGATGCAACTCTGTGAAAGTATATACATATCATGTAATTTCACATATCATGTAGTCCAATGCATCTCAACATATCATATAGTCACAAAAGAATCATATAGTGACAATTAAATCATATAAATCAATTAATGGCATATAAGGTCATACATTAGAATCATTATACGTCTTTGTCAAGCGTCATGATAAAACTCATTTCAACGTACCTCAACCAAAGCTAATCTATCGAGAACTTCTCGAGTCAACACCGGAATCTATTAACCTGGTCATATAAATTCCAAAACGACACTAAGTGTTCAAATAGTGCATTGAATCAAACCTAACTTATAAATATGACCCTTATCGATTTTCTTAAATTTTCAGTCTGACCCATTTTTGTATAAAAATCGTTATAATTTCATGCGACATCAAAACGACTTGATTTTAGTGCTCAAAGTTCAGAAACTCAAAATATTACATTTCATCTATTATGATGTCATGCTGGTTCAACCATCTAAGCGGGGTTAAAACACTAAAAACGTAGCATTTAATAACTTGTTTTCAATCTTGAGCAGTGTTAGTAAAACTATTATAATTTTTTCGTTTCAAATTCAAATTGAGTGATTCTAGTGGAAAATTATAGCAACTTGAAACACTTCAATTCTTATTTCCTGACATGTTCTGAAATTCCTAGCCTAAGAAGCTCAGGAATCCGAAGAACACATTGCATGTGTATTTTCGCCCACATACAGGGCTCAAAATGAGCTTTAATAGTATAAAATTAGTAACTTCTTCAAATTAAGTCCAAAACAAGTTCTTTTTTTATTTTAAATCGAAGAGAATTCAAATTGTAAGTAACCCCATGAGCATACAACGCAGCGGAATAAAATTTTGGGATTACAAACCAGCGATCTATACATAGGGAATCATATCGGATTAGAGAATTACAAGTGTCTTACCCTTGTAGCGTGTTTGAAGCCGAATCCACGGAGCTGCACCACGTCCTACGCCTTTTCGAGTCACTAAGCAAAACTCGATTGGTTTTGCCTCAACGGTATCCACACGATCAAATCGAATGAAGGAATACAAGGTGCTAGATTTGTTCTTAAACCAATACACGAAGCACGCTCGATTCACAATCGAAAGATGGCCCGAAAACCACCAAGAACTCCTCGACTTTGAAGGAGGCCGAGAGTGATTCAATGGTGCGGCCGAATCCACTTGGCTTGTGTAGGGTTTTGAGTGTTATGAATTGTCTTACAATTAAACTCCATGCAATCATATTAAATATGATTAATTAAAGGCTTTCTTAAAGCTTCATGGGCTTAAGCCCATGATTTAATTAATCCTTATGATTATTAATTAAGACTCCTCTTAATTATTTAATTCATCCCATGAATTTAATTTCCCTTCTCGATTTAATCTTTTGTGCGACCCGATAGGATCTCGTAATGTTGGCAGTGACATAAAATCTCATTTTATATCGCAAGCATTGAGCGGTATCTAGCAACACATCGATGCTACCCAAATTACGAGAATGTCAATGACTCGACATAACCTTTAGAACTTGTGATAATATTAACCATGTAACTTAATCCCTTTGTCCTTTGTGTTTAGATTGAACACGAGTCATGGAATAGTCATACTCGTATATCCAATCTTTATTTCTTGATCCCCAAGTAGAACTAGAATAAACGAATAAGCTCGATATCTCATATCGACTCATTCGAGCATGGCCATGCATTTTAGTTCTCACTTGATCAAGGGCCAAACACATCTCCTGTTATATAGGAGGGACAAATCCTATCTCGATCAGTCAACATCCCTCTACATAATTCGTAGTGTATCCAATAGTCGCCTTTATAGTATATCCTGTTACGGGTAACGTTTGACGATATCAAGATACATAACTCCTTATGTTGGGATCTCTGATGATCACAAGTCGTAAGGATTACATACATTATTATCACTATGAGAATTGCATATGACGATCATATAACTATCCATGTTGCATTCTCATGGTGGGTCTGTTCAGTACATCGTTCTCTAACATGTACCCATATGTTGATTTGATATCTCATATCAATGAACAATTCATCGATCAACATATACTAGTCTCTACGTATTATCATTATCCCTTTCATGATAATACTTGACTAGGAACATCTTTAAGAATAATACAATATTATTCTAAGGACATTAACATATATATTAATTCATAATGCACAGTTAAAAGAATAATATATAATAATGAATTGCCATTCATAAATCCATAAACATTGTATGTCTTAAACAATCATCTAATGACTTGTCTTAGGGCATATCCCAACAAATAACTACAACTTTTGTTTGAATACTGACATCAAATTGGAACAAAATTTGCCCAGAAAGTCGAAATACAGTCTGCATGCAACATGCATGAACATGCAAGGGCAAAAATGAGCACTGAAAGTAAAATCGACATAACTTTTACTTCGGAGATCCAAATCGCATGCTTAATTTTTAATTTTTTTTTGCATAAAATGCAAAGATCTACAACTTTGATTTGAAAACCGACATCAAATTCGGACTCTAAGTGAATGGAAAATACAAAACTATTTACTGCAAGAAACATAAACAATTTGCAGATTATGTTTTAGCAAAATGACATCAACATTTTCATGTCTCTTCCTAGATTTTCGACTCAAATTCAACAAAATTCAACTAAGTATAGTTAAAAACAGATTCATACCCTTGTAGTCCCAAGAATTCCACAATCAATCCACTTTCCAAGCTCATAGTCCTCCAATTCTTGACGGAAAAGAGGTTTCTCCCTATCTTTCTAGAACTTCAATTGCATGGAGCTTTCCCACAATTTCTCTCTAATTTCGGGGAGATGGGTTTTGAAAATTTGGGGAGAAAGTCTAATAATTTGGGAGAGAAGAAAGCATTTTATATAGGTGAATGCATGGTAGTGGGCGTGACTCGTGAGAAACAATGCCCTTGGTGGGGAATTTGTATCAGTTCTTATCCTACCAATTCCATGTGTCACAAAATGATGTTTAACATCTTTATTTAAGCTGATGGCCGAAAATTATATACCATTTGGTAATGCATTTTATCTTGGTTAAAAATAAGGTGTTGTGATGCAGAACACCTCAATACGAATTCTTAGCTTTTAATCACCCTGGTTTAATAACTCGAGGTTAATCATATTTAATTAGTAACAGGGCCTTATGCTTCTTCCCCTCTTAAAAGATTTCGTCCTCGTAATCAAACTTAGATTATTTTCGTTCGATTACAGATATATCGGGTAATCGTAAGTACAAGGCAAGGAATACAAAAGAGTATCTTCAAATAGATGTGGCCATTCTTGTCTCATTTTGGCCTCTAATTCCCAAGTCGACTCTTCTGTACCATGACGACTCCATTGCACCAAAATCAATGGAATGGTTTTATTTCGTAGTACTTTCTCTTTCCTGTTAAACTCTTGACAGGTTGTTCAACATAGGACAAAGAACTGTCTACTTCAATCTCCTCTGGCTGTAGAATATGAGATGGATCCGGTTCATACTTCTTTAGCATGTATACATGAAACACATCATGAATTAAATAATTGTTGTAGCAATGCTAAACGGTATGCCAACGAACCAATCCTCTCTAGAATCTGATAAGGTCCAATGTATCGAGGTGACAATTACCCTCGACGCCAAAACACACTGTTCCCCGAAAAGGCGATACTTTGAGGAAAACTCTATCCCCAACTTGGAACTCTAATGGTCTTCTTCTTTTGTTGGCATAACTGGCTTGCCTATCTTGAGATGCCTTCATACGTTTTCAGATCAATTCTACTTTTCCTTGCATCTCATCAACAAACTCGGGCTGAGCCAATTGCTTTTCTCCAATTTCATCCCAACATACCGGTGTTCGGATCTTCTTGCCATATAAAGCCTCAAATGGAGCCATCCCGATAGTTGTTTGGAAACTGTTATTGTAGGAGAACTCCACTAGTGGTAGTGATTCTTGCCAATTTTGTAAGGCCCCGATGCTAATTAATTCGGATTAACGATAATTATTGTGCAAACCCGGATGATTAAAAGTTTAGACTACAATTTAAGGTGTTCCGGATTACAACACTTTGTATTCGATTGAGATTAAATACATATGAATATATGTACACTTACACGGCTACATGTAAGTTATATCATACAAGATAATTACTTAATTGGCTTAACAACATGACTTGGACACCACATGATATACGCTTGGACTCCTTGCATGGTATGATTATTAAAATAATCCTACACCACTACCTTGTAACTATCGCCCCTTTCCTATTTTTTTAAGCATTATCTTTGTCATCCAACAAGGTAGAAACCTCTCTCAATGCACTAAAGAAATCATCCATTTCCTTCCTCTTAGTTTCGAAAATTTCAGCTTTCCTTTCAACAAAATCCTTTTGAAATCTTGAGTAAATTTAACATGCAAGCTCAGTTTTGGAAAGGCATCAAGCCTTGGATTAAGAAATGGTAAGAATGAGGCAAGAATTTTAGAGGCATTATTGTCTTGGAAGGAATTTCAAGCTAAGATGAAGTTGGGCTTGTGGTTGAACTTCAAATCTTGAAGATAAATGAAAGTATATCATCATCCTTGAGTTTTATTATCTTGGGTTTGTAGGTGTGGGTCGAATTTGGTGGTCATTCATGGAAAAGTTGTTGTAACTTTAAAACTGCAGAATTTGATGTTGCATGCAGTAATGGTTTTGAATTTTCTATTTACATAGTGTCCGAATCTGACTTAGAGTCCTAAACAAAAGTTATATATATTTGAGTTGTCTTTCTGTGGCTAAACTTTGAGATAATTTGGACTTAAAATGAGTGATATATGCCCATTTTACTAAGGGGCGCTAGATTTGGCTCTGCATGTACTGTAAAAGCACATGCAGTGTATAGTTCCGAACTTTTGACAAATTTTCGTTTCGAATTTGTTGACGGTCATAAAATTTAAATTTTAGATATTTTGATTATCTTGAATTTAAAAAAAATAGGACTTATTTCAGACTCATTTTCAATTAGTTGTGAATTTTATACTTTAAGTGCTCAATCTGTGTCCTACATGTGGGAGAAGATACTCATGTAGTGTGTTCTTCGGGTTCCTGGGCATTTTTGGATAGGAATTATGGAAATGTCTAGATCTAAGAATTTGAGTGCTTCGAGTTGGCTGTCTTTTGCCACTGGAATCACCCAATTTGAATTTAAAATGAAAAAATTATGACTATTTTACTAAAACCGCTCAGGCTGAAAAAGAGATTTTTAAAGTCTACGCGTTTAGTGATTAAACTACTTTTAGAGGAAAGAACCAGCTTGACATCATCAGATAAGAAATGAACTCCTTCAAGTTTGTGAACTTTGAGCACCGGTCGAGTCATTTGGACGTCATATGAATGTATTATGAATTTTGTAAAAATATGGGTCAGTCTGAATTTTTGAAGGAAAGCATTAGGAATCATCCTTAAAACTTGATTTAGATATTGTGCCTACTTAAACACTTAGTGATAATTTTGTAGTATTCATGACCAGGTTAATAATTCCAAAGTTGTTGATGAGCACTTGGTAGAGTTAGTATTTGTCTGAGGTACGTAGAAAATCGGTTCTATCACGATGTCAGACAAAAACATGTGATATTCCCAGTGTATGATTTACTTGTCATTACTTGCTACTTATGTTACTATATGACATGTTGAACTGCAGTATGTGAATTACATGATACTTGAACTTCATGATTTATTGATGATGCATCACATGAGATTATGATATTGCATGATGCATTGGCATGCATGGACATTGAACACATCATGTTGATCCTACCGATTCTTTCGTTGATACCCATATCTTTCCGTTGGTATCTGTGATGCATGTCTGGGGATGATGGGCACGCCGATGGCTCAGGGAAGATAGTGAGCTGATGATGCCGTAGCGACGAGTGTGCAGACGTCGCCCAGACACAAGGGATGATGGACCGTCGATGGCTCGACTGAGAGAGATGTCGTAGTGACGAGTGTGTTGACGCCTTGCTCGAGCATGATGATTCGATTGATGATCTTCCTTTTGGACTCCGAAGATATTGATGGTTGTGTGAGAAATGCGAATTAGAAACACGTATTTTGAATAGTAACATTATATGTATAACATCGAAAAAATTTGGGCAACGATTTGATAACCTAAATAAATCTTCCGCTGTGTATATAAAACTAATTATTGTGTGATAATTAAACGTAAGATTAGGAGCGGGCCCTCACAAATTTCGACCAAAATCCATCACTACAGAATGCAACATATCTTCTAATGTCTGAATATTTCTTTCAGTTTGTCCGTCTGTCTGCGGATGGTAGGCAGTACTCATTGCCAGTCTAGTACCCATGGCACTTTAGAAACTGCTCCAAAAAACTTGGATATAAATCTCGGTTCTCTGTCCGAAACAATAGAAACTGGAACTCCATGCATCCGAACTACATTATCCACATGTAGTCGTGCCATTTTCTTATAGGAGTAGGTACGATCAAATGGAATAAAGTGTGCCGACTTGGACAATCGGTCAACTATAACCCAAATTGCATCACACCCTCTGTTTGATCGGGGTAAATGGGTCACAAAATCTATCGCAATATGCTCCAAATTCCATTGGGGTAACTCAAAACTCTGAAGTAAACCACCAGGTCTCATTTTCTCTGCCTTGACTTGTTGACAAGTCAAACATTTCGTCACAAATTCAGCAATATCTTTCTTCACACCTTTCCACCAGAAATGTGGTCTCAAAGTATGGTACATATTTATGCATGATAGTAGTTAGTGTTATGTGACACAACTATTTTGCTTATATGTATTTATGATATGTGATCATAGTGGAACAATTATATGTCATGACATCTATGGAATCATAATATAATCTATTGATTATGCTTGTGAGTTGTGACACAGGGACAACCAAATGGAGCATTTTGAAATGCATTGGGATACAGGAAGTACTTTGTACTCATAGTTTATGCATTTACTCATTATAATCATATTGTGGTGAATATGAATTATCGTATGCTCATGGTTTGGGATTGTTCCTGTAGGGACGCTATGACACGAAGGCTAAGGCCATGGTTGAAAGACACGAAACGGTAACCTGCGTTTTCTATACATCATAGATTATGCATTGTGGTTGCATGTGTACAATGTAGTGATGATTTTAATGCTTCGCCGCCAAATGTTGAAGCGAGGGGTGGGAGTACCGCATGTCGCATTTGAGCGAGGTACATTAAAATACACTCATTGTGGTTATCTATGTATTTGAGTGATAATTTTAATGCTTTGCCGCCAAATGTTGAAGCGAGGGGTGGGAGTGCCGCATGTCGCATTTGAGAGAAGTGCATTAAAATACACTCATGATGATGTATATTGGATATAGTATATGCATTGTATTGCAGGTATGGATGGAATGCTTGGTGAATATCCCATGAGTCGTTGTTATGGATGAGTGATGATTTTAAATGCTTGCCGCTATTTAATTTATGCCGCTAAATGTGAAGCGAGGGGTGGGAGCGCCGCATGTCACATTGAAGCGTGGTTATCATATGAGGCGAGGAAAGAATATTTGCCGCTAAAATGTGAAGCGAGGGGTGGGAGCGCCGCATGTCCATTGAAGCGAGGTTATTCTATGCCGCCTATATGTGAAGCGAGGGGCATTAAAATACACTAGCATAACAAGACTAGGGATCCGCTATTCTATTGGCGATGGTTCATGCCGACAGGTATATCGAGCGATGGTTCATGCCGCTATCTTATTGGCGATGTATATTCCGCCAGGTGCGTGTATAGCGATGCCTCTTTCCGCTATCTTATTGGCGATGATTCATGCCGCCAGGTATATCGGACGATGGTTCATGTCTCCGGACACATGTATAGCGATGGTTCATTCCGCTGTGTCGATGGATGATGATTCATTCCTCTATGATGATTAGCGATGGTTTATACCGCATTCGAGCGACGGGTGCTGATTTCATATTGCTGTTGAGCGACGGAGACAGGGACAGTTTAAAAGATCAAGTGTGGATACACTGCGTACAGTAAGTGTTATTACATCTTATTGTTTTAAGAATGTGATTTTATTCATTGTGATTATGGATATTATATGGATGTCAGTAGTGGCGATGATATTGTGCATGCCCGTAGTGACGATGAGATTATGCGTGCTAGTGTGGGCGATGAGTTTTGATATATTGCTATTGCGTTAGCAATGAATATTAATGTGCCGTCGTTGGGCGACGAATATTGATGTGCTGCTATTATGTTAGCATGAATTTATTGTATTGCTATTGTGTTAGCATTGTATATTGATGATGTTTGATCGCAGATAACAGTGGACAATTGTGTTGTTGTTATTTCTTGGACACATGAGTTGTAGGCTCAAGAGAATATGGAAATATCCACGGGAATGAGGAATTGAGGTAAACCATTTCGTTTGGTTTAACCTGTTTGATATACGTGGATTGTGAATTATCTTGATTGCTTTATATGGTTTATGAGAATCAATTTATATATGAGGAATAATTGAAAATGAAATTGAAATGACATGTAGTATTGATATGTTCATTGATTAACTGTGCAGAGACGAGATAACAGTGGGGTAATGATGATCAGATTGAAATGATATTAGTTTATGAAAACATGATCATTTCGTATACTGTGAGATTAATGATCTGTTAATCGTGTTATGTTGAGTTAAATATAACCATGTTGGAATGAGATTAAAGAGTATGTCACGGGATGACGTGGGGTCACTATGAATGTCATATGTGGACATGTGATCATTGTGAACGTCACGAGTTGACGGGGAACTATCGTGAATGTCATGGATAAGTATGATATTGTGATGTTATTCTCCGATGTGTAATGACGGTGATGATAAATAATCACGTGATGATTAATGACGAGTTAGACACGATATGGCAAACAAAATAATAACGTCATTAGGAGAATATTTGTGATATACTAACATTCATGATTAAATGATTTAGTGTGTTTTGACATTGAATTAGTAACTGAAAGGCATGTAAATGATTAAGTATGCAAGTAGTAATTACTAATGGATGTTCTAGTAATTGCTTGACAACAGATATTGGTTAGCTGATGGTATACGACCAGACTGATGCATGAAGTCATGAATACTTACTGCACTGTGATCTGTTGTCCATTCATGAAATAGTACTCTATTGAATAAATAATTGAAGAGAATTACGTCGTTGAGGGAATTAATGTTCGATGATGGAAACATTATGAATATCAAAATGCCTAAATGACAAGGTACGTGGTTATGTTATGAGTACGTGGTTATGTTATGAGTATTGGAGAAATGCTAATGAGTTTATTTTGTACTTGTCCCATGACAGATGATAGTTGGGCGACGAAATGCGGAAGTTGATGCTTAAGAGCATGTGAGTACTGTGATGAGCATGATACCATGATGCTATTGTGCATATAAGTGACTTACTCTACAAAGGTTTGAGATTAATCAAATGTTGCTGTTAATACATTGCTTTGAATTGTGTATATGCACGTGATTGGTAAGG
Source organism: Haberlea rhodopensis (assembly GCA_907163345.1). NCBI lineage: Eukaryota > Viridiplantae > Streptophyta > Magnoliopsida > Lamiales > Gesneriaceae > Haberlea > Haberlea rhodopensis. The sequence continues at coordinate 1,443,144 of CAJQUN010000092.1, forward strand.
AGCGATGTACAGTATAAGATAACTTATCTAAGTAGATAAGAATAAATGATGGGTTATGAGATAAAATTGAGGGATGAACGATATTATGATGCTATGTGCATATAATCGTGATGTAAGAATATTGGTGTTAGACCATTCATTATGATTTGATATTGATGATATGTGGTTGTTGTGCGTATATGTTGATATACTTATGTGAGAATTACTAATGGGTTTTCTAGTAATTACCTTGCACCAGATAATAGCCAGGAGATGATATATGAGATGTTGATGCGTAAAGTCTCAAGAGTACCGCTACTTCATACGGACGATGGTGGTGATGTTGGTATGAGTTGCATACATTTGCAACCACACAGATTTTGTGCAAGGAAACTGTACCGATGGGAGTACGCAGGTACTGAAGTATGACAAAGAGGCTTGATGATTAAACACTGTAAGTGTTGACTTTACGAACTAATGGCACTCGATAATTGTTAACATGTTGATACTAATCTTCGAATGATGCTAGTGTGCTAGTAACGATAATTTATCATATCATAATGAAGAGTACATAATGGCTAAAGTACGATGATGGTAATTTTGTGACGATTTACATTAATAAGTGTATTCATATATGATAACTCATCGAATTTTAATGTTGGAATATGGTAAGGTGATGTGAATTGCAGTCTTGCGATCGTGTAATGGGACACATGTGTGAACCGTGATGATTTGGATGACTGTCATACTACAGATGGTCAAGTCACTATTTTGAGCTGTATAACGGTACGTAAATTTTACAGTTGACTTTTGTGGTAAGCATGCGTTTAAATTTCGAGGACGAAATTTTATTAGTTGGGAAGAATTGTGATGCTCGGAATATTTGATAATTATTCATTTGATCTAGTTGTGGCATTTGATTAACAATTAAGGATTCAAATTGTTGGGCATCATATTTTGAACCCGGGTCGGATAAATAATTCTTGGTTGTGTTTTTAGTATTAATTAAATCCAAGGAGATTCTTTAAATTCATGAGAATATAATTTTGGCCCGGAATTGGAATAAATAATTTTGGGAAGAGCATGTACCTTGATTTAATTTTTAAAAAGGAGTTCTTATAGTAATAAACATTTGAGAATTTGATTAAATAACTTTCGTGGGTTGAGATGATAATTTTGTGGTGTAGATTAAACCATGGGTTAAATTATTAACCAAGGCAAAAATAAATCAAACCCATCTCATTCTTCCTCTTCAAAAAACGTCCCACCCTCATTTCTCCTCCACCATTTTTTCGGCCACCCATATTTCCCCCTCCCCCCCCCCCAATCTGTTCGATTGATTGTAGCATGGAAAGAGGAAGAAACTCAACTGATTTTTCTTCAAGGTTTGTATATTTAGATGCTAGTATCGCCTCTCAATTAATCTTTACCTAAAATTTATGAAGCTGGTTCGATTTTTTTGGGTTTGGGAAGGGGAAGGGCGAAATCGATCTTGCCTTTATTCAAGGGAATTTGTGGCTGTTGTTTATTTGATTTCTACCTCTTAGGTCATGAATTAGCTCAATTTAGAACCTTATTTTCGATTTGGTGTAAGGATTGGTGTATGAGTGCGTGTATGCCCTACTGTGTGTATGTGTGCGTGCGTTTCAGTGTGTGTAGGCATGTGTGTGTTCAGCATGCACTTGTATATATAACTGCTGGAGTTTTGTGTGTGTATATGGTATTTATATACATGCCTGTGTATATTTCAGCATGTATGGTGAGTATAGGTGTTGTATACATCATTGTGTGCATGTTCCAGCACATATTAGAGTGTGTATATACAGTATACACGCGTGGGTATGCATATTGCAGCGTTTAATGGTGAATGTATGCGCTATAACTTTTGAATGGATGAATTATTGTTAGAACATGAAAGCTTGTCTTGAAGTGTTTGGGTTTTTGGGGTATTACATGGCCAAACCTTTGGGGCTTTTATTGTTGAGTTTCGGGGCTATTGTAGTCTTCAAAATCATGTTCATGAAGTGTTTGATAATATTTTACAAATGGTGTTTAAGTGTTGGCCTAAAGCCTTGATCAATTAGTGGTGAAAAACCTTCACATTTCTAACTTAAAAACTTTATAGTGTCTTAATGGGTGTTGGAGTTTGAGAGGTGATGGTTGTATGAATAAATGAGTTAGATACATGTTAATGTATGTGATAAACATGTAGTAAAGTGTATAATAATGATTATACTTGAATGTGTGCAATAGAATGAATTGTCGATTCATGTCACTTTATTTAGTGATTGCTAAAGTGTGGAGGCTAACTCGATTAGTATAGTTGATTAAAGTGAGTATGTGAAGATAATTCGAGCATGAACATTTTAACTTGGAATTTGAATAGTGTAGGAAACGTTATTGAATTGCGTAGATCATTTCTTTGAATAAGAGATAATAATTCCAAGTAACAAGTGGAATATGTTAACTAGATGTTGAAAATGTTGATGAATGAGCTAATGTTAAATGGACATTCGATGTATAGATACTCCAAAAGTCTCCGGACATCGAGGGTAGCTTATTCATGGCTGACTGTAAAGGTACGTAGTGACGTACGAGCAGGTATAATATGAATTATTCATATTCCAGTATTCATGTATTGTTGAATTGTGATAACTGAAGATAAGAAAATGAATATGTGAATTGAGTCCGTGCACCTTAACTATAGCTTCGCAGTGACAACCTTGATCGAATGTGTAGGATAGGTGGGAGGTGGTGACACACAACGACCAATCCTGAAAGACCACTCTTTCGTCGTCGGATGCCTAACCGCCGCACCGATCATTCGGGGGGAGGCGGGACACTGCGAGGTGGGTAGTTTATCTGGGGCGGATGCCTCCTAAAGAGTAACGGAGGTGTGCGAATGCCGGTAGCTCCGGGAGGTGGATTCAAAGCAGAGAGGCAGCCCTCGTGCCCGGAGACTCGTACATTCAAGGGAGTGAGCCATCCTTATACTAAGGATAGCTCCCGACCATTGAATGATCCTTCAATAGACTTTATGAAGCCCTTTTAAGCCATTAAAAGCCATAGAAGGGTTCCTTAAGGTAGTAGCTCTTACCGTTAGGTATTGTTGCATACCCTTAGGTAGCATATCATGAAGTAGCTACATCCATTAAGCTAGTAGTGAAGGAAGAGCCCTTGCATTCCCTCCGGTCATGCGGGGCTCGCCTAACTGAGAGCTTCCTATAGTACGTGCCAGCTCCTCACCCGAGAAGCTGTCACTCCGGTGTCTCGTTTATAGCCGTTTCTATTACAGTTATTTATAAGAGGTATTCTCAATCGGCGAAGCCTCACTTCGGAGTCCCAACCGCTCCATCAGACTAGAACAAGTGAGCTCACGATGTCTCATATTTCATATTATCTTATATGATAGTCGAAATCACCTACTGCTAAGTGAGTTAATTCATTTTATAATTTCACAAGTAGGCAACAAGACGGCGGCTATCGACAGGTTGTACTCATGAGAGGCAATGTCAATAAGGCCGGAGGTTATCAAAGGATATCCGTTTATGACCTGTCATCCTAGAGATAGGATAAGCTATACTCGAAGAAGAATGGCTCCATACCGGAATCTAGCTACCGGCAACATAGCAGCATCTATATCAGTGACTGCTCCTAACCCTAGGATCAGCCACTTCCCTGTAAGCTACTTAAGAGCTCTTTATAATCATATATTTAGTTTAGCTCTTTCTACTGCTTTTACTGGATTCGTTACCCTTCTCAGTCGGCGAAGGCCTCGCAAGGGATTCGAAACAGCTCCTCCCCGAGGATCTGTTCCTGCCCGTGTTATGGTCCGGACTCTGCACCAGGGTAGCTAACGATGTTTGTTTTTGTTGCCGGTAGCTCCGGGAGGTGGATTCAAAGCAGAGAGGCAGCCCTCGTGCCCGGAGATGGACACGCAAATGTACGTGGTCCGGATATGGAGTTGGGAATGGATGCCTTGGGCATGATTGATATGAGAAATGGTTGAGAATGAGATTAACGTACAGGCAGAGTTGCCTTCGAGATGAGACTCGTTATGATTGAGCATAAATGATGAATTGTGATTATATTGAATTTATTGCATTGATGAGTTTCATGTTGTGATTAACGATACTGAACTTGATGTTTATGAACGCATGTGAGACTGAAACAGGAACAGCTAGTGGAAGCTATACGGATTCAGAACTGTACATGGAGTACACTTTTATAGATCTTAAATGATCTCAAATTGTTATATTATGAATTAATTATAATTGTTATGCATTGTTATGAATATGAGTATCGTGACAGGGTATGCTCACCCGTGTGGGGGCTGTTTCTGTTGAAACAGGTACAACAGGTACGATGCTGCCTTAGGGTGCTAGGCTCGAACCTTGTTGGATGATGCTTCTAGAAGCGTAGTATGAGATTGAGCTAATATACGAGGTTGAGCTGATGGTATATGTTAATTATGCATCTGAACGAGTATCTATTATTTGTTGCTCTTCTTTGAGCACTTGTGTCTGTATATGGACTGTATAAGGGCGTTGAAACCCACTTCTGACACTTTTGATGTCTTATTAGTGTGGTGTTTTCCCTGGCTGGGAATTTACTTAGTGTTAGTATTGTGTTTGTCCCTAGTTGAGAGTTAGTATTAGTAATGTGTTTTTATCCCCGGATAGATCAGTTTATAGGGAGACTCTGCCCAAATTTCTATAAAAACCCACAATATAAAAGTGGTGTAATGGGGATGGTAATGGGCGAAATCTTTGAGTCTTTTTGTTGGTAGAGATGATTCATATAATGTTGAACACTATTTATATCATAGGATTATGGGAAACATGTAATGATTCTTTTTTAAAGAATGAAAAGAAAATGAAAAATTTATACACATACGACGTCAATGAACTAATGACGAGTTTAAGTGTTGGGGTCTTACAACTTGGATATAAATCTCGGTTCTCTGTCCGAAACAATAGAAACTGGAACCCATGCATCCAAACTACATTATCCACATATAGTCGTGCCATTTTCTTATAGCAGTAGGTACGATCAAATGGAATAAAGTGTGCCGACTTGGACAATCGGTCAACTATAACCCAAATTGCATCACACCCTCTGTTTGATCGGGGTAAATGGGTCACAAAATCCATCGCAATATGCTCCAAATTCCATTGGGGTAACTCAAAACTCTGAAGTAAACCACCAAGTCTCATTTTCTCTGCCTTGACTTGTTGACAAGTCAAACATTTCGTCAGAAATTCAGCAATATCTTTCTTCATACCTTTCCACCAGAAATGTGGTCTCAAAGTATGGTACATTTTTCGGCTTCGTGGATGGACACTAAAATGACTGCATTGAGCTTCTTGGAATAGAGCCTCCTTTAATTCAACTAGGTTTGGTACCACCAACCTCTTAACCATTTGCAACCAACCACCTGATGATATGCTAAATCTCGTAGGTTGATTTGACATTACCAGCTCTTTCAATTGATGTATAAAAGGATCCGTCTCTTGAGCTTTTCTGATCCTTGAGATAATTTGTGGCTCAACTTGTAAAGCAGACAAAATGAAATAATCCTTTTGTGGTTGATATGTTCATACTGAAGTGCACAACTCATCATAATTTTGCCATATATGAATGGATGTTATCATAGCATTTTGAACTACTCATCTCCTACTTGATTCATCTTTCCTGTTTGATACTGTATTTCACAATCAAAATCTGTTAGCAGACCCAACCAACTTGTCTGTCTCATGTTTAACTCCAACTGAGTGAATATATACTTCAAACTCTTGTGGTCAGAGTAGATAATGAATTGTTCCCCATAAAGGTAATGGCGCCACATCTTCAAAGCAAAAGTGATGGCGGCCAACTCGAGGTCATGAACAGGATATCGTGTCTCATGAGGTTTTAATTGTATTGACGCATAAGCGATCACCTTACCTTGTTGCATGAGTACACAACCCAATCCTCTAATTGATGCATCTGCAGAAACTACAAATTCTCCTGATCCAGATGGCAAAGCCAATACTGGGGATGTAGTCAATTTCTGCTTCAACTCTTCAAAACTACTTTCACAATCGTCTGACCAGATGAAACGCTGATTTTTCTTGGTCAACTGGGTGAGGCTTGGCTATTTGAGAGAATCCCTCAATAAAACGCCTGTAATAGCCCGCTAAAACCATAAAACTGTGAATCTCCGGCACAGTTGTTGGTCTTGGCCAATTTAACATCGCTTCCACTTTACTTCGATCTACAGAAACTCCTTGGGCAGATATCACATGTCCCAAAAACATGACTCGATCCAGCCAAAATTCGCATTTCGATAGTTTTGCATACAATTGGGCTTTACGAAGAGTCTGGAGCACTAACTGTAAGTGTTCTTTGTGGTCTTTCTTGGTTTTTGAGTTTACCAAGATATCATCAATCAAATCAATAACAAATCGATCCAAGAAATTTCTGAATACTCTATTCATCATATCCATAAATACAGTTGATGTGTTCGTCAGACCAAAAGGCATTACCAGGAATTCAAAATGTCCATATCTGGTTCGAAAAGCTGTCTTCGGAATATTCTCCTCTCGAACTTGAAGTTGATGATATCCTGATTGCAAATCAGTTTTTGAATAGACCGAAGTTTCTTGAAGCTGGTCCAACAAATCATCGATTCTGAGTAACGGATATTTATTCTTGACAGTAACACGATTGAGCTGTCTATAATCGATACACATTCTCATTGTTCCATTTTTCTTCTTTACAAAAAGTACAGGTGCTCCCCAAGGTGACATACTCGGGCGTATATAACGTTTGTCAAGAAGTTCCTGCAACTGCTCTTTCAATTCTTTGAGCTCTGCTGGTGCCATTCTATAAGGTGCTTTGGAAATTGGTGTGGTACCAAGCATCACCTCAATGCTGAAATCAATCTCCCTCTCTGGTGGAAAACCCAGAATTTCATCTGGAAAAACATCTGCAAACTCCCTTGCCACCGGGATGTCTGACAATTGTGGCTCTTTCTTTGTACCGTAGATCACATAAATGATGTATCCCTCATTTCCTAAGGATAGCAGTCTGAACATTTCCATTGCCGATACTAACGGTATTTTAGCTTGTGATCCTCGGCCATGGAAATTCCATTTGGGTCCATGATAAGGTCGAAATCGGATCACACCCTTAGGAGTGAAAGGATCGCAAAATGCACAAGGATTTTTGCTTCCACAAAATGCACAAGGAACACCAGAAGGCGGTACTCCTCCAGAACCCCACGAACCACTGGAGCTGGATTGAAATTTCTTAACCTTTGTCTTGAATCTTTGTTTCTTTTGAAACTGAGGTGGCCTCGTCTGCTGCTGGCGCGAAGGAGGATGCTGCTGGAAAGGACCCAGGGGAGAACATATAGTTCCCTGAGGTAACTGTGGAATAAACTGAACACCTCCCCTACTCAATCAAACCTCAGCCCTCTTGGCTCTCTCAACTGCCTCAGGATATGTAGTGATACCCCCAGAAGTCACAAAAGTATAGATGAAAGGATGCAGTCCATCTACGAATCTAGTATGCATCGCTCTGGAATTAGTCGCTACATAAGACACATAGCTTAAAAGTGCAGAAAATTGCGATGCATACTCGGCCACATACAATTTTCCTTGAATCAATTGAATTCAGCTTCCTTTGCAATATAGTAGGACGGAGGGGAATACAGTTCCAAGAATTTTGTTTTGAACACTTCCATGTTATAGTGTCTAGCCTCAATCAATCATTTTCTCGTGGCTTCTCACCACAGTTGGGCTCTATCTTTCAACTGATATACTGCTAACTTCAATCGTATAGATGGTGCATAATTGACAAGGTCAAACAAATACTCCATCTCTCAGATCCACGATTCAGCTTTTTCCCTAGAGTCAATTCCATTGAATCTCGATGGACGCATATTCTGGAAACAGGCTACTACCGACTCCATATCTGTCATGCCTCGATATAACGTATACATGTGTAATATGATTATGGCGTAATTATGAAATAATTACGGTATGTTGGGATCTCGAGGAGAGATAATTCGGATTTCAATTCATGAGCAATTATGAGATGACAAACACCTTTCTATATTTAAGAATTGGATTGAAATGGTGTACATGATTGATATCTATATCTAAATATATATCAAGAGAATTCATGTTGAGTATGAATTATACATAGTTGGATAGTATTATGTCATGTCATGCATTGGACATGAATTTGATATAAATTAGATTTGCACTTGAAGTTGAATTTGTATGTGGTGTGTATGTGAGTTGCATGTTATGTGAATTTGGGTTTGGGGTGAAGGAGTTAATAAGAAGGTATAATATGATTTTCCAACACATAACACACCAAATCTCACCTACAAATCTCTACAAAACCCTTCTTCTTCTTTCCATCTTTTGCTTGGATTTGCACTTGGTAACCAAGAGAGAAAGATAGGATAAGTGAATTCTTAACATCTTGGTAAGATTTATGTGTTTTGTATCCTTATTTATGGTTGTTTATGGTAGTAAAAGAGGAAGTGAAATTGAAGCATGAATTTAGTGGTGTTTGCTTTGATATGAGTTATAGTGTAAACACTTGAATTCTATGTTGATAGAAACATGTTTATATGATACTAGAGATTTCATGAAACATGTTTAAATGTATATTTTTGAGTTATAGAAGAAGAAACATGGAGATAAGCTCAAAATCGTCTTTGTTCTGAAATTATGTTGTCGACCGATCGATCGCTAGGATCGTACCGATCGATCGGTAAAACAGGGGATGTAAGGCGGTGTAAGTACCGATCGATCGCTGAAAGTGACCGATCGATCGGTGAAATGCCGTAGCATTTTTGAGAAATTCAGATTTTAGAGCGATCGATCGCTAGCTTCCGACCGACCGATCGCTAGGGTTGTCTGTTTGGACCGATCGATCGCTAGAGTGACCGATCGATCGGTAGACTTATTATGTTATATTTTTGTAGATTTTGATATTGATGCCTATGATAACATGATATATTATTGGCATTGTTGTAGCATCATCACAGGGGACAGGACAACGAGGCAGTTAGACAGTGACGCTTACTTTATATCGTGTGTCGCAGAACAGGTACGTTTTGACGTACGAGTATATGATATGGTTTTGATGATGATGTGAGTATGTTATCATATGATTAGTGGTATCATATGCATGTGCATTCATGATACTACATTGTTGAGATGGATGCCACGATAGATGTGTAGTATATGCTTTGGCTGAGATCGGTGCCACAATAGATATGCCAGTGCTGGGCATATGCTTTGGCTGCGATCGGTGCCACGATAGATATGCTACATATGCTTTTGCATGAGAGATATACGCCGGTCGGGTATATGCTCTGGCTGTTATAACATGTTAGGACGGTACTATGATTTGTGCTGCTAATATGAAGATGTGAGAGAGTTCCACTGACATATTGAGCTGAGATAGACATATCATATTGGTCTGGTTATAACAGGATGAGGAGTGAGACACGTCATGACATAATTGCATTTGATAGTGCATGATACAGGACAATCACATTTATTATTCATAGTGCTTTATTGTTTATGTGTTTAATGATATCGCACTGGAAGGGTTGTTTATCTGTACTCATATTGTGTGATTGTTTCTGTAGGGACTCATAGACGTGGGAGGACGGCATTGTGAGTCTATTTCGCCGCGAGCCGAACCACTGCTTAGGAGTTTTTTGTTTAGGTTATTGTTATGTATTTATGATGTGTAGTTTTGACATAGTTTTGTCAACTTGTAATAACCTACATAACTAAACTCTTAATCAAGTGTATGTTTTACTTAATTCTAACTCACATATGTATAAATGAACTGATACATAACAGATTAAGTAACGAGGACCCCACAATATCCAACTCTTGAATCTGTTGATTCTCGACATCATGTTGATGAGTACTAGATGCAGATTCGTGCATCACGCCCTTGCCCTTACGACCTCTAGCTTCCGGTGGCATTCTCAAGATATCTGAATTTAGTCCTAATCAGAATAGCATACAAGGTTTTATAGGAAGTTCACCTATAATTCGATACCTACAAATTCATGACATAAGGAAATTCAAACATATACATCATGTTCATAGCAGGTAAAATCATATAAGGACAAGTAGTCAATCACATGCACAAACATTTTATTCGTGACTAAACTCAGTGTCCTAACTCTATCTCGAGTGTATTCCACCATAATGTGAGGCCCCGATCCTAATCGGATGTTTAATTATCACACAGTGATTAATTTACTTAAACAACGGAAGAATAATTTCACATGTCTTAGTAATGGCCCTAAAATATTATCGTTTTTAAGTGATACATATATTTATTGATATCAATATATATATATAATGCCAGTTAGGCCTTTCATTTGCAAATAAAGTACAATCGTTATTCAACAATACCACAAAGTCTTGAATATTATAATATCCTAAGTACAACATACACGGGGCATACCCCGGTAAATTCATTTTGTTTTAAAAGTGATATATTATTACTGGGAATGAAAAAAACATGTATAACCTGATCTCGCTCATCATGGAGCTCGGTTATCCCTCAATGCGTCACCGTAAGCATCAACACCATGTAAAACCTGTGCCCGAACAAACCTATGCCCGAACAACAAAAGGCATGACAGCCCCCACAAAGGGGGTCAGTTACCCATACGAGAAATAAATAAATCATGTCAAGTGACAAAGTATCATGCAATGCATACCATGTATGAATGCGATGTATGAGTGGGTACAAAAAAGCAAATCTCAAGATACCAAATATCGGAGTCCAAAGGAAGGTATCATCAATCAATATCAAGCTCGAGCAGAGGGTGACAACACATACACTTTGATCTAGGAGAACCATCATGTGATGTGCTCGTCATCCCTCGTGTCTAGGTCCGGTACCAACGCGCGTGACTACAGTCGCTATCTATACTGCATGTCATCGTCGTCCACGACACTCAGAGTAAATCAACTAAGTCATCATCAAGGATATCAAAGAAATGGATAGATCAATATGATATCCCATGAATCATCTATGCATTATATGACATATGCAACTCAATATATCATGCAATCTCATGTGAAAGTATATGCATATCATGTAATTTCACATATCATGTAGTCCAATGCATCTCAACATTTCATATAGTCACATAAAAATCATATAGTGACAATTAATCATATAAATCAAAATGGCATATAAGGTCATATATTAGCATCATTACACGTCTTTTGCCATACATCATGATAAAACTCATTTCAACGTACCTCAACCAAAGGTAATCTAAGTAGAACTTCTCGAGTCAACCCCATAAACTATTAACCTGGTCATGTAAATTCAAAAATGACACTAAGTGTTCAAATAGTGCATTGAATCAAACCTAACTTGTAAATATGACCCTTACCGATTTTTTTACATTTTCAGCCTGACCCAGTTTTGGGAAAAAATCGCTATAATTTCATATGAATCAAAACGACTCGATGCACTATTTGAACACTTAGTGTCATTTGAAATTTACATGACCATTCTGGGGGTTGACTCGAGAAGTTCTCGGTAGATTAGCTTTGGTTGAGGTACGTTGAAATGACTTTATCATGAGGTCTGGCAAAGACATGTAATGATGCTAATGTATGACCTTATATGACCTTACATGATTTATATGCGATAATTATTTTCTTATGTGAATTACATGATATGTATTGACTTTCACATGAGATTGCATGGCATATTGAGTTGCATATGTCATATGATGCATAGATGATTCATGGGCATATCATATTGATCTATCCACTTATTTGATATCCTTGATGATGACTGAGTTGATTTACTCTGAGTGTCGGGGACGACGGGCACGACGATGACAGGTAGTTTAGGTAGCAACTGTAGTCACACGCTTTGCTACTGGACCTAGACACGAGGGATGATGAGCACATCACATGATGATTCTTCTAGCGCAAAGTGTGTCGTTGTCACTGTCTGCTCGAGCTTGATATTGATGGATGATACCTTCCTTTGGACTTCAATATTTGGTATCTTGAGATTTGATTCTTTGTACCCATTCGTACATCGCATTCATACATGGTATGCATTGCATGATACTTTGTAACTTGACATGATTTATTTATTTCTCGTATTGGGGTACTGACCCCCTTTGTGGGGTTTGTCATGTCTTTTGTTATTCACGCATGTAAGGATTTATAGGAGGACATGGTGTTGATGCTTATGATGACGCATCGAGAGATAACAGAGCTCCATGATGAGCGAGCTCATGTTATGCATGATTTCTCATTCCCAGTAATATTATATCACTTTTAAACAAAAATAAATTTACCGTGTGCCCCGTGTATGTTGTACTTGGGAGATATTTTCGAGACTTTGTGGTGATGTTGAATAACGATTGCTTTATTATTTACAAATGAATGGCCTAATTTGAGTTATATATATGTTGATATCAATATATATGTATCACTTAAAAGCGAAAAAAATTTAGGCCATTTAATAAGAAATTATAAATTATTCTTCCGATGTTTACATAAATTAATCACTGTGTGATAATTAAACATCCGATTAGGATCGGGCCCTCACAATTGATGGATATAGTGACGTTGAAGGGTCACTTGATAGAGATGAGTGCAAATCCATTATGGAATGTTATAGTGAAAGGCAGAAGTATTACTTGGAGTGATAAGAAGCGGCCTTGTATCTCTCTATCTACCTTAGAAGCAGAGTAATAGTCTGTACATCAACAATATAAGATACAATCTAGTTAATAGGATCTCTACAAAGATTGCGAGTTTTAGCACATGTAGATGATATTGTTGTATCTTTACTTGAGATTATGTTGCACAAGCCAATGTGATTCTAAGGCATATCCTACTAGAGATATGAGCGCTGACCTATGGATCAAGCCCTTGCGAGGAGATTTGTTCCTGAGACATGTTAATCCAATGGGCTTTGTAGGATTCGTTTTGCCTGTTAGAACAATTGTTATGAACATTTGGTTGGGCTATGACCCAATGCCCATTACATCCATTGGGTTGGGCTTATGGCCCAAGGGCCAATAGACTTCCATATAAGGCACAATGCCAAACCTGGCTGCCAACCCGAAAAGGCAGGTATGACCTAGAGTTAGGGCTTGAGCCCTATAAATATGAGTCTACCCTCCCCTATTCAGACACACCAAAGTTCACTCTCATTCTAATATCACGTCACGTCCCTCTTGGAGAATCACTAACGACTCCAAGGGCTTAATGTGTGCAATTATAGTAGATTACTCTAGTAGTAATCTACCAAGCCCACGAGAGGTTGTTCAACGCTCGAGGCTAGTAGACAAGCAGACAAATCTGGGATTATCTTCCGCTGCAGTTAGGTATATCGAATACCGACTATTTACTGTATTAAATTCCAACACAAACCATAACCAAAATTGTCGGAAATTGAAAGATGACTGAGAAATAATTTGGATATTGATTCAAATATGTATGAGTGGGAGATGTAGACATATATGGGTTGGGCTTATGTCCCAATGCCCATTACACATAACCAAAATCGTCGGAAATTGAAAGATGACTGAGAAATAATTTCGATATTGATTCAAATATGTATCAGTGTGAGATGTAGATATATACGGGTTGGGCTTATGGCCCAATGTCCATTACATCTATTGGGTTGGACTTATGGCCCAGGGCCCAATAGACTTCCATATTAGGCATAGCGCCAAACCTGGCCGTCAACCCGAAAAGGCAGGTATGACCTAGAGTTAGGACTTGAGCCCTATAAATATGAGTCTACCCTCCGCTATTCAGACACACCAAAGTTCACTCTCATTCTCACTGTAAGACCCCGTTATCTCAAACATACTATTAGGTGCAATTAGGAGAATTAAACATACTTAATCAGAGTATTTAGATCGTGTTGACAAATTGAGCTGAGTCTACATGTAAAAAAAAAGACATGCCAAAAGAACTTGTTACACTCTTTAACAAATTGGGTAAAGCTACTTCTACTGTACTCCTAGTAGAACTATACAAAATAGGTCTTTATCTTTTTATCTTGTAGCACTCCTTACAGCTCAGCTTATCAACCTGACCCTGATTCTCCTTAGTAAAAGCACCTACAAGAACAACCCCCAACACATGAGCACATCATAATTCATATTCAACATAATATGAATGCAAACGTAAATGCATAAATCATAATACAAACACTTCCTGTATTTCCATCGCATTTACTACGCCCATTGGTTGTCCCTGTACCATAACTCACAAATAATCAACATATGAATTTATGGTTCTTAATAATGTCATGACATATCTTTACTTCTTAAATCCTTACTTCAATCCCGAGTCATTTATCATTAGTGTATTTCAATGCTTCTTACTTCTCCACGTAAGCGGAATTCTTCCTTGCTTCTTATGGAAGTTCGCGTAAGCATTAAAATCCTCACTAGGATAACCTTGACTCGTGAAATACACCTCTTATATTTCACAACATACATATGCAAAAACGATGCATATCAACATGTATCATATCATGATGCACTATCTTATGCATATCTTGCTTTACCTTGTGTTAAATAAATAAACACATAATACATGTTACCGTTGGGATGCCCGTACGTCGCTTACGTACCTTTCCAAAATGTGGTGTGTTGCAGGACTCTATCCCCTGCGCTGTGTAGCTGTCTGTGAAGGCTCTACACCAGTGTACAACACAATATTAGATGTCTCATTACAATCCAATATAAAAAATTAAACAAATTCCACATTTTAAAAAAATCAGGCACTACCGATCGATCGGCCCTCATCACCGATCGATCGGTGAACACTTCGAATTAAATAAAAAAGCTACGGCTTTTGCCGATCGATCGGTGTTCTTTACCGATCGATCGGTCACTCTGTTTCAGTGCGATTTTTCCAGAATTCTCTAACACTGATTTTCATACCCTTCAATCTAACAGGTAAGACATACAACCTGCCCAAACCAACATGCTAGCAACAATACAATACCCTGAATGTATTCATATCACAGTTATACCCCAAAATCAAACCCACATGCGTTATAATTACCCATTTACATCAGTACTCAACCAACCTTTCCGGAAACAGGGTAACATTTTCATTTCCAAATTTCTTGAGCACCTCATTTCATGCTATTAAATCTACAACATATAACATAAAACATGCTCGAACAAAAAGGCCAAGAGCTTCACAAAACTACCATGCATGTACTCAAATCAAAGGTTTACCAAAAAACCTAGCTAACATGCATGATAACACCTTCACAACATCACTCCCATCCCATATTTTTCCAGAAAAACAGGGCACACACTTTTACCCAGATTTTCGAACACCATCTTTTACATGCTTGAATCCTTCACATAAAACATGTAACGTGCTTAAGGAAAAACACTGGAAACTTCATAACAACACCATGTAAGCATTTAAATCGAAGGTTTTAAGAAAACTAAGATAACATGCCATATTCACACCACTTAAAAACATGAACTTAATCAAGCTTATATAAAAAACAGAGCATGGTTTCTCACCCTACTTTGCTCCGATTTTTGGGAGGCTTCCAAGCAATGAAAATGGAAGGGCTACACACGATTTTGCTTAGCAGATGCTGGAGGTTATTTGGGAGAGAAAGGTCGAGATTTGGAATGGAGGAGAAGGGTTGAATGATTGAGCCAAGTGGGGTGGAAAGTCAGCCTTTGGCTGTGTCATCAGCATGGGTTGGGGGGGGGGGGGGGTTGGGTGTTGGGTTGTATGATGTGCTATGTTTTGGCCACGGTATTTAGCACGATGTATTAAAATATCCTCACATGATATTTATAGTATTTTCTCAATAAAATACTTCAATTCTCATTTAAACATGCTTCACCAAAACAAATAACACACACCCCAAATAAACATGCCACAACCCCAAAATCCCAACATATCTCACATGCACCCTGAAATGTATCTCCTTAATAATATTAATTCAATCCCATGAATTAACACCAAAATCATCATAATTTAATCAATGATTAAAATCACATAATCATTTCGGGGATATCACAATACTCCCCTACTTATAAGATTTCGCCCTCGAAATCAGCATGCACTTACCCAATATAAAATAAAACATAAATCACATACCAGAAAATAGTTCTGGATAATGCTGCACCATGTGTCGCTCTGTCTCCCACGTGGCCTCCTGGACACCCCTACGATCCCACTGACCTTGACCATAGGAATAACTTTGTTCCGAAGCCTGCGGTCTGCCCTATCCAAAATCCTGATAGGCCGCTCCACATAGGAAACATCGGACTCAAACTGCACCTCTGAAGGCTGTAACACATGCGAAGGATCTGGCTCGTACTTCCTCAGCATAGACACATGGAATACATCGTGTATACCTTATAGAGAGGGCGGTAAAGCCAAACGGTACGCCAAAGTACCAACACGCTGCAAGATCTCATACGACCCTACATATCTTGGGGATAACTTTCCCCGCATCCCAAACCGTACCACACCTCTGAAAGGTGAGATCTTCAGAAAGACTCTGTCGCCTAACTCAAACTCCAACGGCCTTTGCCGCTGATTGGCATACGCCGCTTGTCTGTCCTGAGCTGCCTTCATCTTTCTCCTGATAACCTTTACCTTCTCTTCCATATCCTGGACCAACTCTGGTCCCCCGACCGATTTACGGTCCACATCATCCCAACACAAAGGCGACCTGCAACGCCTGCCATATAGGGCTTCAAATGGAGCCATCTGTATGCTAGCCTGGTAACTGTTATTATAAGAAAATTCCACCAAGGCTACTGAGTCCTGCCAAGAAGTGTCGAACTCCAGCACACACGCCCTTAACATATATTCGAGCGTCTGTATCGTACGCTTGGTCTGTCCGTCCGTCTGGGGATGATATGCTGTGCTCAACCTTAACTCTGTACCTAGAGCTGACTGAAGACCTTCCCAGAAGTGAGATGTAAACCGCGGGTCTCGATCAGACACAATCGAAACAGGGATCCCATGCAGTCTCACCACATCTCTGACATATAACTGTGCCATCCTCAAGTACGTGAAGGTCATACAGTAGGGAATGAAATGAGCACTCTTAGTCAATCTGTCGACGACTACCCATATAGCATCAAAACCCGAAACAGTCATCGATAAGTGGGTCACGAAATCCATAGACACGTGCTGCCACTTCCACTCGGGTATCTCCAAACTCCTTAGCTCACCTCCAGGCCTCTGCCTCTCAGCCTTCACCTGCTGACAAATCAAACAGCGCTTGACGAATGAAGTAACATCCTGTTTCATTCGCCTCCACCAGAACTGGCTGCATAAATCCTTATACATCTTCTTCCCGCCCGGGTGGATACTCATCCTGCTGCAATGAGCTCGCTGCAATATACCCTGTCGCAACTCGGGTGTATCCAGAATCATTCATCTGTCGCCAAACCTCAGAGAACCGTCCTCAGCTACTCTGAATCTTGATGGCTGACCTGAATGAACCACTGACATCCATCTCTGAACCTCTGCATCGGTCCCCTGAGCCTTCCGGATGTGTTCATAAATGATTGGCTCAGCTAGCAAAGTCAATACCTGTACTGGTGAAGTAGATACATCATAATCAAACCCCAACTGACAGTAGGAGTCCAACATAGCCGATAGACACATGGCATCCTCTGATGTGCTCCTCACCTTCCGACTCAAAGCGTCAGCTATCAAGTTTGCTTTTCCCGGATGGTATTCGATTTCACAGTCGTAGTCCTTCAGCAGGTCCATCCATCTCCTCTGCCTCATATTCATCTCAGCCTGTGTAAACAAGAACTTCAGGCTCTTGTGATCAGTGAAGATGGTAAATGAGGTACCATATAAGTAGTGTCGCCATATCTTCAGGGCGAACACTATAGCTGCTAATTCCAGATCATGGACTGGATACCTCGTCTCGTGTGGCTTCAACTGTCTAGAAGCATAAGCCACTACATGTCTGTCCTGCATCAGTACGCATCCTAGGCCCTGTAGCGATGCGTCAGTATAAAGAACAAATCCTTTGTTCTCCCTGGGAATCACCAAAACTGGTGCAGTAGTCAGTCGGTGCTTTAATTCCCGGAAACTCTGCTCGCAAGCCTCTAACCAACAAAATGGGACTCCCTTCTGAGTCAACTGTGTAAGTGGCTTGGCGATCTTTGAGAAACCCTCGACGAAACGTCGGTAATAGCCGGCCAGACCAAGAAAACTTCGAATCTCACTGACTGAAGTAGGGGCAGACCAATCCATAACTGCCTCAATCTTCCTGGGATCTACTGATATCCCCTCTCGAGAGATAATGTGACCCAAGAATGATACACTGCTCAACCAAAACTCACACTTGCTGAGTTTGGCGTACAACTGGTGATCTCTGAGAATCTGTAGTACAATCCTCAGATGATCGGCATGATCCTCCTCAATCCTTGAATAGACAAGGATGTCATCAATGAATACGATCACAAACTGATCGAGGTACTCTTGAAATACTCTGTTCATTAAACTCATAAAAACTGCAGGTGCATTTGTTACACCGAAAGGCATCACCAAGAACTCATAGTGTCCATACCGAGTTCTAAAAGCTGTCTTCTGGACATCATCAGCTCTAACTCGCACCTGGTGATAGCCTGACCTCAAGTCTATCTTTGAGTACACCTCTGTACCCTGAAGCTGATAAAAAAGATCATCAATCATCGGAAGTGGATACCTGTTCTTCACTGTGGCCTTGTTCAGTTGCCTATAGTCAATGCACAGATGCATTGAACCATCCTTCTTCTTTACGAACAAAACTGGCGCACCCCAAGGCGATACACTAGGACGAATGTATCCCTTGTCGAGGAGTTCCTGTAATTGCACTTTCAGCTCCCTCAGCTCTGCCGGTGCCATCCTGTATGGGGCACAAGAAATGGCTGATGTCCCCGGCAGTAGCTCAATGGCAAACTCCACATCTCTGATCGGCGGAAACCCTGGAATCTCATCCGGGAATACATCAATGAACTCCGCCACAACCGGAATGTCCTCGGCTCTCACTTCCTTCTCTTCTGATGCATTCATGGCATAAATAAGGTAGCCCGTGTGGCCGCGTTTCAATAATCGCGACATCTTAACCGCTGAGATTACTGGAATCTTTGGACGAGAGCCGTCCCCATAAAAAGTCCACGGGAACCCCTGATCAGACAGAAAACGTACCATCCTCTGTCGGCAATCTACCACAGCTCGGTATCTGCTCAACACATCAATGCCGATAATGCAGTCAAAATCTGCCATCTCTAACTTAATCAGATCGGCCCTCAGATCATTGCCCTCAAAATAAATGAGGTAATCAGATAACAGTCGGTCTGCAGTCGCATACTTTCCCGTGGGTGTCGAGACCATGAGAGGCGTGGGTAACAGAGACGAGCACAAGCGGTGTCTCTCCACAAAAGCAGCAGATACAAAAGAATGGGAAGCACTTGTATCTATCAATATAAGTGCAGGGTACGTAAATAAATGGCACGTACCAGCAATGACCTCCTTCGAGGCTGCCTCAGACTGCTCCCGAGTCAGTGCATACACCTGACCCTGCGGCGGTCCTGCCGTCTGACCTCCCTAGGGTCGAGGTGCAAACTGCTGTCCCTGTGGTGCCCTCCCAGCATCAAACCTTGGCCTATTCGGCCCAGAGTCTGCCTGACCTGCCCGATTGGGGCAACCTCGAGCCAAGTGGCCCATCTTGCCACAAACATAGCAACCCTGACAGTCACGTGACAGGTGCCATCCTCCACAGTTGTTACATCGGTTTCCTCCTGTCTTACTTCCCTGGGATGGCCCTCGGTTACTTTGCTTCTGACTTTGAGACTTCTTCCCACTGAATCTAGAAGATGAAGAGGCCCCACGAGGCTTGAACTGGTTCCCTCGTGGCCTCAGGCTATCAACAACAGGCCTCTGTCGGTGGTACGAAAGGGGGTACAACGTCCTTGTACGCGCCCACTGCAATCTCTGCCAACTCTGCCCGTGTCAGGGCGTCATCAAAAGAGCTGGGGTTGTTGGAGACAACCCGATCAAACAGTTCTGGCCTCAGTCCCTTCAGAAAGTTTCTCATCTTAGCATGACTGCTGACAGCAATATGAGGCACATACCTCAGCAGTGAGGAATACTGCATAGCATAGTCTGACACTGACAGGCTGCCTTGCTTTAAATTATTGTACTCATCTTCCTTCAATTGTCTGGCAGCTGCAGAATAATACCGGTTAAGGAACCGGGTCCTGAATACAGTCCAGTCAACTGTCATAATTTGAGCTCTCAGCTCCATCACCGTGGTCTTCCACCACATAGAAGGCTTCTTCGCCATCTGAAACTCGGCTAACCTCAGCCATGCGGTACGTGCACAAGGCGCAGTCACAAGTATCTGCTCTATCCGCTCCAGCCACTCTTCGGCTGCTTCACCAGACTCAGTCCCCTCAAAAATAGGTGGATGATAGCTCAAGAACTGGGTCAGACTTATCTCTCCTGGTAATAACATCTGTGCACTGGGCTCCACGCCCACAGCAGGTGGCGGTAAAGGATTCGGCTGAGCAATATTGGCATTCATACTGCCCATATCCCCTACCTCTTCATTGAGGTTCTCCGGGTTAATAGCCGCCATGCTGCAACACAAGAGTTAACAACAATACCAAAAGCAGTTCATAATATAAGCCGTTAGATAACAAGAGTATCATATTCAAAAGCATGTTAGTATAACACTTATACAACAACATGCATCACATGCATAACATGCCCAACAATGAATACCTAGCAAACTTGTCTCTAAAGGCTACCCTTCATTCTTCCCTGGTTATCTAACCTGGCTCTGATACCACTAAATGTAAGACCCCGTTATCTCAAACATACTATTAGGTGCAATTAGGAGAATTAAACATACTTAATCAGAGTATTTAGATCGTGTTGACAAATTGAGCTGAGTCTACATGTAAAAAAAAAGACATGCCAAAAGAACTTGTTACACTCTTTAACAAATTGGGTAAAGCTACTTCTATTGTACTCCTAGTAGAACTATACAAAATTGGTCTTTATCTTGTTATCTTGTAGCACTCCTTACAGCTCAGCTTATCAACCTGACCCTGATTCTCCTTAGTAAAAGCACCTACAAGAACAACCCCCAACACATGAGCACATCATAATTCATATTCAACATAATATGAATGCAAACGTAAATGCATAAATCATAATACAAACACTTCCTGTATTTCCATCGCATTTACTACTCCCATTGGTTGTCCCTGTACCATAACTCACAATTAATCAACATATGAATTTATGGTTCTTAATAATGTCATGACATATCTTTACTTCTTAAATCCTTACTTCAATCCCGAGTCATTTATCATTAGTGTATTTCAATGCTTCTTACTTCTCCACGTAAGCGGAATTCTTCCTCGCTTCTTATGGAAGTTCGCGTAAGCATTAAAATCCTCACTAGGATAACCTTGACTCGTGAAATACATCTCTTATATTTCACAACATACATATGCAAAAATGATGCATATCAACATGTATCATATCATGATGCACTATCTTATGCATATCTTGCTTTACCTTGTGTTAAATAAATAAACACATAATACATGTTACCGTTGGGATGTCCGTACGTCGCTTACGTACCTTTCCAAAATGTGGTGTGTTGCAGGACTCTATCCCATGCGCTGTGTAGCTGTCTGTGAAGGCTCTACACCAGTGTACAACACAATATTAGATGTCTCATTACAATCCAATATCAAAAATTAAACAAATTACACATTTTAAAAAAATCAGGCACTACCGATCGATCGGCCCTCATCACCGATCGATCGGTGAACACTTCGAATTAAATAAAAAAGCTACGGCTTTTGCCGATCGATCGGTGTTCTTTACCGATCGATCAATCGCTCTGTTTCAGTGCGATTTTTCTAGAATTCTCTAACACTGATTTTCATACCCTTCAATCTAACATGTAAGACATACAACCTGCCCAAACCAACATGCTAGCAGCCACAATACAATACCCTGAATGTATTCATATCACAGTTATACCCCAAACTCAAACCCACATGCGTTATAATTACCCATTTACATCAGTACTCAACCAACCTGTGATGACCAGAGATTATAGATGTTAATCCTGGAGTATTAATAAACCCTAAAGTTGTTTTACGTGGCGATTTGGAGTTTAATTGCGGTATTGGGCCTTTCGGGCTCGTCTATTTGAGTAGTTGGGATCGTTGGATCCCGAGGTTGAGATTGTATTCTCATTCCGGTGAAAACCTATGAGTTGAGTTTTTAGTGCGACTCGGGATCTGGGGTGCTTTGTGTGGGCACCGGTAGGGGGTTTTGGAGTTAGAGAGTGTTTTTGAAAACATATGATTTTTAATGAATCATGATGTATTTGTGGGGCTATTAGTATTTCGGGGTATTTTTGCTATAAATACCAGTTGAACCCGAGATTTTAATTATTGGAGCCATTTTCCTTCCACCTTGCCCGCCTCACTCTCTCTCTCTCCTCGCTGTCGACACAAGCGTTGAGGATGCAATGGGTTTATTGCATGTCCTTTCAGAATTTGAAACTCTGTGGAGTTTCGATTGTTTATTTATGATGCCAAATTGAGTTGCAATGATGCGACTGCTCATTCGATGGAGGAGGTTTGAAAGTGGAAACCAGGTTGGTATGTGTACACCGTGGTATACTAGTGTTTCCATCGTAACGATGTATGTTAGACATCATGAGTCATGGTAGAGACGTCATTGAATGATATCTAAGATGGAATTGGGAGCGATTCGAATCATTGCAGTTTCAGTTGACTAACTGCTTTGGATTGTTAGCGTTGAGTTGTGCTGACGCTCTTTGACGTTATGATGGATTTGGAAGTCTATTCCACTCCATAGTTTGACACGAGGTCAACGTTCTCACGGTTGAGGTGTCATTCATGATGCGTTCATACTAGTTGTATTAGAACGAAGGATGACTGTCCGATCTACAGTCGTAAGTATCGGTTATTTTGCAGTCATGAGAGACTGACCTTTGGGATGAACCGCATCGAGGTACGTTTTGCCTCTTGGGTGATAATTTGGTTTTGGTAGGTCGCTCTGTTTCAGAGTTTGATGTGAGGTAAGTATCCTCGCGTTTATTAAGACGATCCTAATATGGTCAAGGATCGAGGTTATGGCTTCATGTTGTTGTGTAGCCTGGGTGTTACGTGATACACCAGTGCTAATTTCGAGGACGAAATTCTTTTAGTGGGGGATATTGTGATGACCAGGGATTATAGATGTTAATCCCGGAGTATTAATAAACTCTAAAGTTGTTTTACGTGGCGATTTGGAGTTTAATCGCGGTATTGGGCCTTTCGGGCTCGTCTATTTGAGTAGTTGGGATCGTTGGATCCCGAGGTTGAGATTGCATTCTCATTCCGGTGAAAAACCTATGAGTTGAGTTTTTAGTGCGACTCGGGATCTGGGGTGTTTTGTGTGGGCACCGGTAGGGGGTTTTGGAGTTAGAGAGAGAGTTTTTGAAAACAGATGATTTTTAATGAATCATGATGTATTTGTGGGGCTATTAGTATTTCGGGGTATTTTTGCTATAAATACCAGTTGAACCCGAGATTTTAATTATTGGAACCATTTTCCTCACCTTTCCCGTCACTCTCTCTCTCCCCGCGTCCGCCCTTTTCCCGTCGCCCCCAACCCCCGCGCGTAAATGCGACGCGCCCGCCGCCGTCCGGCCGCCGTACGGCGCGTCCGACCCACCAACGGCTTCGTCTCGTCCAGGCGCAGCTTTCCACACCGGTAATTTGAAGTTTTGTCGAGAATCGCGTTCGGATTTGCCAGAAAAGCGCAAGGGTTCGAAAATTGGAATCTGTCCGATTTGGGGCTCAATTTTGGTACGATTTTGGGGCTTTTCTTCGGGTGTTTTTGGGGCGTTTTGTGCTGTTAATTGGGTCGAATATTTCATACTTTAATGGTTCAAAAATTTGTTGCCATTGGTTCGAATTTTGGTGTTCTGTTTTTCGAAAATCTTGCTGATTTTTTTTGGATAAATTCTTATGCTTCACATGGTTCAGCTTTTGAGTCTCTTTGGTGATGCATTATGGTTCGAATTTAACGCTGCTTGCGTGGGGTTAGGGTTCGAATTTGGGGGTTTTGGCAGGGGGTGGTGATTCTTGTTATTGATAGATTAATTCATGTTTTAGATGAATTACGGTGCATAGTTGGGTTCGATTTGTGATGTGAAGGTTCGAAAATTTATGGGGAGTTCTTGAGCAATTTTCGATATTGTCTCCTTCGTTTTCCCTCCCTGCATGTGCCCTGCCCCGGGTTCTTTAAATGATTAATTATCGTGTGTTGACAATTTTTCTGAGGGTTATGGGTGCGCTTGAGCATGGGTTGCATGTTCGTAAATAATTGTGAATTATTTATCGTGTTAGCACCTCGTTCCTCGGGGCATGGAACTCGAGCAAGGTTTGGCTCGGACTTCGGAGATTTAAGGTACGTGTGACGTACGAGCATTTCTTTATATGAGAGCATTTGTGAAATGCATAATGTATTTTGATTGCATTGAATAATTGTGCGTATGGTTATATAAATTTGTTGATATTGTAAGTAACCCCATGAGCATACAACGCAGCGGAATAAAATTTTGGGATTACAAACCAGCGATCTATACATAGGGAATCATATCGGATTAGAGAATTACAAGTGTCTTACCCTTGTAGCGTGTTTGAAGCCGAATCCACGGAGCTGCACCACGTCCTACGCCTTCTCCGAGTCACTAAGCAAAACTCGATTGGTTTTACCTCAACGGTATCCACACGATCAGATCGAGTGAAGGGATGGATTAATAACACGTTGCTAGACAAGTTATTAATCCGATACACGAAGCTAACTCGATTCACAATCGAAGATCACCACCAAAACAACAAGATCACTCCTCGGTTATCAAGAAACCGAGAGCTCCTCTTGAAGTCGGCGGCCGTGAGCTATCTAGCTTGTGTAGGGTTTTGTGTTTTTGATATGATAATTGTCTTACAATAAAACACCATGCAATCATATTAAATATGATTAATTAAAGGCTTTCTTAAAGCTTCATGGGTTTAAGCCCATGATTTAATTAATCCTTATGATTATTAAGACTCCTCTTAATTATTTAATTCATCCCATGAATTTAATTTCCCTTCTCGATTTAATCTTTTGTGCGACCCGATAGGATCTCGTAATGTTGGCAGTGACATAAAATCTCATTTTATGTCGCAAGCATCGAGCGGTATCTAGCAACACATCGATGCTACCCAAATTACGAGAATGTCAATGACTCGACATAACCTTTAGAACTTGTGATAATATTAATCATGTAACTTAATCCCTTTGTCCTTTGTGTTTAGATTGAACACGAGTCATGGAATAGTCATACTCGTATATTCAATCTTCATTTCTTGATCCCCAAGTAGAACTAGAATAAACGAATAAGCTCGATATCTCATATCGACTCATTCGAGCATGGCCATGCATTTTAGTTCTCACTTGATCAAGGGCCAAACACATCTCCTGTTATATAGGAGGGACAAATCCTATCTCGATCAGTCAACATCCCTCTACATAATTCGTAGTGTATCCAATAGTCGCCTTTATAGTATACCCTGTTACGGGTAACGTTTGACGATATCAAGATACATAACTCCTTATGTTGGGATCTCTGATGATCACAAGTCGTAAGGATTGTATACATTATTATCACTATGAGAATTGCATATGACGATCATATAACTATCCATGTTGCATTCTCATGGTGGGTCTGTCCAGTACATCGTTCTCTAACATGCACCCATATGTTGATTTGATATCTCATATCAATGAACAATTCATCGATCAACATATGCTAGTCTCTACGTGTTATCATTATCCCTATCATGATAATACTTGACTAGGGACATCTTTAAGAATAATACAATATTATTCTAAGGACATTAACATATATATTAATTCACAATGCACAGTTAAAAGAATAATATATAATAATGAATTGCCATTCATAAATCCATAAACATTGTATGTCTTAAACAATCATCTAATGACTTGTCTTAGGGCATATCCCAACAGATATAGCTGAGGAACGACCAAATCTTAATATCGCCGTCACAAGCGTGCGTGACACTAGAGTAGGATAACTCTTATATGATATATGGGGTACTGGATTTATATGACCATTGTAGGGCATTGAGATGCCCGAGAATGACTGTGGAATCATGAAATTATTGTAAGACATTTGAGATGTCTGAGTATAATGGAAAATTGATAAAATAAATGCGAGGCATTTGAGCTATCTGTGATTAATAGCGAAGTTGAGAAATCAGTATTGATATTGAGATATCTATTTTTGCATGTATAATGAATTTGGAATCATTAATTATTGATATTTGAGAATCAGGCATGCGATGAGTTAATCAATGTGTTGATTTACTGATTTTTGAGATTTGATGAGTTTGATGATTGTGAGAACAGGGACAGTACACGGAACCCCGGATGAGGACGTTGCCATCCAGGGAGTATCATTTAAATTCATTAGTATTTACTTTTGTTGTAAATTATGAATTTCATTATTGTGATTATGGGATTTTGTGTATTGGTATGCTCACCCCGTTGGGGTCTGTCTCTGTTGGGGCAGGTGAACAGGTACATCGATGGCTGTGGAGCTGAGCTCGAGCTGTTGATTGGATGTACTCCCAGGGTCGTGGTACCAGGGCTTGATGGAGCATGGTACCGTATAGAGTACTTATATACACCTGATGGTTATATACACATTCATGATGCTCGCATGTGAGCACGGTTATACTTGTATATGGGTTGTATATAAAGGCATGAGACTTTCTCTCTTTCATTCTATGTTGCATGCAATTAAGGGTAGAATTGCTAATGATATGAGTGTCATTGGTGTATTATGTGGGTGTTGAAACCCACTTTTGTTGTCATATGTGTGGTGTCTTCCCTGGCTGGGAATTTACTTGGTATTGTTGTATTCTGATGAGTATCATGTTTTCCCTGGCCGGGAACTATGTTATGTGTTGTGCTTTTATTTCGGGATAGCTCTATTTATGGGGAGACTCTGCCCAAAGTTTTATAAAAGTCCACAATGTAAACAGTGGCACAAAGGGGATGGTAATGGGCGAACTTTATGAGTCTATTTGTTGTTAGGCTGATGATCTTATAACATTGAGTATTAAAGAAAATTTTGTAATTGCCATTCAATGGTAAAGTATCATCTGAGCTTCCCGATTGACTTTTTATTGAAAGCATGTGCCACACATAGTGGTTAATACACTAATCAAGGGTTAAGGGCTAAGGGGTCCTTCCATTAGTGGTATCAGAGCAGTGGTTGCTCATTGGGGCTGTTAAGGGCCTAGGAAATTGTTGATAGCACATAATTATGCATGATGGCATTAATGTTGAATGACACAACTTGTTGCTTATGTGCTTTTATGATATGAAAAGTGGTATTGCTAACCATTGTGCTTGCAGGAATCGTGTGGAACACGATAGGATGACATTAATAGTGATGTCTGGCACTCCGTGTGTTACGTGCCAAAGAATCTGATTTTGTAAGAGAATCAGGTAAAGGGATATTTCCGAGGTAACATGTCTTGGTATACATATTGACTTGCAAGTGGTTGCATATATGCATTGAATGTTTGATGCATAGCGTATATGGCTATTGTTGCTAACCATGATGGTTGCAGGTTACAGGAAATATGGAGTATAAAAAGGAATGATGATTATACATTCCAGGAGTCTTGTGTATCACAATGAGAATTTTTATACTTACGTTTTAACCGCTAAAAATGTGGAGCGGGAGGGGGGAGGCTCGCTTGCACATGGAGGCGGGGTATTCCATACTAAGCGAGGATGATATACCGCTTGTATGAAGAAGCTTATGCTTATACCGCTAAAAATGTGGAGCGGGAGGGGGGAGGTCGCTTGCACATGGAGGCGGGGTATGCCATACGAAGCGAGGATGAGATACCGCTTGTATGAAGAAGCGAGGATGAGATGCCGCTTGTTAGGATGATGATTCATTCCTTTGTGATGACATGGATGATAGCGGTGATGTATTCCGCTGTGTCGAGGATGATGATTCATTCCTTTGTGATGACACGGATGATAGCGGTGATGTATTCCGCTGTGTCGAGGATGATGATTCATTCCTTTGTGATGACACGGATGATAGCGGTGATGTATTCCGCTGTGTCGATGATGATGATTCATCTCTTTGTGATTATTGGCGATGGTTTATACCGCCGGACACGGATGATAGCGGTGATGTATTCCGCTGTGTCGATTTATATTCATTTTTTTATGAGGACACGGATGATAGCGGTGATGTGTTCCGCTGTGTCGATTTATATTCATTTCTTTATGAGGACACGGATGATAGCGGTGATGTGTTCCGCTGTGTCGATTTATATTCATTTCTTTATGAGGACACGGATGATAGCGACGATGTAATCCGCTGTGTCGATTTATATTCATTTCTTTATGAGGACACGGATGATAGCGACGATGTATTCCGCTGTGTCTATTTATATTCATTTCTTTATGAGGACACGGATGATAGCGACGATGTATTCCTGTGATGACCAGGGATTATAGATGTTAATCCCGGAGTGTTAATAACCCCTAAAGTTGTTTTACGTGGCGATTTGGAGTTTAATCGCGGTGTTGGGCCTTCTGGGCTCGTTTATTTGGATAGTTGGGATCGTTGGATCCAGAGGTTGAGATTGTATTCTCATTCCGGTGAAAAACGTATGAGTTGGGTTTTTGATGTGTCTCGGGATCTGGGTGCTTAGTGTGGACACCGGTAGGGGGTTTTTGAGTTAGAGAGAGAGTTTTTGAAAACAGATGATTTTTAATGAATCGTGATGTATTTGTGGGACTATTAGTATTTCGGGGTATTTTTGCTATAAATACCAGTTGAACCCGAGATTTTAATTTTAATTTCATTTCAGCCCCACTTTCCCGTCATTCTCTCTCCCCGTCCGCGCCATTCCCGTCTGCCCCAGCCCCCGCGCACAAAAGCGGTGCGCCCGACCCACCGGTGGCTTTTTCTCGTCCAGGCGCTCCTTTCTACACCGGCAATTCGAAGTTTAGTCGCGATTTGAGTTCGGATTTTTGCAGAATGCTTCGATCCCCAAATTCTAGGGTTCTTCGATTTCGATCGATTTTCCTTCCGATCTTCGTATGGGTAACCTTCCTTACCCTTTTTTCCATGCTTGTGATGTTTTTTTCCCTGCCTAATTGTGAAATTTGGTTCAAAATTTCCCCAATTTTCGTAGGGTTTATGTTCGAATTTTGGGGGTTTTTGGCAAGGGGTGTTGATTCTTGTTGTTGTTCGATTAATTCATGTTTAGATGAATTATAGTGTTTAATTGGGTTCGATTTGTGAGATTAGGGTTCGAAAATTTGTAGGGTGTTCTTGAACAATTTTCGATAATGTCTCATTCGTTTTCCCTCCCTGCATATACCCTGCCCCGGGTCTTTTAAAAGGTATTGTCGAGTGTTGACAATATTTTTGAGGGTTGAGTGTGCTTGAGCATGGGTTGCATGTTCGTAAATAATTGTGAATTATTTATCGTGTTAGCACATCGTTCCTCGGGGCATGGAACTCGAGCAAGGTTTGGCTCGGACTTCGGAGATTTAAGGTACGTGCGACGTACGAACATTTCTATATATATTAGAGCATTGTGAAATGCATAATGTATTTTTGATTGCATTGAATATTGTGCGTATGGTTATATATATATGTTGATATAGCCAAGGGACGACCAAATCTTGATATCGCCGCTTGTAGCGTGCGTGACACTAGAGTGGGATAACTCTTACATGATATATGGGGTACTGGGTTAATATGACTATTGTAGGGCATTTGAGATGCCTGGGAATGATCGTGGGATCATGTATTCATTATAAGACATTTGAGATGTCTAGGTATAATGGGGAATTGGTAAAATAAAATGCTAGGCTTTTGAGCTATATGTGATTGATAGCGAGGTTGTGAAATCAGTATTAGATATTGAGATATCTATATTTGCATGTATAATGAATTGGGAATCACTATCTATTGATACTCGAGAATTAGGCATGCGATGAGTTAATCAATGTGTTGATTTACTGATTTTTGAGATTTGATGAGTTTGATGATTGTGAGAACAGGGACAGTACACGGAATCCCGGATGAGGATGTTGCCATCCAGGGAGTATCATTTAAAATTCATTAGTATTTACTTTTGTTGTAAATTATGAATTTCATTATTGTGATTATGGGATTTTGTGTATTGGTATGCTCACCTCGTTGGGGGCTGTCTCTGTTGGGGCAGGTGAACAGGTACATTGATGGCTTTGGAGTTGAGCTCGAGCTGTTGATTGGATTTATTCCCAGGATCGTGGTACCAGGGCTTGATGGAGCACGGTATCGTATAGAGTACCTATATACACCTGAGGGTTATATACATATTCATGATGCTCGCATGTGAGCACAATTATACTTGTATATGGATTGTATATAAAGGCATGAGCCTTTCTCTCTTTCATTTGATGTTGCATGCAATTAGAGGTAGAATTGCTAAATGATATGAGAGTCATTGGTGTATTATGTGGGTGTTGAAACCCACTTTTGTCGTCATATGTGTGGTGTCTTCCCTGGCTGGGAATTTACTTGGTATTGCTGCATTCTGATGAGTATTATGTTTTCCCTGGCCGGGAATTATGTTATGTGTTGTGCTTTTATTTCGGGATAGCTCTATTTATGGGGAGACTCTGCCCAAATTTTTATAAAAGTCCACAATGTAAAAAGTGGCACAAAGGGGATGGTAATGGGCGAACTTTATGAATCTATTTGTTGTTAGGCTGATGATCTTATAACATTGAGTGTTAATGGAAATTTTGTAATTGCCATGCAATGATAAAGTATCATCTGAGCTTCCCGATTGACTTTTTATTGAAAGCATGTGCCACACATAGTGGTTAATATACTAATCAAGGGTTAAGGGCTTGGGGTCCTTACAATTCCGCTGTGTCGATGATGATGATTCATTCCTCTATGATGATGGGCGATGATTCATACCGCCAGACACATGTATAGCGATGAGACATTCCGCTGTGTCGGTTGATGATGGTTCACGCCGTTGAGCATATGTATATGATGATTTACGATGACTCATTCTTCTATGAGGATTGGCGATGATTCGTGCCTCCGGATATGTTGATAGCGATGTCTCTTTCCTCTATTATGTGGACGATGATTCATGCTCGGGTGTATAGCGAGGTTTCATGCCACTTATTATATGACGAGGTATCATGCCGTCAATTCTATAGCGAGGGATTGTGCCGCTATGTACTCAGCACAAGATTTTGCCGCCTTCGAGCGATGGGTGCTGATTACGCATTATTTTTGAGCGACGGAGACAGGTATGCCGCTATCTTGTTAGCGATGAGGTATGTGATATTGCTATTCTATTAGCATTAGCATGAGGATGGATGACATACGCTGATGTACATGTAGCGTCACGAGTTGACTGGGTTGTTTAGATGTCATTGTTGACATGTATCGTCACTAGTTGACGATGCCTTAGATGCCATGAGTGGGCATGTGTCCTCACGGGATGACGATGACGATGGTGTAGGAGATGTCTTATTAGGCATGCATCATCGTTACGATGAACAATGCGTTGAGTATACGTATTCAGTTGTATGCCTT
This sequence comes from Haberlea rhodopensis, assembly GCA_907163345.1. Classification (NCBI taxonomy): domain Eukaryota; kingdom Viridiplantae; phylum Streptophyta; class Magnoliopsida; order Lamiales; family Gesneriaceae; genus Haberlea; species Haberlea rhodopensis. The sequence continues at coordinate 1,474,926 of CAJQUN010000092.1, forward strand.
GGGTGCCAGTACCGAGCACAAGGTGGTGTGTGCGTCACCGATTGACGTGACCCTTATACCGAGCGGGTTGCTCGAGGAATGGATGGATGCGCTGTACATGTGATTGTACAGCAGCTTGTGTTTGGGGTGCTCATATTACGAGTGGTGATACCCTTGAGGTATGCTCGTTGGAATGGCTTTTGGCCATGTAATCTGACGACAGGAGTAATCATGGAGGAAATTTCGCGCCTTCTGTCGGTATGACATGTGGTAGACATGGTCACACCACCCTTGAGGGTGTAGAATGGGTCCTAAGGGAGTAGGATCGGGTTATGTTAAGTACATGGGGACATTGGAGTGTCCAGGGTGTATCGGCATTAGAGGAACGTTGGGTACAGACCCACTACTCTATTGACTTTTCTTCCCACGGTGTGGTATGCCGTGCGGAAACGTCCGTCTTGTTGGTAGGTTTGAGGTAAACCTAAAGAGGCAGAGACTAGTTTGTCTGTCGCTGGTGTGCAGCACCATGATGGGCTTGCTAGAGCCGTTATACTGCTCGTTGGAACCAAGTTTGGCAAATCGTAAGGTGATACGATGTGGATTGTGGTGGACTCTAGTAGCCACCACGTCATTTGAAGTTGAGGTTGTGTATGCCTCACTGAAACGTGTATACGTTATGTTTAATTTTGGTGAGACTTGTCTGGGACAGCTCATAATGTTGGAGTACCAACAAGAGAGTCATCAAGTCGTTGTTGACTCGATCTGGGGAATCCGTATATTTGGGTGTTATTGTATCCAGTTTTTTTTTCCGAACGGTGGTTCGAGACTAGTGGATCTCGAGTTCGATGGCACTTCCCTTGTGAGGAAGGAGGTAGTGTTATACCTATTTGGGAATCTTTGAAAGATTCGGTGAGTTGGTACGTATGGTGTTGATTTTGGGAATCACGCCGTGTTGTTGATCGTCGATTATCATTCTCCACTGGATGGGAATGACTCGGAATTGACAGTTGTGTTTGGGGCTTAGGGGTATGTTGTAGATACCCGAGCCGAGTGCATTGAGTATGCATGTGGTGTCCGTGCTTAGGCAGGTATACCGGTGAGTATACGGATGCCAATTTTTGATTTCCTTTTTGTCAAGCATAGAGTTATGCTATTTTTGGATGGTTAAATCTCTGATGAGAGATATGGAACACCTTGAGATTGGGAATCTCCATGGCACGATGATTATGAGGAATAATCGTGAAGTTAGTTGACTTCCCTTGAGGAGGGATTATCTTGTGTGGGTTAAGGTATTTCCTTGTTGGTGTTTTCCTCCGAGTTATGCGATAGCCTTCCCAAGTTTGGATTGTTAAATCCTAGGATTATCAAGGGATGGCATGAATTCAAGTTGGTTGGGTGTCGCTGTCGACACAAGCGTTGAGGATGCAATGGGTTTATTGCATGTCCTTTCAGAATTTGAAACTCTGTGGAGTTTCGATTGTTTATTTATGATGCCAAATTGAGTTGCAATGATGCGACTGCTCATTCGATGGAGGAGGTTTGAAAGTGGAAACCAGGTTGGTATGTGTACACCGTGGTATACTAGTGTTTCCATCGTAACGATGTATGTTAGACATCATGAGTCATGGTAGAGACGTCATTGAATGATATCTAAGATGGAATTGGGAGCGATTCGAATCATTGCAGTTTCAGTTGACTAACTGCTTTTGGATTGTTAGCGTTGAGTTGTGCTGACGCTCTTTGACGTTATGATGGATTTGGAAGTCTATTCCACTCCATAGTTTGACACGAGGTCAACGTTCTCACGGTTGAGGTGTCATTCATGATGCGTTCATACTAGTTGTATTAGAACGAAGGATGACTGTCCGATCTACAGTCGTAAGTATCGGTTATTTTGCAGTCATGAGAGACTGACCTTTGGGATGAACCGCATCGAGGTACGTTTTGCCTCTTGGGTGATAATTTGGTTTTGGTAGGTCGCTCTGTTTCAGAGTTTGATGTGAGGTAAGTATCCTCGCGTTTATTAAGACGATCCTAATATGGTCAAGGATCGAGGTTATGGCTTCATGTTGTTGTGTAGCCTGGGTGTTACGTGATACACCAGTGCTAATTTCGAGGACAAAATTCTTTTAGTGGGGGATATTGTGATGACCAGGGATTATAGATGTTAATCCCGGAGTATTAATAAACTCTAAAGTTGTTTTACGTGGCGATTTGGAGTTTAATCGCGGTATTGGGCCTTTCGGGCTCGTCTATTTGAGTAGTTGGGATCGTTGGATCCCGAGGTTGAGATTGCTTTCTCATTCCGGTGAAAAACCTATGAGTTGAGTTTTTAGTGCGACTCGGGATCTGGGGTGTTTTGTGTGGGCACCGGTAGGGGGTTTTGGAGTTAGAGAGAGAGTTTTTGAAAACAGATGATTTTTAATGAATCATGATGTATTTGTGGGGCTATTAGTATTTCGGGGTATTTTTGCTATAAATACCAGTTGAACCCGAGATTTTAATTATTGGAGCCATTTTCCTTCCACCTTGCCCGCCCACTCTCTCTCTCTCCCCGCGCCCATTTCCCGTCTGCCCCAACCCCCGGGCGTAAAAGCGTCGCGCCCGCCGCCGTCCGGCCGCCGTTCGGCGCGTCCGACCCACCAACGGTTTCGTCTCGTCCAGGCGCAGCTTTCCACACCGGTAATTTGAAGTTTCGTCGAGAATCGCGTTCGGATTTGCCAGAAAAGCGCAAGGGTTCGAAAATTGGAATCTGTCCGATTGGGGGCTCGATTTTTGGTACGATTTTGGGGCTTTTCTTCAGGTGTTTTTGGGGCGTTTTGTGCTGTTAATTGGGTCGAATATTTCATACTTTAATGGTTCAAAAATTTGTTGCCAATGGTTCGAATTTTGGTGTTCTGTTTTTCGAAAATCTAGCTGATTTTTTTTGGATAAATTCTTATGCTTCACATGGTTCAGCTTTTGAGTCTCTTTGGTGATGCATTATGGTTCGAATTTAACGCTGCTTGCGTGGGGTTAGGGTTCGAATTTGGGGGTTTTGGCAGGGGGGTGGTGATTCTTGTTATTGATAGATTAATTCATGTTTTAGATGAATTATGGTGCATAATTGGGTTCGATTTGTGATGTGAAGGTTCGAAAATTTATGGGGAGTTCTTGAGCAATTTTCGATATTGTCTCCTTTGTTTTCCCTCCCTGTATGTGCCCTGCCCCGGGTTCTTTAAATGATTAATTGTCGTGTGTTGACAATTTTTCTGAGGGTTATGGGTGCGCTTGAGCATGGGTTGCATGTTCGTAAATAATTATCAATTATTTATCGTGTTAGCACCTCGTTCCTCGGGGCATGGAACTCGAGCAAGGTTTGGCTCGGACTTCGGAGATTTAAGGTACGTGCGACGTACGAGCATTTCTTTATATGAGAGCATTTGTGAAATGCATAATGTATTTTGATTGCATTGAATAATTGTGCTTATGGTTATATAAATATGTTGATATAGCTAAGGAACGACCAAATCTTAATATCGCCGTCACAAGCGTGCGTGACACTAGAGTAGGATAACTCTTATATGATATATGGGGTACTGGATTTATATGACCATTGTAGGGCATTGAGATGCTTGAGAATGACTGTGGAATCATGAAATTATTGTAAGACATTTGAGATGTCTGAGTATAATGGAAAATTGATAAAATAAATGCGAGGCATTGAGTTATCTGTGATTAATAGCGAAGTTGAGAAATCAGTATTGATATTGAGATATTTATTTTTGCATGTATAATGAATTTGGAATCATTAATTATTGATATTTGAGAATCAGGCATGCGATGAGTTAATCAATGTGTTGATTTACTGATTTTTGAGATTTGATGAGTTTGATGATTGTGAGAACAGGGACAGTACACGAAACCCCGGATGAGGACGTTGCCATCCAGGGAGTATCATTTAAATTCATTAGTATTTACTTTTGTTGTAAATTATGAATTTCATTATTGTGATTATGGGATTTTGTGTATTGGTATGCTCACCCCGTTGCGGGCTGTCTCTGTTGGGGCAGGTGAACAGGTACATCGATGGCTGTGGAGCTGAGCTCGAGCTGTTGATTGGATGTACTCCCAGGATCGTGGTACCAGGGCTTGATGGAGCACGGTACTGTATAGAGTACTTATATACACCTGAGGGTTATATACACATTCATGATGCTCGCATGTGAGCACGGTTATACTTGTATATGAGTTGTATATAAAGGCATGAGCCTTTCTCTCTTTCATTCTATGTTGCATGCAATTAAGGGTAGAATTGCTATTGATATGAGAGTCATTGGTGTATTATGTGGGTGTTGAAACCCACTTTTGTTGTCATATGTGTGGTGTCTTCCCTGGCTGGGAATTTACTTGGTATTGATGTATTCTGATGAGTATTATGTTTTCCCTGGCCGGGAATTATGTTATGTGTTGTGCTTTTATTTCGGGATAGCTCTATTTATGGGGAGACTCTGCCCAAATTTTTATAAAAGTCTACAATGTAAACAGTGGCACAAAGGGGATGGTAATGGGCGAACTTTATGAGTCTATTTGTTATTAGGCTGATGATCTTATAACATTGAGTATTAAAGAAAATTTTGTAATTGCCATTCAATGGTAAAGTATCATATGAGCTTCCCGATTGACTTTTTATTGAAAGCATGTGCCACACATAGTGGTTAATACACTAATAAAGGGTTAAGGGCTAAGGGGTCCTTACACAACCTTTTCGGAAACAGGGTAACATTTCCATTTCCAGATTTCTTGAGCACCTCATTTCATGCTATTAATCTACAACATATAACATAAAACATGCTCGAACAAAAAGGCCAAGAGCTTCACAAAACTACCATGCATGTACTCTAATCAAAGGTTTACCAAAAAACCTAGCTAACATGCATGATAACACCTTCACAACATCACTCCCATCCCATATTTTTCCAGAAAAACAGGGCACACACTTTTACCCAGATTTTCGAACACCATCTTTTACATGCTTGAATCCTTCACATAAAACATGTAACGTGCTTAAGGAAAAATACTGGAAACTTCATAACAACACCATGTAAGCATTTAAATCGAAGGTTTTAAGAAACCTAAGCTAACATGCCATATTCACACCACTTAAAAACATGAACTTAATCAAGCTTATATCAAAAACAGAGCATGGTTTCTCACCCTACTTTGCTCCGATTTTTGGGAGGCTTCCAAGCAATGAAAATGGAAGGGCTCCACACGATTTTGCTTAGCAGATGCTGGAGGTTATTTGGGAGAGAAAGGTCGAGATTTGGAATGGAGGAGAAGGGTTGAATGATTGAACCAAGTGGGGTGGAAAGTCAGCCTTTGGCTGTGTCATCAGCATGGGTTGGGGGGGGGGGGGGGGGTTGGGTGTCGGGTGGTATGATGTGTTATGTTTTGGCCCCGGTATTTAGCACGATGTATTAAAATATCCTCACATGATATTTATAGTATTTTCTCAATAAAATACTTCAATTCTCATTTAAACATGCTTCACCAAAACAAATAACACACACCCCAAATAAACTTGCCACAACCCCAAAATCCCAACATATCTCACATGCACCCTGAAATGTATCTCCTTAATAATATTAATTCAATCCCATGAATTAACACCAAAATCATCATAATTTAATCAATGATTAAAATCACATAATCATTTCGGGGATATCACACTCACGTCACGTCCCTCTTGGAGAATCACTAACGACTTCAAGGGCTTAACGTGTGCAATTGTAGTAGATTACTCTAGTAGTAATCTACCAAGCCAATGAGAGGCTGTTCAACGATCGAGGCTAGTAGACGAGCAGACAAATCTGGGATTATCTTCCGCTGCAGTTAGATATATCGAATACCGACTATTTACTATATTAAATTCCAACACAAACCATAACCAAAATTGTCGGAAATTAAAACTTAAACCATATCTGAACCGTTCGATTTTGAATCTATTTTTTATTAAAATCGAAACCATCAATTTGAGAGCCATAATCAGAACATCCAAAATGTTTGCAATTTGATAAAACAAACTAGTGGATCTTATATTGAGTTTTTTTGACAACGTGATGTCAACAAGGATTTGGCCTAGTGATTATCTCTATTTCCAATATAAAAGGCTCGGGTTCATTGGCGGAAGCAGAATTTTTGGGAAGTCGGGCAAAAAAATTTAAAATAAAAGTTTTAGACAAAATAAAATTTTATGGGTCAAAATATATTTAATGTGGGGCAAAATTTAATGTTTAAGAGACAAACTTCAATTTTTTTAGGGTAAAATTGCAAAAAAAAAAAAAATTGTAATAAAAATTCTAAGGTAAATTTTTTTTTTTTTGGGCAAGGGGCACTTGCCCCACCTTGCGAGCTTTGGTTGAGTCCTATATACCGCTCCTAAAAAATTGGCGGGTCTAATTGAGCTTTTGGACAGCGTGATGTCTAGCATTTTATGATTGGAAGTGACCGTTTCCAAATTCAGAGGCTGTCTTTCAATGCAACGTCCGCAATGGGGTCCTGACAAAATGTAAGGACCCCCGTGCCCTTTACCCGTAATTAGCGCATAAATCCCATAATCGTGTACATGTAACCATATATGTTGGAAAATAACCATATGCTAGATTAGCATAATATACCTATAATAAAATTTCGTCCGTTTAATCCAATACATACCATTTCCATTTTCCCAACTAAACCATTTAGCATGTCATGTACCCCCGAGATACACTAATTACTTCTCAATTCATCTAGCAATTCCCAATTAATTGCATATCACAATATAGATGAAAAGAATGACATTTGCCTTTTATACAACCCATGCACACATATACGTCGCTCACAGACGAGCACCAAATAATCGTATGTGTACATAAAGTATAAAATACCATACTTCCAGCTGTCGTTACCGGTGCCTCAATCCTGGAAGCACCTCCCAAGCGCAACTCGATCTCAACTCTGGATCTGAGCGTCTATCCAGCCAGCTCTGGTACCTCTATCCTGGAAGTACCTCTAACCAACAGCTCGAGCTCGACTCCAAAGTCGCTGCTACACCTGTAATACCTGCCCCAACAGAGACAGCCCCCACACGGGGTGAGCATACCAATACCACCAATCACAAAATAATAATATTGCAATTCATAATTTACAGAATGTAAATGCCATAATTTAAATGATACTCCCTGGATGGTAACACCCTCATCCGGGATCCCCTGTATTGTCCCTGTTCTCAAAATAACCAAACTCATCAAATTCCCAAAGCCAGTTAATCGCCATATAGATTAACTAATACAGTTCTATCATGCCAGTTCCATAATCAATGTGTAAAATCATTATATATATAGGCCATAGATTTCACATATAATTAACCAAGGATTCCATGTTCCCATAACATTGCTCGCTCCACAATAGCGGCATTCTAAACCCAGCGCACGCTCAACAATAGCGGCGTCATAACCGATGGTCGCTCAACGGCGACAACACCCACTCGCTCGAAAGCGGCACCCTATGATTTCCAATGTATGTCTATTTATCACAGTTACCATATACCATGTATTTCACTATCCAATTATTGCAAGTACCATAAAACATGCATTCAATACCCATTTATTGTAAATACCACCAACCATGCATTTCAATGCCCATTTATTACAAATACCCGATATCATGCATTTCACTATTGCAACATTACAAAAGGCTATGCTCGTACGTTATACGTACCTTAGCATTCCGTAGTCCATATCAAGCCTGGCTTGAGTTCCATGCCCCGAGAAACATGTGCTAAAACACATAAATATTCACAATTAATTACGAACATGCAACCCATGCTCAAGCACACCCATAACCCTCAAAATATTGTCAACCCATGACAATTTACCATTTAAAAGACCCGGGGCAGGGCATACACAGGGAGGGAAATCGAATGAGACAATATCGAAAATTGCTCAAGAACCACCCCTAAATTTCGAACCTCAACAACACAAATCAAACCCAAATAATCACCATAATTCATCTAAAAATATGAATTAATCAATCAACAACATGAATAATCGCCCCACATGCGAAACCCCCAAAATTCGAATTTAAAGCCCTAAATTCGAATTCAATTCCTCAATTCGAACCCAATAAGCATCTAAACCATAAATTAATTAATTCAACAAGAATCAACATCCCCAAGCCAAAGCCCCAAATTTTCGAACATAAACCCCCTAAAATCGAACATAACTCCACGCACACAGCATACAAAATCGAACCATTAAGCAACAATTTTTCGAACCATGAAAGTGTGGAATAATCGACCCAAACCAAGCACCAAAACGCCCCAAAAACACCTGAAAGAAAGCCCCAAAATCGTACCAAAAATCGAGCCCCAAATCGAAGAAATCCAGTTTTCGAACCCTTCGCTTTTCTGGCAAATCCGAGCTCAAATCGCGACCAAACTTCAAATTGATGATATGGATAGAACCGCCTGGAAGAGACGAACACGGCGGCGGGTCGGACGCGCCGAACGGCGGCCGGACGGCGGCGGGCGGTGGCCTTTTGTGCGCGGGGGTAAAGGGGATCGGGAAAGCTCGCGCGCGGGAAGAGAGGAGGAAGAAGATGAAAATGGTTCCGATAATTAAAATCCCGGGTTTAATTGGTATTTATAGCAAAAATACCCCGAAATACTAATAGCCCCACAAATACATCATGATTCATTAAAAATCATCTGTTTTCAAAAACTCTCTCTCTAACTCAAAAACCCCCTACCGGTGCCCACACACAGCACCCGAAATTCTGAGTCACACTAAAAACCCAACTCGCAGGTTTTCACCGGAATGAGAATACGATCTCAACCTCGGGATCCAACGATCCCAACTAATCAATTAGACGAGCCCAGAAGGCCCGATTTACCAACCTCGGGAGATGCCAAACCGCAATTAATTCCTAATTGCCACAATTAAAATCCATCAAGGATTAATACAACACCGGGATTACCCCCATAATTCCCGGACATCACAATTATCCCCTACTAATAAAATTTCGTCCCCGAAATTGCACCGGTGTACTCCACGTAACACCAGGACTACACCAACAAAACGAAGCCAAGTCCCTGATTCTGAACCACCTTAGAATCGAATTAACAACTGCGAGAATACCAGTCTCGCACCAAGCCCTAAAATAGCGCAACGCCAAAACCAATACAAACCCGAAAGATAACAACATACCTCGACGTGAATCGTCCCACAAGTCAGTTCACCAAAACTGCAAACCAACCAAATCTCCATTGGTTCTGACAAAGATATCATCCCGTGATATTCACCACCTTCCCACGATGCATGACACATATCGTCATGGTGGGGACCACTAGTATACAACAGTATACTCACAGAAAAACCAGTTTTCGCTTCCCAGCCCATCTCCTCCAAAGGAGTAGTTGCACCACTTGCAACCCGGACCGGGTTACCCACGGTCACTGATCCACACAAAAATACATCACCGAGGATGTTTACACCGGTGTGTTCCAAGAAATCATATCTTGGTCCCGACACACCATCAAGACTCCACCAAGTCTCAAGTTCCATAGGGGACATGGAAGGCAACCAATTGCATTCCTACACAAGTGTCAACCATGACACTAAACAAATCCGAATCTCGGCCATCCCTCATTTATCCTTGGATCTAACAATCCTAAAATAGGAAGGCTATCGAATTATCCAACAAGAACCACCATGATTCCAAATCACATCGATCCCTCCTCGGGGAATCAAACAACCCTCACGATCATTCATTAGAATGCATCGTGCCATCGAGATTACCGATCTCGAGGTTCCACAATCTCACACCGGAGATCCACTAAACCAATTATACACACTCGGCGTTCCACAATGAACGAAATAAGGTTGGCATTCGTATACACACACGGCATACATGCCCATACACCACACAACATGCATACGCAATGCAATAGACTCGGGTGTCTCCAATCACACCCAAATCCCAAAACCAACTGTCAAACCCCGATTATTCTCGCCCCACGGAGAATGATGGTTGACAAACCAAAACCAAAGGGTGTGATTTCAACATCACCACCACACGAACCAAAATAACGAATCTCCCCGAAAGATTCAACCGGTAGGAATCACAATACCGTCTTCCTCTCAAGGAAGAAGTCATGAATCCATGATCCTCCAATCCTCGAACTACCGTTCGGAAAACCTGGGTATATTTATACCAAAACATATCCCGGAACCCAGAAATACACAATTGGTTAGAGTAGTGCATCAATACTACCATTACCCGATCCAAAATCCGTATACGCCATGTATACTCATCCCAACGATGCTCTGTACTAATACCATAGTACTCCACAATCGAGCATCTCCCGAAGACGTCTCCTCAAACGTCTCACCGAGGTAAGAAATCCATTACCCGGTCCAACACCAGTAATACGTACCATGACTGATTTACAATCAGTCCACGACCGATGCAAGCTGTCTCCAAGACAGTACAATCCAAATCTCTCCAAGAGATAAGGTCAAAATAGTAGTGCCACCTCACTAACCTCACAAACCACTGTGACTCCCATTGCATGCCACATGCAAGGGTGCTCAACTAGAGCTAACAACGACTTGTTGACACTCACGTTGGTAATACCAACGAACTTGAGCTGTCCCAGTACAAGTCCCTCAAAACAATGACGTATAAACGTCCCCGTGAGGTATTCCCTACCTCAAACACCATGCCACATAGAGACTACAAGAGTCTACCATAACCCTCATCGTATCACCATACGATTCACCCAAACTCGTGTCCAACGAGCATTATAATGGCTAACACAAGCACGCTAAAGTACTGCAACAATACTTGGCTAGTGATTCGCTGGTCCCATAGGCTTATACCAACCTATTAACGCGACACACATTCCATCCCGGTATACCATACCGCCCAAACCATTAGAGTTGTGGGTCATTGCCCAACATATCTCTAAAACACCAAAGCACACTGGACAACCCGGCGTCCACGCTCAATTATCATGCAATCCTAATCCATTAGGACTTCTTCCACGCCCTTAGGGTGGGTGTAACCATGTTTACTCCTCATCACAATAACAAGCGAGTAGTTTCCTCAATGACTACTCTTACCACCATTCACTTGGCCTTAGCCATCCCAGCGAGCATACCCAAGGGTATCATTGCTCATCAATAATATACCTCCATAATACGATGCGTACTCTCACCGGTACAATGCATCAATGATCCATCGAGCAAACCTGCTCGGCAAAAGGTCTCGTCAACTAAATACCCAGACCCTACCATGTGCCCACCATCGGCACTCAAACCATACAACCATATACATAAACATGAATGTATAAATCACCAAAATGACGCCAAGCGTCCACATAGTTATCCCAAATAACATCGTCGAACATATGACGGTACCTGTCGATACACGACATCCATAATCTCATCGTCAAACACATGACGGTAAATAATAATACACCATAATCATCATACTGATAACAAAAGTAATATGCCATACCTCATCGCTATCGAGATAGCGGAATACCTGTATCCATCGTCCACCAGCGGTACATAAGCAGCACCCATCGCTCGTAGGCGGCATAATCCAGTGCTACACACATAGCGGTATAACCCATCGCTATCGAATCAGCGGCATGATCCCTCGCCATGGAGTCAGCGGCATAAAATGTCGCTATAGATATCCGGCGGTATAAACCATCGCCAATAGAATACCCGGCGTAACCGTCGCCAATAAAATACCCGGCGTAACCATCGCCAACAAAATACCCGGCGTAACCATCGCCAACAAAATACCCGGCGTAACCATCGCCAATAAAATACCCGGCGTAACCATCGCCAATAAAATACCCGGCGGAACCATCGCCAATAAAATACCCGGATAATCGCGGACTCAAGAGGTACTCACACTCATGTAGTACTTTGTTCCCGATCACATCGCTACGTCATGACAACGGCATCATCGCTTCGACGTGACAGCGGCATGTATCATCGCTTCGACACGACAGCGGCATCATCGTTTCGACATGACGGTGGTACCATCGCTTCGACGTGACAGCGGCATTTACCATCGCTTCGACACGACAGCGGCATTTACCATCATTCCGGCATGACAGCGGAAATACCCTTCGCTTCGACGTATTAGCGGCATAATATCCCTCGCAATAATAATATGACAGCGGCATTTTCCTTCGCTTCGACATATTTGCGGCAAATATTCTTCATCGCTATAATACGACAGCGGCAAGTATTCATATCGCTACGCCATGCATGCAACCGTAATGCATAACCCGTATTTCAATAATTGTTTCGGCACGACAGCGGCATCATCCCTTCGACGTGACAGCGGCATTTACCATCGCTTCGACACGACAGCGGCATCATCGCTTCGACGTGCATGCAACCGTAATGCATAATCCGTATTCCCATAAACATCGCCATGAGTGTATTTTAATGCACCTCGCTCCAACATGTAGCGGCAAAGCATTAAAATCATCACTCCGATGTATACCTATGCAACCGTAATGCATAGTCCA